>BMAU01000311.1:0-600000 GCA_019973935.1 Trichonephila clavipes | reverse complement strand
GAATTACCAAGTGGACTTTTCCCTCCTGAACGACACCTTCAAATAACTAGTGAGAACTTCATTGATTTTACTTTCAAGCGCATTAAATACAGTCGGATAAAGAGCCCACTTTTAAAGAAATAACCATATCCGAGAGCAGTGGGCTGAAATGATTAAAAAATATGGTGCTATTGAAAATGCTGCTATAGACAATATGTTTCAGTGTATGGACTTTTTAACTGCATATAAAACCTTCTGCGAAGGCCCCATAGAAAATACATTACCTTCTTCTTTGGATGTTAGTCTGGGTCAACAATACTTGACGCAAATTTTGAAAAAATCTATTTGTAGCCTCCTGAACGAAAAAGGATTGAAACAGCCTCAGACTTTCGCTGAGGAGTTATGGGGGAATCGCGAAGAAACATTTAATTCATATGTTTCATCACTTGAAGCTAATGAGATAGCTGATTGTTTTTATCATAATCTTTTTGAAAATGAACACTTTTTATTGTTAAAACCTGTACATTATGTAACTCAAGAATTTTTAAAAAATCTTCGCTTGGATATTATTTTAAGAGAAGTAAGAGACATGTTATGTCCACCTGATTGTTTTGAATACTATGAGGATTTTGTTTAAAGATTTTTATAAGATTCACACACAATATTTTGTTTTTATAAATTTGAATAAAATTCTTTTTTTATATGCTTAATTTGAGTTCTTATTATTTTTATTGTTTGTTAGTTTAACTTATGTTGAAATTGTTTCACATCTTAAAAATAAATAAGAGTATTTTTAAAAGAAACTATCAAAGTATGTACAAGTGATATTTTAAATGTATTTCATATGAAAGTGAGAAAATTTATGCTCATGTTTTTATACATAAACTTTTTGCTTTTCCCAAAAAGTATATAATAATATAACTATTCATTGTAATAGTCATTCAATCAAGTTCTTTTCATCGGTAACAATGCATCAAGATTTAGCAGCGTTTTACGAAAATCCTGAAGTTCCAAATAGCTTCGGGGGTGTGGAAGCATTACATCGCTCTGTAAAAGGGAAATATAGTAAAAAAGATGTGAAACATTGGTTATCGCAGAAAGATGCTTACACTCTTCATAAACCTGTTCGACATAAGTTTCAGCGGAATCGAGTGTTTGTAAGTGATATTGATCGTCAGTTTCAAGCGGATTTAGTCGATATGCAATCTTTAGCAGAATTTAATAAAGGGTATAAGTATTTGTTAACTTGCATTGATTTATTTTCAAAATTTGCTTGGGCAGTTCCTCTGAAAGATAAATTTGGAAAAAGTGTAAAAAGTCTGGGCTAGAAATTATTTTTAAAGAAAGGAAGCCTAAAGTGTTGCAAACAGATGCCGGTATTTTTAAATAAAATAGTTCAAAATTATTTAAAAAATCTGAATGTAATTTTTTTTTTACAAATAACGAAATGAAATTTATAGAATTAAGTGACTCGTAGTATAAATAGCAACATCATTCATAAAATTATTTAGTTTAATCATGGATACTCTCAAATTAGTTCATCCATTTACTTTAATCTTGGCGGGGCCATCTGGTAGCGGTAAAAGTCAGTTCGTTAAAAAATTAATCGAATATAAAATGATTAAACCCTTTCCTAAAAATATAATTTGGTGTTATGGAGTTTACCAAGCGTTGTATGAAGAAATGCCGAATATTTCCTTTCATGAAGGTATCCCCTCTAATTTGCACCAGTATTCGAATGCGTTAATTGTTATAGACGATCTTATGGGAGAGTTAGGAAATGATCCCCAATTAACAAAATTATTTGTAAAATTTTCGCATCACAGAAATTTAAGTATAATTTTTTGTGGTACAGAATATTTTTCATAAAGGGAAAGAAATTAGAGAAATTTCCTTAAACGCTCATTATCTTGTATTATTTAAGAATCGAAGAGATCAATCCCAAATTACACATTTAGGTCGCCAATTGTATCCTCGTAAAGTGAAATTTTTTCAAGAATGTTACGCAGATGCCACATCAAAACCGTACGGATACTTACTTATTGATTTAAAACCTGAAACTGATGAATCCTTGCGTGTGCGCACAGGTATGTTTCCTGGAGATGTTTTTTATGTATATCAACCTCGATGACCCATTACTTTGAAGCATATAAATAGATTCAAATTGTTCAATGAATATTCAATAGTTCACAAGATGCCGGTGTGTTCTGAACAAACTTTAGAGCTCTTAAAACTAATTTCTAAAACAAAACACCCAAAATCTATTTTGAAAAAGTGTTCAAAGAAAGAAATAAAAACTTTGTGCGAGTGTGTGCTGAATGTTTTATGTGGTAACATATCATTGACTAAAATTTAAAAAAAATCGCTTATCTCCCTATAAAGAAAGCTTAAGAAAACTTTCTAACAAAAAAACACCTCTTTACGAGAAAAAGAAAATTTTAATTCAAAAAGGAGAAGGATTCTTAAATATTTTATTGCCTGCGACTATTTCAGTCATCAGTTCTTTAATTCAAAATGGAATTTAGCAAAAATTTGTACTGGTACCCGAAGAAAGAGTTCAAGTAATGGAACACTTATCGGAACTTGATCAACGCATGAAAAACATTCTCCATAATAAGGATTTAACGGAAGAAGAAAAAACAATTCTCTATTTACAAGTTTTACAAAAATATACACACTTTTCTAACGAAAATCGAAGAGAGTCTGAACCAGTTCCAAATGAAGCATCTCTATCAGAAAATCAAGAAACGGAATCATTAAAAGAAAATCTAAAAGAATCAGTAGTAAAGACGGAAAAAGAAGTGTTTGAGGATGAAATTTTTAGAATTGTTCCAGCTAGGTATAAAGAAAAAGCAAAAAATATTTTCCAGTTTTTAAAGCTTCAAGAATCTTTCAGTTGGAATTCTGATGGTGAAATTATTTACAAAAACACTGTTATTCCAGGAAGCAATATTGCATTCCTCGTGAATGATTTTCTACGGAATCGAAAATCAGCACCTGAAGGAAGATATGTATTTTTAAGAGCTTTGAATGATGTAAATTTACCGAAAAATCTAGATGTAAATAAAAAATTGTATCAGAATAACAAAATTATTAAGAAACCAATAATGTATGCTCGCAGAAATGCATGGTTGAAACTTTGAAATAAATGATACTCATTTGATTAAAAAAAAAAATTGTCTCAGTTGTCTCTTTATGATTTGAACAGTTTTCTTTTGCTGAGGAAAATATACTTATTTGATAAAATTTAAAAGTTTCAAATATATAATTAAATAAAATTATATTAATCTTTTTTGGATTGAGTGAAAAATTTATCATAGAAAAAAAAAAATTTTTTTTTTTGAGAGAAAAGAAATTTAACATAGAAAAATATTAATTTTTTTTTTTTTTTTTAGAAGAAAAAAAAATTATCATAAGAAAATAAATAGAAAATAGAAAAAAAATTAAATAAAATAAAAGACACACACATATTTAGTTTCATTCCATTTTTTTATTTTCTAAATACAAATCTTACACCATATCGTTTCTTTACAAATTGATACATTTGAAAATCATTTATATACAATTGATTCAAAATATAATGCATAGAATAGCCTTGGCTGCGTTTGAATAAAAAGTAAATACAGTATTGCCCACAAACATTGGATGTTGGTGATTGAAACACTTTAGAATTCCATAATACATCTAAATAGGTGGTAGTACTAATGTTATAGAATACAGGAGGTTGTCCAAACGAGTCATAAAATTCTAATTCTCTTTTATCATTTACAAATAATGCTAACCAGTGTGTTCCAGGTTGTGATGAGTCATCAGAATTCACAATAGCACACATGTTTTCTTGCAGAGGAGGGAGCGTATCTCTAGAATAAACACCTTGAAAATAGGGGGACGTTGTCTTCTCTTGAGATAAAACTGTATACATTTGCATTCCATCCATTCTTTAATTTCCGAAATCATACAAGATATTTCTCGATTTGTTTATTTCGATTAAATTTTCAAACTCGGCGAAAACGATAACACATACGGTTTGTTCTAAAGATTTGCTGAATTTTAATTCTAATCGCAAATTGCTATGTTTTATCAGACTTAAATGTTCTCCTGAAGAACATAAATCCGGTGAGAGGTTAAATCAAACAATGTATTTGAATCTTTATATTCTTTTCTAGAAATAAATATACCTCTGTCTTGACCCATTCGATCTGTCCCAACAAATAGAGTTTGATAGGCCCGTATGTATTGATCTTTAGAAAAATCGAGTTCTAATGGATTGTGAGGCACTGGTTGTCCATCCACATACACTCCAATAAAATTTAAATTAAAATGTTTAAACTCATAAGGAGATTTTGAAAATGCTCCGTGAAAAGCTTCATTATCTACACATCCTACAAAAAGTTTTTTTTTGGCATTTGGCCTGAAAATATGTTATCTTGAATAAAAGACATGCTTCCTTTAGGAATCGAATACACTTTGCACAGAACTCGGTTAATGGGATATTTTGCGCTTGTTTTTTCCAGTGCTTTCGCATGACCAAGAATAACTCCAGGGTTCACACGAACCTTTCGTATGAATAAAGAAACATGATCCAAAACAACTTTAAATCCCTCAGATCCTTGTAAACAAAATTCGGGCTTGCTACGTATTAATTTTATTTTCAAATCCACTAAATTGAGTAAAAGACGATCTTGATGAAATAAATCCGAATGTATACAACCAATCATGTCTACAGTTGCACTTTCTTTAAAAAATTCGGTTCTTTTCTTGAGACCATCATCAGAATCCTTGTAAAATAGTTCAGCCGTTAACTGGGAAGTTTTGCTGTCATATCCATGGTTTAAGAGAGTTTCAATATAAGATCGATAGGGATATGTATGTATTACTGGAATTGGAAACCACGCGATCATTTAAGGATACATCTACTTGAGAAAATAGTGAATGTAGAAATAAATTCACAGGTCCTATAGTATCATCTTTAGTAATAGGCGTATTGTCCACTTTTACTATTTTCGCTTTTACGTATAATTGTGTTTGACTGAGATCTATGTAATCTTCTGCACTTCCGGAAATGTGAAATTCTACAGGTGCATTATCGAAAACGTTAGAAAGAGGATGAAATTGTTTCCACTGCCCATCTTGAATAACTGTTTGAGTTCCTGGTAAGTTGAAAAGTTCCAATTCAGATTTAACACATTCAGGGGAATCTTTAAGAATAAATGCCATTTTTACGAGTCGAAAATGTCACGTACACTCACTTTACGTGCTTTGGATTAAATGAATTTTTCTGTTTCTTACGCTTTCTTTTATACTGCCCTTTTCCTACCATAGACTGAACTCTATCAATAGCT
The DNA here is from genome assembly GCA_019973935.1 of Trichonephila clavipes. Taxonomy (NCBI): domain Eukaryota; kingdom Metazoa; phylum Arthropoda; class Arachnida; order Araneae; family Nephilidae; genus Trichonephila; species Trichonephila clavipes. The sequence continues at coordinate 594,679 of BMAU01000311.1, read as the reverse complement.
TTCTGAGCTAATTTTTTTCCACTTTCTCTGCTTCTTGTTTTTACAGCTTCTTTAAAATTTTCTCCTGACAATACATCAGAGGCAACACGACTCCCTGTCATTAATACTTCTTTTCCAATAGTTTTACCTCCTTTTACTAAAAGGTAAAGCTGCTCTAAACAATCGACGAAATATTCCTCCGATTCCATAACCCTTTTGAAAATTAATGCCCTTGTAATGAGTCAGACCCGAACCTATTTGACCTGCATAATGGTCTTCAAATCTTTTAGTACAGCAAACGTATGGTACACTCATCTTGGTCTTTTATCTCCAAATGAGGTTATGAGAAATGCATTGCTTTATTTATAGTATTTGCCTCATGCGAAAATGAAGCACTATGATCACTTTACCTCTTTCAAAGGGAACAAAATCACCCGAATTGAGTCTCAGTTCAGATTGAATAGTTTGAAACGAGTGTCTCACCAAAGGTAAGTATTGAGGTCTATCATAGTATTGACTAATCGTTTCCCCGTCTTTACCTTTAGTGCGAACGATTCGCAATAAAGGAGCCTGTGTATCCCCCACAATTTGGGGTGAAATTAGATCGGAGTAAACGTAAAAAACTGAAAAATTAGACCATGCATCAGCAACGAATTCGCTTTTCATGTTACCTATTATAATTGCATTGCGTTTGAATCCTAACAACTCGCCTAAATTCTCTAAGTGAAGGCTGCTACCTTGAACTGCATTAATTTTCACCCGCTTTGTTGCTTTATTGTAAATTATTGTGAACCGATTAGGATTTTGGGTAAAGCAAGTTGTACGGCTGATATAATATCTAACATTGTTTCATAACAACCCACATCAATTGTTCGCTTAACAGTTGAAGAGATATTGCCGTCACCAGCTTTGTATAGAAAATAATTGTTAGTTTCATTTACGTTAAGCCAAGAATGAGGGTAGATTATTTCAGACAATCCCACTTCCCATTCACCATTTAAACAAACAGGAGAGGGTAATTGAGTTTTGAAATGAGATATTTTGTTTTCTGGAAAGAAATGCATAGAACTATCAGAAGGTAATGTTACGTAGAAAGACATTTTGAAAATGAGTCGGCAATAAAAAAAAGTTTAACTATTTATACTTTTTGAATATCAGTCACCCAATCATTAAATTTTTCAGGATAGCCTAAAAATTTAACAAAATATTCAGTGATTCCTCCTCTTTTTCTTTGTTTGATAACATTCTCTACAGGGTAGAAACCAGAGTCGACAACTTTTTGTAATTCTGCTTCGTATAATAAGTACCTTTAATCTCTTCACCTTGTAAATCTTTTAATCTATAAACAATCGGAATTCTTTGCACGATTTCAAAAACTATGAAAAGTTCTCTTCTCCAGTTTTGTTCGTATCCTTTTTCAAAGTGAAGTTTTTGTTTATTAATGCGTACAATATCACCAATTTTAAATCTAGGGGCTTTAGGTTTCTCATTTCTTAGACCACCGTATAAATTTTTTAATATCTGCTTCCGGTTATGTCTACTTACAGAAACTAGTTCCATTTTAATTGAACGGTGATACGAGTGATTATAACTGTGTATTAATTTATCAATGACGTCGATGTAATTTTTAGTGTTAAATTTAGTGAAATATTTCCACATTTTTGTTTTTAATGTCCGATTAAACCTTTCAACAATGCTAGCTTTTGTTTCGTTATTTGTAAAAAAAAATTTACATTCAGATTTTTTAAATAATTTTGAACTATTTTATTTAAAAACTCCTTACCGGCATCTGTTTGCAACACTTTAGGCTTCCTTTCTTTAAAAATAATTTCTAGCCCAGACTTTACACTTTTTCCAAATTTATCTTTCAGAGGAACTGCCCAAGCAAATTTTGAAAATAAATCAATGCAAGTTAACAAATACTTATACCCTTTATTAAATTCTGCTAAAGATTGCATATCGACTAAATCCGCTTGAAACTGACGATCAATATCACTTACAAACACTCGATTCCGCTGAAACTTATGTCGAACAGGTTTATGAAGAGTGTAAGCATCTTTCTGCGATAACCAATGTTTCACATCTTTTTACTATATTTCCCTTTTACAGAGCGATGTAATGCTTCCACACCCCCGAAGCTATTTGGAACTTCAGGATTTTCGTAAAACGCTGCTAAATCTTGATGCATTGTTACCGATGAAAAGAACTTGATTGAATGACTATTACAATGAATAGTTATATTATTATATATACTTTTGGGAAAGGCAAAAGTTTATGTATAAAAACATGAGCATAAATTTTCTCACTTTCATATGAAATACATTTAAAATATCACTTGTACATACTTTGATAATTTCTTTTAAAAATACTCTTATTTATTTTTAAGATGTGAAACGATTTCAACATAAGTTAAACTAACAAACAATAAAAATAATAAGAACTCAAATTAAGCATATAAAAAAAATTTTATTCAAATTTATAAAAACAAAATATTGTGTGAATCTTATAAAAATCTTTAAACAAAATCCTCATAGTATTCAAAACAATCAGGTGGACATAACATGTCTCTTACTTCTCTTAAAATAATATCCAAGCGAAGATTTTTTAAAAATTCTTGAGTTACATAATGTACAGGTTTTAACAATAAAAAGTGTTCATTTTCAAAAGATTATGATAAAAACAATCAGCTATCTCATTAGCTTCAAGTGATGAAACATATGAATTAAATGTTTCTTCGCGATTCCCCCATAACTCCTCAGCGAAAGTCTGAGGCTGTTTCAATCCTTTTTCGTTCAGGAGGCTACAAATAGATTTTTTCAAAATTTGCGTCAAGTATTGTTGACCCAGACTAACATCAAAGAAGAAGGTAATGTATTTTCTATGGGGCCTTCGCAGAAGGTTTTATATGCAGTTAAAAAGTCCATACACTGAAACATATTGTCTATAGCAGCATTTTCAATAGCACCATATTTTTAATCATTTCAGCCCACTGCTCTCGGGATATGGTTATTTCTTTAAAAGTGGGCTCTTTATCCGGACTGTATTTAATGCGCTTGAAAGTAAAATCAATGAAGTTCTCACTAGTTATTTGAATGTGTCGTTCAGGAGGGAAAAGTCCACTTGGTAATTCCTCCAGTGATTCCGGCACTTTCTTTTTTACGCATGATATATTCGATCCACCGTGGGTCTAATGTTATTCCCTCGGGAGTTGGGTAGTATGTTTTGCCATATTTCTTGAAACGTCTTATGTGTACTGATGCGGAATCATAATAGGTGCTTGCAAAGACAAAAACATCATCTCCAATTGGAAATACTCCATCTGGTATGCAATCCTCGGTAAATTTTCCATACTTCTGAAAATAATATAACAAAATTAATAAAGATCAGAAATGTGTAAAAACATTATAAAAATTACATATTAAATTTATTTAATGTTGTTACTTACTTTTGAAACTTCTCTTCTGGCTTTCTTATTTGCAGAAGATTCCCCGGCTTTTCCAAACTTTCGTTTTTCGCTATGCGTTTCAGACATCACCATATTTTTTTCTTGTTGAATACAGCCCACCGCAATACTAACAAACGAAATGAATTGTGAACTAAAATGTGATAAGTGTCTAACGCATATCAACCGAATTACACTTGAGCGGCGTTCGCTGAGTGGTTGAAAGCAATGTATTCCTCCGCTCTAAGCATTGAGATAATTTCTGACGTAGAATTCAGTCGCCGTCTTGTAGAATCAAGATCAGACAAGCTAAAACAAGTTAAATCGTAACCCGTTCACGGTGATGACGAGTATACTACGGCACATTTTCTGAATAATCAATTTACTTTGTATCTTTACTGTGTGTGTATGTAATCATTATACTGAATTAAAATTTACACATTATTAAAATAATATAAATTAAATATTTTTTTATTTCATTTTAATCAAGAAAATGATTTTAAAACATGTCGCCGTCTGCTTCGCCTGCAAAATTAAATTCATGAGATTATAAACATAAGTTTTCTTCAGGTCTGTATGCCTTCATAGGATAATGGTTAGCGTAACTGAAAAACTATTGTCCTGTGGAGACATTTTGATCTGAGGCCGTGAGTTTGAATCTGGATTTATTTTTTTTATTTGAGCGTTATTTACTTCAATCATTTTAAAATCTATAATTAGTGTACATTTTAATCAATAGGTGGCGCCATGAGCACGTTTAACATTCCCATGCTTCCATTTTTTGTGCACATTTTTTAAAAACAACTCAACTTAGCTGTAGAAAAAAAACAATTCAACTCGCCCCCTCAACTCGAAAATCAAAGCCAATACAGGAGAAAAACAACTCAACTCGTCAGTAGGAACGAAACAACTCAACTTGGCAACATGAACGAAACAACTCAGCAGGAGAAAACAACTCAACTCAGCAGCAGGAACGAAACAACTCAACTCGGCAACATGAACGAAACAACTCAACTCGTCAGTAGGAACGAAACAACTCAACTCTGCACTGCCGTCGACCGCCTACAACCGCCTGCAACCGCCTACAACCGCCTGCACCGCCTTTACAGTAGAATCGGCTTTTTCTACCTACTGAGAAAAAGAAATTTAACATAGAAAAATATTATTTTTTTTTTAGAAGAAAAAAATTATCATAAGAAAATAGAAAAAAAAATTAAATAAAATCAAAACCGTACGGATACTTACTTATTGATTTAAAACCTGAAACTGATGAATCCTTGCGTGTGCGCACAGGTATGTTTCCTGGAGATCTTCAATCATTTTAAAATCTATAATTAGTGTACATTTTAATCAATAGGTGGCGCCATGAGCACGTTTAACATTCCCATACTTCCATTTTTTGTGCACATTTTTTAAAAACAACTCAACTTAGCTGTAGAAAAAAAACAATTCAACTCGCCCCCTCAACTCGAAAATCAAAGCCAATACAAGAGAAAAACAACTCAACTCGTCAGTAGGAACGAAACAACTCAACTTGGCAACATGAACGAAACAACTCAGCAGGAGAAAACAACTCAACGCAGCAGTAGGAACGAACAACTCAACTCGGCAGCAGGAACGAAACAACTCCACTCGGCAACATGAACGAACAACTCAACTCGTCAGTAGGAACGAAACAACTCAACTCTGCACTGCCGTCGACCGCCTACAACCGCCTGCACCGCCTTTACAGCAGAATCGGCTTTTTCTACCTACTGGCGTCTTTACCCTGTTAAAAAATTAAGTAGTCTCCAATATCCAAATTTCAGGCGGATAATTTAAAATTTCTCTTTAAAATAATTAAATAGAGCTCATGATTCATAATACCATGAAAAAATACCAAATTACCTAATTCTGAGGCCAATTTACACCCCCCGCCAGAACACCTTCACTTCCATGCTGAAGTATGGAAGTGAAGGAGTTCTTGCTCCGCATAAATTCATGGGATTAAATTCCTTATTTTTTTATTTACAAGCTATATAGGCCCATCGGAACTAAAAATGTTGAATTATCTGCTATACCAATCAATTTGCTATCAATTTTGAATTTTCTGAAATTTAATCCCAAGAATCTAGTTGGATCAATAAAACATGGAGGTGGAAGTGTTGTGTGGGGGTGTAAATCGGCCACAGAATGAGGTAATTTGGTAATTTTTGTTGATATTGTGAATCATGTGCTCTATTTAAATATTTTAAAGAGAAATTTTAAATTATCCGCGTGAAATTTGGATACTGGAGACGACTTCATTTTCTAATAGGGTAATGATGCCAAGCGCACTGCTCTCAATGTACGCCAGTGGTGTCTCTATAACTGTCCCCAAATTATGAAAATACCTCCTCAATCCCTTTATTTCGCCCAGTAGAACATATTTGGTGAGAATTTGATGTAAAAAAAAAGAAAACACGACGTATAAACGCATAATGTGAAGTAAAAGCAATAATCACAGAAGAATGGTGGAAAATCGATGCAGAAATTACAAAAAACTGATTAAATCTATACCAAGACGCTTAAAAGCTGTTGTGGACTCTAAAAGATATCCTACTAAGTACTAAATTAAGATAGAAATACGATATTTAAAGCTAAGTTGAAATTTTTGTTAAGTGTACGAAGACTTTAGTGGCGTATTTTAAGTAGCTTTTTGATAATTAATTTTTTTAAAAAATAGTTATACTATTTTTAAAAAATAAATTATGTCATTCTATTAAGAACAAGTTGCAGATATAAAAAATTACAATAACATTATATTAATTTTTATTAGTCAAAAACATTAAATTTTATAAGAAATTGCAAGTGTACGAATACTTTTGTGGCTCACTGTATATATTATCTATATATATAATGTTAACTTCAACAAAAAAATTCTTAAAACATTTTCAATTTTTATTTGTTTTAAGGTGTTTAGGAAATCAATAAAAAAATATTTTGATTCCTATATCTGAGTGACTCATTTATTTAATATTTACTGAGAAAAACAAATAAGAGATAAGTCTTGACATCAGAAGATAGATTATTTTTTTTACAAGTTACACTCATAAGGTAAATATATTTATCGAAGGTATGAATTCCTGCAGTATTTACGAGATAAATAACGTTAAAAGTATAAGGATTATTCATAGACAAAGAAAATTCTGACCGTAACGGCAGGAATACCTTTTTCAAATCGTACGATTCATGTTTAGCCAGCCATTGATCGTGACGTATACTGACGTAGTAGATCAGCCGATGCATTTCACCCAATGGCATGGCTTATCTAGATAATTCTATGGGGGGAACCATAATTGGCAAGAAATCGTCGTTTGAGAATTATATCGTTTTTGAGCAAAAGAATGTTTTTTCCCTGTCAGATAAAATAGTACATGTGTGTTCGGTAGAAAACTTTTTCTTCATTTTGGAAAGTATTAGAGAAGTTCCTTATATATATTTAACTTTTTTGCATGTGACTGTGCGTTATTTTTTTTAAAGAATTAAGCGAATGAAATACATTTTTCTGCCGAATCTTTCAAAGTAGAAATAATTTACTTGTATATATTTTTTTCTTTAAAAAAACTGAATAGTGTGTGTTTATTTAAAAGTACTTAAATAAGAGGTGTTGAATTATTTTTTCCTTTTGTTCTGATAATAACGTCCAGTCACACTTAATTCTCTTTCTGCAGTCAGAACTGTCGAATCAAAAAATTTAAATAAAAATATTTTTCTTTTAAGATTTTTATTAGTTTCTTTTACGTATTCTTTTAAACTGTCTATCAATCTTTTTTAAATCTGAAAGAAGCAACAAGCAGATTTTTTTATACAAAATATACGTAATAATGAAAACGTGCTACTAAAAGGAAATATTTAGGCATGATTATAAAGGATTTTAAAGTTATAAACTGTCTATCAATCTTTTTTAAATCTGAAAGAAGCAACAAGCAGATTTTTTTATACAAAATATATGTAATAATGAAAACGTGCTACTAAAAGGAAATATTTAGGCATGATTATAAAGGATTTTAAAGTTATTTACTCGAGAAAACACCCAAGATAGACATTTGACATTGAATTTTGATTATGGAATAGGAAAACTATTCGAGAAAATCTCGTTAAGAAAATATTGAATCACGCTCACATACACACACTGAACGCTTAATTTTTTTCGCCAGTTTCCTTGTTAATACAGTCTTCTAATGTTAAGGGCTTTTTAACTGCTATTGTCAATTGTATATTGAAGAATAACACACACACACAATATTCTCTTTAATCATTCCATTTTCCTTAATTTTACAAAAATAAAAAATTCTATGAAGAACATAAAATACGTCATAAATTGCGTGTCATATCACCCAATTAAGACTTGTGTTATATTTTTATACCAGCTGCTTTGCCTTAGTGTGTCAGTGACATGTGAAATCTTTTTTGTTTTGACTTATTGTTCTCTAGAAGTTATTCTCAATAAATATAATAGTAATTTTAATGATGACACTATTTATTTTTTATTTATTTTATTTAATTTTTTCTGTTGAAAGAATTTGAAAATGAATAATTGAATTATATAAGATTTAGCTACCTTGGGTAGAATTATAACAAAATTTCATATTTCAATACAAGTATTTCTAATATACTTAGAAAGCAATGATACATAAATATAATAGAACCCTATTTATATTAAAGTTAATTATAAGAATTAAATCTTTTTATTAATTTCTAACAAAAAAAACTGACACGAAAAATTACGTTTAAGGAATACTTCTTCCGGATGCGGCCCTTCTGGGGCAGGATACGTCACATACCCACAGCTTAACTTTTTTGAAGACTCCATCTAAACCTTTTTCGGAAAATGTGAATAGTTTCTCGTGTAGCTGACTTTAAGGTCATATCCTTTGCCTTAGCTTGTAGGCGAATTCTAAACGTATATTTTTGGATACCGCCTCTTCGGGTATGTCATACCCTGCGTATGAATTGTCGTTATACAGTTCTAAATGCATGAGCATGCTTTAAAATCTTTCTTGTGCAATGACGCATTATTGTAGTTATGATGAAGAAATGTGATATTTAAGTAATTTAATAGATGCAGTATTTAATCGATATATAGTAAAACAGTATTATATCGGATGGAGAAAGTCTCTTTGCGGAGATGACGAAGAAGAATGGAATGATGAAGAGTATAATAGCAAGTATGATTCCTCTACTGAAATCTATCCAGATAATTTAACTGAGGGAGCAATTAACGTCCTTGATAAAATGATCACATCATATTCAAAGGCTAGAAAATGTAATCGTTAGCCTATGACAATATTTTTTGTGTTGTTGAACGTTGCGACAAGGCCGGCTCTAGCAGTTTTGCCACCCCCGAACAAAAATGGAAATAACCGCCTCTCTCTCTCGTTCTCTCTCTCTCTATATATTATTTTAAGTTTTAAAAAATTCAAAATAATACGAAATTAAGGACACAATTACTTGTTATTATTTCAAACGAGAGAATTGAAAGAGAAGGAATTGTCTATTTAAGCAGGCCAATATCTTCGAAAAATAGTCTTATTGATGGTGGGGATCACAAGCGTTTGTTTTAACTTTTGTAACTACACTCAACACTAAAATAAAACATCGCTTGTGGCTCCATATCTCCCAAAACCTTATATTACCCCTTTTGAATAGCTGACATCGGACATCGTAAGGTTGAAAGGAATGTCCGTTGTGACCTCACTCCGGGATGGGAAGAAGATTATTAGTGAATGTGATGTGTAAACATACTGAATTTCATGATTTAACATATACTCCCGCCTCGAAACCTCAAAGTTTCAACATAAAAGAAAAACTGTCATTGAGCATACAGAGTACAAAATAAGGAAATAAGATACGTTAAATGAAATACCTAATTCACACCCAATAATATTTCAGTAAGTATATCAAATTTTTTGTAACAAAAAAAATTCAAATTCGACCAGGCAGGGGTCCGTTTTGTCCGGCCCTAGACCACCCCTGTACAGTTTTCCTGTTTTTTAATTCTTTATTCATATTCAGTCGGCCCTCTATATAACGAAGTCGCTAAATCCCGAAAAAAGTTCGTTGTATGGAAAATTCGTTTTATAGAGGTTCATCCTTTAATATACTTTATAAACCGCATAAAACAAATTTTAAATTCATAACACTATATATTAAAAAAAGTAATTATTCACACTTTTTTTAAATTTCAATGTATGTTTATTTTATATATCTTACCCATAAAAAGGAAAGGAAAACTGCAAGAAAAACAAGAAAAAAGAATGTCGAAGAATTCACTGTATTTTCAATATTAAGAAAATAATTTTAAACTAAAATTACTGAATTTTAAGAACATTTTGTAATCTAAAGCATACAAGAGTAATATTAAGCATGCATTATTTTATAATTAGAACATGAGGACACGGGACAACTCCACTGAGGGTGAAAGAGGATATCGAAGATGATTCTAGTGAACTAGGCAATGGGGGTTAAAGGTTGCACTTCTTGGATGAAACGTCCAGAACTTTATTGCTCTCGGCGAGTTAGGATCTAATAAAACCAGTTCAAGATTTATGATCACCATAAAATGTGTTAAAGAGAGAATAACTTGAAATTTTTTCAGAAATACTTTAAGGTATCCGAACACACGTTCGGAGTACTTTTTAACAAAATAAATGCTTTTTTAAGACTCAATACCAATAAATACTAATATTTATCTAGAAATATTTAAAATAAATTACTTAAATTTTAGAAAAATCACAATTATAAGTGAAATTTTAGCAATATTTTTCAAAAACTTCAAAGCAGTTAGAGAAAAAAGCAATAAACTTATATTAGTAAGAGTATTACTAAAACAAATTAGATGCATTTATCTAGGAAATGTACTAAAATTTTAATGTTTTATTAAAATTTGAAAATTTTAGAACTGATTGAGTTAACATAATAAGAAATGTGACATTCTTTATGAGACTATTATTTAAATAACAAGCCATAACTCAAAAAGTATTCATACAATAAGAAATATTTTACTACATTCTCTAGAAAATAACATAAATATCAGGTTCAAAAAGTTTTTAAAAAAATACATCTGTAACATTTTGAGTTATCAGACTCGTCATGATAGAATTTAAGCAATTTAAATACCCACTTCTGGTAGATCAAAGACACACTTCCGGTTTTTCTAACTTTATAAAATTGATTGTAACTTGGCCTCTAGGTAGTGTAGAAACAAAATAAAGTATGTTTTGTAAAGCCAAAAATCTCTACTCAATAAAATAGAAAACAAAAATATCTGTCTTGACCGAATTTGGTCTTTTTCAACGTGTTCGGATACCTTAAAAAAAGGGAGAACAAAAATTGGATCACAAAAGAAAAAGTTCGTTATATATAAAAGGCACTTCGCTATAGAGAGGTTATTTTACGAAGAAAATCGTTAAATGTTCAAGGTTCCAGGAAAAAGTTCACTATATAGAAAAATTCGCAATATAGAGGTTCGTTGTATAGAGGTTCGACTGTATTTACAAAGTTCTTAAACTCTACCTATATCGTACACAGTCTACTTTTGTAGGAGGAATATGCATTAAAAAAAAGAGAAAATACCGAAGCATTATTTTTTTTGCTAGAAATTTAAAATCTCTTGTTGTATAGAAGAGATTCTAGCCCTTAAACTCAACTTTTATGCATGACAGTGAACTCTACCATGAATAGTTTTACAAAAACAAATTTTAGTATATTATTTAATATATTTAGTATATGTTTTGAAAGGTAAAGCCATTTTAGTATCATTTTCAATTTTAGACAATTATTTTTGTTTTCTATGATATCACCCATAATATTTGGGTTATTTCGTATTATCAACGACTGTTAATATCTGCATTTTTTTTACTACAATTAACAAATATTATCATAGTGACATCATTATGGCAATGAATACGCCTTCAGTTATTTTTAGCTTAAAGGTTAAAGTATACATCTATTTATAACTCTAAATGATATCATAAAGATTACAAACACGTGTGGATAATATATTGCTTATTAATTTTTTTTTGAAAAAATTTTATCACAATATTTATCATGTTCACCTCTTCAGATCCAAGCTATATGGCTTAAGCAATTCCTGAAATTAATCTGAGATAGAGGGGTAAGAACAAAGGATCTCAGGACAAAGGTTCAAAAATTTGTGAAGAGAAAAATAAGTTGTTTTCGCGTTATTTTGCAAACTGATATAATATTTATTTTTCACTTTTTTGTTTTTTCTTTTGCTTTGAAATGTATTTCAAAATATTTTTTTTTAAAATAAAAGAAGTTCAATAATAAAGTTAAGAGTTATAAATTTTGCTAACAAAGGGGTTGAACTTTTTTATTTAGGGACACTTAAAATTTTAGAATCATGAATTTTAAGCAATAAGAGTAACAGCTATAAAGAAAAATTCTTTTGGCGAGGAAATAAGATCATCGAACAATTTTAAAATCGTTTGTAATGCGCAAGAATGGGTTAAATTCATGACGATCACATGATAAATGCAATCAAGTGTTCTACATTGAATTCAAAACTGATTCTAGACTTCTACTCGTTGTTGTTATTATAAAATTTAGATAAAATTTTAGATTTAATAATTGGACAAATATGTTTAAATATTAAGAATCTTTAAGAAGTTTTTCAAAATTAAAAAAAAAATCCATATATTTGTATCCGGTATTTTTACATCTTGTGCATTTTGTTAATCTGCGCGAATTATTGTTGTTGACAAAAATATGTAATTTTAAATTAAAGTTTCTACAAAATGCGAAAGTTGGCAACAGTGAAGCACATGAACTGTTTGGCTAGAAACACGGGATTATAGCTATCATGTGATTATGATGTTACATGAGTTTAGTCCATTGCCTGTTACTAAATGAGTCAAATATATGAAGGTGGATCAAATATAAACGAATTCTTTTAATAGCAGCAGAGGATTTTAATGTATTTGCGATAGCAGCAGATAATTAGAAAGGGATAAATTAAAATTTAAATAATCGATTGGCAACGTCTTATTTTTTCTATGTTAAATTTATTTACTTGCTATCATGAGCAATGGACATGAAGAATGTATTACAGTTACACCATTGAATAGTGAATTTCTAATGAACGAAAGTACCAAATCCATTAGAATTTGACACAAATGAATGACATCTTACCAAAATCTCAAGCATGCAATTACTTAAAAATGGCGGTGAAGAACTGTTACATTTAAAGCAAAAATTCAGTTATCTTGTTATTGGTTTTGGGGGTTCACAGGATTTGGGACTCTTGAATTGGTTTCTGGGATTTACAGGATTTGGGATTCTGTACGCGTCACTTTTTCTCATGACAGACTTACAATTAGTACAGTACACTACTCTGAAGTTTTCGAGAAAGTTAAAGCTGAAAATAAAGCTTCTTCAAGACAAAACAAGACCCAAAACAATTGACTAATTCGACTGCCATTTGCTTGGATTCTTTTAATAAGTGTTAGAAGGAGAAAGTTTTCATTGAATGTGTGTGAAGATATTTTGTGTGCAAATTACCTTAATGTTTCTTTTTATAATACAGGACTAAAAAAACTCGAATACATTGACACAAATAAACATGTGTAGATATTTAAGAAGAATATATCTAAAAGAAGCATAGGTGTAATTTTGGTAAATGGTATTTCAGAAAAGCTATTTGAAAACAAAAATGTCATTTTTATTTAATTCACCTTCGCATGTATGTATGTTTTAGTAAAACGTATAACACGAAAATTTTTTAATGTTTTTATTTTTTTATATAAAATGGGTTCATATATTTTCCATTCTTTGTCTTAAACTTCTTACATTACAATGATATTCTCAAATTTTGAAATATTTTATATTCCTCGTAGAATATAATTTTTATCTATTCTTTAGCTTATAGTGTTTATTTATCAATAAATAGTTCTCAATATTTAATAAACATACATTTAAGTCATAATAATTGTAATAGATCATAATTTTATAGTTTTTTTAGGTTATTCTCAATAGAGAAGTAACAATTTATTTTCGGTAGCCTTAATCCATCATTGTTGTTTTGTATCAATGCTTTTTAATTTAGTAAATATACAGTTCGAAACGACCAGAAAAAAATTCTATCATTTTACAATAACTTTTACTTTCAGGCCGAGAAATGCAAAAACTCGAAAAACGATGCTTTGAAATGATAAAATAATCTCAGAGTAATATTTTAGCGGAAATTTTCAGGAATATTTCATTACTTTCCTAAAAATATTCAACAAAGACAGCTTAAAATACAAAAAATTACAAATTTCCTTTTGTTAAGCGTTGGACGTTCAAGATTAAACTAAAAGTGGTAAATTCGGGGGTCAATGAAATCTCTGTTAGTGTAACAATTACAGTGTTCAACGCGTAAACGCTTAAGACGAAATATCGGTTAACACCAAATAATACAACGGTCCCGACAAACTATATGTATCTTCACATGTATTTTTTTTCTCTCTTATGGTATCCGACTACTTGCGACAACTTTTTTTAAAAAAATGGATATATGAAGATTTTTTTGTGTGGTTTTTAGATTTATTTAGTACATTTTAAGAAAAAAAAGGCTAAAATTAAGAAGAGAAAAATAAATTATTACCACTAAAATGGGAAAAAATGGGTAAAAATTGACAAAAAATTACATAAACGGGGCCTACTCTGTACAAATAGTAAATGAACATATTCTCAACTTTTTAATTCTGATGTATTACTTTGCTATTCTCTTTTGAAATGACCACCAGGATAAGAGGTATTTTAATTTTTACAAAAACTAGAGCACTTCATCTTAGTTATTATGTAAAATTGCTTAAAAAAACAGTGATTATTCACATAAAGAACTGTAAAGTTTGTAATAAAACAGAGATTGATAAATCTGAAGGTTAAAACACTTCTGCTGTTACACAGAACATACATAAAAACTTTGATCAAATTATTTTTAAAACTTTTTGAGCAATCACTGTCCCCGTTTGAGCTTTTCGAAAAATGTACATTTCGAGTAAAACGCATTTTAAAGTTTGACATCTTATGTAAAGTTATGGCATCTGCTTTTATCGAAACAATTGTAGTTTTTGTTCTAGTAAATGGAAAATAAAAACCATGGTATTTTTATAAAGCTAATAAGATGGCCTATAAAATAAAATCATAAAACAAATTTGTCAATTTTTAAAAAAACTCATTATTTTAGGTGGTTGATATCTTAGCCCTTTATCTACCGATGGTACTTATAAGTACCACTCACTTAAAAATTAAATAGAACAAGCATTTTTCCGAATATTCCGATGATACTTAGCAGGAATATTCTTTGAAATCCACTCTTGCAAGTTATATGACAGCATGGGTTCTATGTGATGAGTATTTAAGCGGGAAAGTGAATAGTTTTATAGCAGAAATTGCGATTTCAGCGGATTGAGAAGATTGTTATTTTTGTTCCGAAAAAATAGTTAATGACAAAAGGTAAGTCTTATTTTTTTTTGTATGTTAATTAAGACCTTAGAAAATGATTTGATTATTTATTTTAAGTGAACAGTGTGTATAATTACTTTTACAGTTGAATATCTTTAATTAATTAATTAGCTCTAACTAAATAAATTTCCAAAGTTGAGTATTTTTTTTTATTTATATCCCTTAATTTTCAATGAAGTGATTAAAAAAAATATTGCATAAGTCAACTGCTGTAAATCTCATAATGGGGAAGATAAAGGGTTAACGCGAAACAAAGCTCGCTTAACACGAAAGTTTTCCCATCTGGGAATGAACAAAATACGGAAAACATCAGCCAGATTGGGCTGTCCAGTTGTATTATTGGAAGAATTCATTGCAGTGGATGATGATGCAATTCCATATGGCAGACAAAGACATTTAAGAGTTTGCTCAAAGCTAAAAAAATATCATTGATGCACATTCCGAATATGAAAATGAAATGAATAATACAACTCCTCTCTGTTGCCACATCATTCGAAATGAAAGAAAAGTTTGTGCAGCTATTTAGAAGCACATTCCAATGATGAAATGGAGAGCAAAATGGACGACATCGAACAACAATTTGTTCACAATTTGATTCTAGAAAAACAATGCAAAAAAAAAAAAAAAAAAACATACAGCAGTTTATTTTCCAAAAACTTTATAAATGTTGTGTTTTTCAAAAAAAACTTGAAAATTTTGTATTAAATTTCTTTAAGTTCTTGTGAACTTTTTTTTTTTTCATTAATTTTATTGAATATATGCATCTTTACGTATCTATGTAAATAAAATGTTCTCTAATAAACTTAATTTTGTTGAATTTATGTTGTTTTTTTTTGCAATATCCTTTAAAACACGAAAAAATATTTCAGTCTCTTTAATTTCATGTGTGTGTGTGAAAAACGATTTTCACTGAATTTTTATTAACTTAAGTTACACAAAGGCGATAGATATCGTTAACAAAAGTAATGCCACCCATCCGGTATAGTGGTTAGTGACACTGACTGCGGTGCCGTAGGGCCTGGATTTGAATCCCGGAGAAGGCATGGATGTTTGTAAATGTATAGTGCCTTCGTGGCATGTGGGAGGGGCTGCGGTAGCCCAGTGGTCAAGGTATTGGATCAGACATGTCATGAGTTCGAGCCCAGTACCACTTAAGACCCGCCGTGTAGGGCAGCGATGCACGTTAAATCTGTCGAGAGCGGAAACGTCCACCCAATGGTGCGGTGCGGTAGTTAGGAGAGGGGGTGCTAGCTCAGGTGTCGTCCACGTCACTTGACCATGGTTCAAAATTACGGGGTCCGTCGCCAAAAGCCCTCGTGTAGCCGAACAGTGCGATGCTAATATTCACTCACTCACGCACTCACTCGTGGCATGGGAGTACTCTAAATAGCCGTCGTGCCGCAAATCCTCTCGTGAGGTTGGTGGAAGGGGCAGAGAGGTAGGAGGCCCCTGATCACTAACAGGGTGTTGTCCCTCAAAATTAGGGTGGAACCGAGCAAAATCGTACTGTCACTTGCATGGTGCTCAAAACTAAGGCTAACGGAAAGAGTAAAATTCAATTTCCTAGCCGCAATGAATTTCGTGGAACTTGATCTGATGTTACAGTCGATCAGGTGGCATAAGCAACAACAGCAAAAGTAATGGGCAAAGAATATATATATATATATATATATATATATATATATATATATATATATGGACGGTTTTTCATATTGAACACATTTCTTCCTCACTCGTCCTCTTTTGAAGATGGGTGTTTGCTAGAGGGTGCTTCTGCGGCTTTAGACAGTCGGTTACAGTTATTATGACTAATGGTTACAGTTATTATTTCTTGAGCGGTTACATTTTTTCACGTTTCATTAAAAAAGACAGAGAAACCGTTTTTGTTAAGATAAGGATTGCAAAGTAGTAAAATTAGTGAAATCATTCCTGTTTGTAAATATTTCAGAGACGTTTCTAAATTGCCCACGAATATTATTTTCAGATAAAAAAAGTGTAACATCAATCATTAAAATAAATGATATTTTGAATGAACCAAAAGTCATTATCCGAAATGGGGTTCGGCAATTACCTTCTCCATCACATTAAATAGAGTGACTTTAACAATTCTTCGTATCCATTTTAAAATAGGCTTGTCATATTTCAGTATCCAATATTATTTTCTTGATAAAACAATACAGCACTGCAATTTTTTTTGGTTTTTGGAATATTTAGATAATGCTTCGTCACATTATCCTTGAATAGAACAAAATCTGAAAAAAGATAGATACATATCAGTGAAAAATAATAAATATAGGTTTTAAAGTTACGAAACATCTGATATTAAAGGCAGTGTCATTAAATGAATTTGAACTTTTTACCATTTCGTTAATCCAGTTATTTATTTTTTTAATGAATTTGTTTAACCAGGATTACCAAAAGCTTCTGATTCTAGTAATATAGCTTTACAGATAAGGAAAAATGGCAAGGACATACTATTTACAAAGTTTCTTTTTTATTTTGTCTTTGACGATTTAATGCTTTTAATTCAGTTCAACGCCTGAACTTAAAATACAATGAAGATACAGCAACAAATCCTATAAATTTTTATTTGATAATTATTTTTAAAAGAATGAAATCTAATGTATCATTTTGCATTATAATTGAACCTCTTTCTTTTGAATTTCAAACACGTTTTCAGTTTTTTGCAGCTTTTTCTTTTAATTTTCAGTAAGAGAGAAAGAGAGAGGTACAGTTGAAATGAAAACAAATACACTTCGTTCAAGTAAGAGAGAACAATTTTAATTAGCCTGTATTAAATTTTTTTTCATATAAAATGTTAAATAATAGGGTACAAAGTCGGAATGATTTTCTATAGACCAGAAAATTTTCAATTATTTAAATTATATATTCTGACCAAGGACATCTTAAGGCATGAGCTAACTAGGCCCGAGCCCAGGGCCTGATACTCAGTGGGGGGCTCGTTTTGTTTTCTATTCAGTCTTTATTAGATAATAATCCGGATATTCTCCAAAACAGGGAATTTCAAACTGCATGTCAACTAATAAAAGTGGCAAAACTGTATTATTTTGTGATGACCTTTGCCCATGTCTAGGTCTAGGCTAAATACCTTAAAAAATCACTCAACTCATTTAATAGAAATGCGGCCATCGATCTAGCTGGTCTGTAAAATTTTGAATCGTACACAATTATTTGTTTCATATTACCGTTTGTACGAGAACTTGACAAGGCATGTTATATACTGTCACGTTTAAAGATCACAGGTAGGACCTACTTTTGCAATGAGGCCCAGGGTCTCCGAAAACCTTAAGAGTTCCTTAGACCCAGGGCCTCAAAAAGTTCTAAAGACATCCCTGATTCTGGCTGCTGCAGAAAGTAACGTATTTTATCGCACTACTCATATGTGCTTGAATCCATTCAATTTTTCTCGGACATATATGAAACATGCTTCACACATAGATTGCTATATTGTGGAGCTAATCTCCAATTTGAAATCCAAAAGAGAATTACTATGGTTAATAGATGTCTTAATGGAATACGAAAATACACGAAATCAAATTTAATCACAAAAAAAAAAAATATCAAAGGTTCTATTGTATAAATGTCTTTTAAGATCAGTATTAACTTATGCATGTGAAACTTGGTCCATGTCTCGAACAGAGGAGAGCCTGATAAGTATCTACGAAAGGAAGACTTTAAGATTCATTTTTGGAGGAATTCAGGAAAATAGAACAAGGCGAAAAGAAGATCAAATTTAGAGCTCTATCAATCATATAAATAATCTGACATTGTTAACTTCATCAAAATACAACGAATTAATGGGCAGGTCACGTTATCAGAATGAACGAAGACCATACCATTTAAAAAGTCTTCAGTACTCAAGCAAGCGGCACCCGAAGAAAGGGCAGGCCAAATCTTAGATAGATTGATGGCCTGGAAAAAGATCTACTAGTTTTGAGAACTAGGAACTTGAGAACACTAGCAGGAAGAAGGCTGGCATGGAAAGGGCTTTTTGAGAAGGCCAAGGCCCACCCTGGGCCTCTAAATATATTCCAACCAATGTGGTTATACTCTCTTCAATAGATGCAATACAAGCCAACATGTGTACCCCTTCGCATATACGCGGTTTTTGTTTCATGCAAGGGCATGGATTAGGAAACGGGTTATAAGATCGATGAACTTAGCAGTAGTTCTAGTTGTGGTCTCTGTTTATAATGTAATCTTAAAAATTGTTATTTAGCATTCTGCTTTATTTGTAAATATATCAATGTTTCCTGAAACTCTAATTAAATAGTAATTTTATATTTATCAGCTTTTTTTTGCTTTTAAACTATAACCCTGGTCTCATACTGAAATACGCCCCAATATACCATTAAAAGCCCTCTTTATAAATAATACACACCCCTATATATATATATATATATATAGATATAGATGGGTGACAAAATAATATGAACACCTGTGAAAGTGGAGAAAAGCTTTATTAATAGGGAGTTGGACCCCCCTTTGACTGAATTACAGACTGTATGCGAGACGTGGGATGGACGCATAGAGGTCATGAACAACTTGTAATGTAATATGAAGCCCTTCTTCGTGGAGAGTGGTCTCTAATGCCGAAATCCTAGGTGGTGGAGGGAATCGAGCACGTAGTTTTGACTACAAATATCCTCACAAATGTTCAATAATATTTAAATCAGGTGACTGAGGGGGCCAATCAAGATGACCTACTTCCCCCTCATGCTCTGCAAACCATTCTTGTACGATTTTAGCAGTGTGGATAGGAGCGTTGTCATCTTGATAAAGTGGGCATTCTCCGGGAAATGAAGTCTGGACAAATGGATACACCTGATCCCCCAGGATATTGACATAGTGGGCAGCTTACCAAAATCTTCCTATAATCGGCGGGTAATCGTCCCGTTTATGAATCTCCGAATTTGCGCTGGCTTATATAGCACCCTCTTCCACCTCGGCGTGTATTGGCACAAAACTTGGATCATTTGCATATCACATTACGCTGTACTTATTTGCAAAGTTTCGCGATTGTACTTAGCTTCTTTCTTGGGTCGCTATTTTCAATGTTCCTGAGTATATATATATACTATCTATATATATATATATATATATATATATATATATATATACTATCTGGCCAAAAGTATCCGGATACCCCTTAAAAAAGTGGTTCTGGCGAGTGACGCAATTTGATACGTAGTTGAAAGCTATAAAAGTGTTGGTAGAGGTTTGTCATATTGTATTTATGCGTTTGTGAGGCAATGAGTAGGTCAAAGGAGCTTGGTGAGTTTGATCGTGGCAGTATGGTGGGATGCCACCATTGTGGGAAATGAGTTTGTGAGATTGCGGAGATTCTACAGAAGCCTAAATCCACCACTGTGAGTGATGTAATTGTGAAGTGGAAACGTCGAGACAGTGAAACGGCAGAAAAACGAACCGGTAGGCCGAAAATACTTGGTGAACGTAGCCGCAGAACTCTGAAAAGGGCAGTGAAACAAAATCGCAAGTCCTCGTTGGTGGAAAGTTCTCAGGAGTTCCAAAGTTCATCAGGAATTAGTGTTAACAGCAGGACTGTCCGTCGAGAGAGAGAGAGTTAAAAATCTTGGGATTCCATGGTCGTGCAGCCGCTCACAAGCCAAACATCACTCCACAGAATGCGAAAAATCGATTGCAATGGTGTAGAGCTCACCATCAATGGATTGTGGACATGTGGAAAACTGTTCTTTGGAGTGATGAATCTCACTTTACAGTCTGGCAGATGGATGCGTCTGGGTTTGGTGGAGGCCCACGAACGTTTCTTTAGTAACTACATTGTGCCGACTGTTAAGTTTGGTGGTGGAAGCATAATGGTGTGAGGGTGTTTCTCGTGGTTTGTCCTGGGTCCGTTAGTTCCTGTGATTGGAAACATTAACTCTGAGATGTATGTGGACATTCTGTACAATGCTGCACTCCCAACTCTATAGCAATATTTCGGGGAAGGCCCATTTCTCTTCCAGCAGGATAACTGCTCCATTCACACATCGAGGTTTGCGCAGACGTGGTTTGACGAAATGCGTGTTCAAAAACTGGACTGGCCTTCTCAGAGTCCCGATCTAAATCCCATATAACACCTTTGGGACGAATTAGAGCGCAGATTACGTAGCCAGCCAAATCGACCATCCTTACTGCAAGCACTTACTTCAGCTGTGATGGACACTTGGAAGGCAATTCCTATGGTCATCTATCAAAAATTGGTGGAAAGTTTTCCCAAACGTGTGCAGACCGTCATCCATGCAAAATGGAGACCAACATCATATTACTATGTGCCTCAGGACGCTCTAAGCCCATACCACTGGGTGTCCGGATACTTTTGGTCAGATAGTATATATATATATATATATATTATATTTATGGCAATTCAGATGAGTTAACGTACGAACACTTAGAATAAAATTTTCTATCGAAGTTTGCTTTGTTTCTGGATTTGTACGCTGCAACTCATTGCTATCCCTTTGACTTTCCAATTTTGCCATTCCTAAATTTATTTTTCCGAATGCTATTTCCAATTTAGCTTTTTCCAGATTTATTTTTTTAAACTTAAGCTGAGATTCTGCCGTTAAACGTGCTTGTTCTTCCTTCGATTTTCTGTCCGAAATAAAATCTAAATAGTCATCACTACAGCTCTTTAAGTTGTGACGGGGCTTTCATCGCGATTTCAGCTAACAGTCTTTTGGGTTCTTTGGGGCCAGAATGGCAATTCTTTCCAACCAACTCAAGAAGAAGAACGTGGTTATGTAAATTAGGAATCATATATATATATATTGGAAGTTAGCAGTAGAGCGAAGTCTATGCCTAGATCTATGTCTGGGTCTATGTCTATGTGCAGAAGTGATTGCTAAGTGGGAAGTGAAGTCGCTAAGTAGAGAGATAGCTGTAAAGTGATTTGAGATAAAGTTTAGAAGAATCCTAAGTCCGAGAATTAACCTAGCCGTGCCGGTAGAAACGAACCAAAAGTGGGTTCGAGACCAAAAGGAACACTGTCCGATAAAAGCCATTACAGAAGTGCGAAAGACGTATTTGTTTACCTAGTATATAGCGGTAAGCGAATTTACATCAGCTATAAGGAAAGTGCGTATATTAGTGAGATAGGAATTAATATATAAAGTTAGATTCCGTGGTCAGTTGCGTGATTATTCGGTAATACGTGTTGCGTCTTCTCATTCTAGATCATCTTACTTAGATTATTATTGCTGTGTATTGTGTTTAAACTAAGATCTTAATAAACAGATTTTAGAATGAATGATTTGAGTGGTTCTTCGTTCTTTCCCACAGAAACAGGTCGCGTAGATAGTGTAGAACGTGTGTCCCCACGGGTGGGAGCTTCCCAAAGTTCATAAGGAATATCACAAGTGCCGCACTCAAGGGGGGTCCCCGGGCCCAGACTCCCCCATAGCCCTTGATTTTTTTCCGATTAATTATAATCATACGTGTATAGTGCTTAAAATTTAACTAATTGATGGTTATTAATTAATTTTATTAATTAATGCTAAATATTTATTCAATAATTAATTTTTTACCATTTTTTGTTAAAGAAAATCGAAAAAAATCATCAAAAGGATATGTTGTGAGGCGTTTTGGAGCTTGATACGAAAATGGTGGACTTTCGACCCTGAAACCCCCTCATTCCTTTTGAAAAATTTCTGTGTGCGCCACTGAATATCACTTATTTTAAATACTCATATTTTGGTATATGTAGAAGCGTAATTTTTTTTAATGCTCATCTCTTTTTTTATTTTCAAAGCTCTCATTTTCATACCCGGCGTATAAAGCGCACCCGTAAATTTCAATCTTATTTTTTCAGTTAAAAAAAAAAAAGTGCGCGTTAAACGCCAAGTTTTACAGTATACATATATCACTAGTCTACTTTTCCCTCGTACCCTAAGAATCACCTATGTACCCTACTTTTGAAAGCTGAACCAAACGCTCACGCCTATGATGTACTGAATGTGCATCAGAAATCCTAATAGATTATTGCTCGAAGACGTTCATTCTACAACTCAATCTCACACAATTCTAAATACATGAAAATTACATGGTTCTATTTTTTTCACAAAACGTTTTATACAACAATTTTGGCTACTTTTTGTGTATTCGAACTGCAAAAGATTCATGTGTAAAACTAAAAAAAGAAAACCAGAATCGTTTCTCGACACTGCATGCGTTTTTATAATGACGTAGTAATAATACTTCTCAGTCATCTTAATATTTCAGTTAAAAATATTGTACTGAAAATTTCACACTTATGTCGAACTGTAAAAATTAAAAGAATAGTAATAAAAGGTTTTGTGAGCCCTATGATTCCTTTGATATAAATCCTGAAAATTTTGACAAGAACACCGTTACTACATGAATTCCATGCATTTGATTTGGTTGTACAAAGTACGTATGGTTTTGCAATCTCTCATAAGATAAGGCTTGGGTTCTTAAACCTGATTTTTCAGGGGGGCAGGGACGTTCTTAAGGTATGGGCCAACTCAGCCCGGGCCCCGGGGTCACGACCACAATGAAGGCATTGTCTCATTTTCTTGACTCAGCCTTAAGGTATCTGACTACGTTCGGAACCGTGGTTTTAAAAAAGCGCATAAATGGATAATTTTCATGATATTTAGTGTCACTCAGATTAGAATACATACATACAATTGTTTTAAGAACATTTTGACAAAAAAATTTATTTAAATATAATACTTTGGCAAAAAATTAACTTAGAATAATCTTTATTCCAAATGTTCTCCTTTTGTCACAAATAGTTCTATTAGAATAATATTTTGCCTGTATATAGCTCAGACCTCTCTACAGAGGCTCAACTAGAATTTTTTAAGAAATTCACATTATTTTCAGAGTTACCACCCATTGAAATAATTATTCGTGTTTTTTTCTGAAAATTGCTGCCCTCTGTTGTCGTAAAATATGAATAAACCCATTTCTAAGTTATATATTTCAAAAATTCTAGTTGAGCCTCTGTAGAGAGGTCTGAGCTATATACAGGTAAAATATTAAAATATACAGGTAAATAATTAAAATATTAAAAGCATTTTTCTCAAAAGGAGAACATTTGGAAAAAAGATTATTCTAAGCTAATTTTTTGCCAAAATATTATATTTAAATAATTTTTTTTGTCAAAACGTCCTTAAAACAATTTTATGCATATATTCTAATCTAAGTGACACTAAATATAATGAAAATTATCCATTTATGCGCTTTGCAAAATCACGGTTCCGAACGTAGTCGGATACCTTAATAAAATCATTATTCAAATAATCTCCATGGTCAAATGTATTTTCCGGTTGTATTCTCCGAAACCTGGGACTTTCGAACGATATGTCAACTAACTACATGTAATGACCGTCGTCCATGTGTTGATCTAGGGCTACCACCGTACTCCATCATTACTCATTCAGTCAAAAGGCGGTTGTCTTTCAAGCCGGTTTGTGCGATTGGAAAACATGCGTTTTTATTTGTTTCAGGCTATTGTTGGTACGAGTAATTGCAAACGTATACTATGTGCTCTGTCTACTTTTAAGAGGTTATAGGTGGGGCCACTGGAGTAGCTAGTTCTGATTGGGCCTTGTATCAAAATTCTTTCGGGGCCCTGTTTTAGATATAAGAGCCCTGTTAGGAGAACACGGCTCTTATATCTAAAACAGGACTCTGAAACTCTGTACATGAATCTCTGTACTCTGTCTGTGTGTGACTGTAGTTACATATGTTGGGGCCCCTGTAGCTTGGGGGGCCCCGTAACACTGATACGGCAGTAGCTACGTCCCTGGGTGGGGCCTACATTCGTGTAGGTGCCCAGGGCATACTTTTACGTAGTGGACCAGGAACTCCACAAGTCTTTAGACGTCCCTGCAGGGGGGCCCTAATATTCACTGTTAAGGTATCCGACTACGTTCGGAATCCTGATTTTGCAAAAGCGTATAAATGGATAATATTTATGATATTTAGTGTCACTTAGATTAGAAAATGTGTATAAAATTGTTTTAAGAATAGTATTACAATAAAAAATTATTTAAGCACAATATTTTGACAAAAAATGAACATATGATGACCGATTTTCAAAATATTTTCCTTTTGTGAAAAATACTTCTATCATAATAATATTTTGCCTGTTTATAGCTCAGACCTCTGTACAGAGGCCCAACTAGAATTTTTGAAATGTATAACTTAGAAGTGGGTTTATCCATGTTTCACGACAACAGAAGGGAGAAATTTTAAGAAAAAAACATCGATAATTATTTCAAATGGTTGTAACTCTGAAAATAATGTGAATTTTTCAAAAATCATAGTTTAGCCTCTGTACAGAGATCTGAGCTATATACAGGCAAAATATTATTGTAATAGAAGCATTTTTCACAAAAGGAGAACATTTTGAAAAAAGTTATTCTAAGTTAATTTTTTGTTGCCGAAATATTGTATTTAAATAATTTTTTTATCAAAATGTCCTTAAAACAATTTTATACATGCATTCTAATCTAAGTGACACTAAATATCATAAAAAATTATCCATTTATGCGCCTTTTCAAAATCACGATTTCGAACGTAGTCGGATACCTTAAGCTACTGTTTCTGATTGTAGTCAAGATTACTAGCAGCCCGTATAAAGTAATGTTAGAAGATAGTATTCATTCAATGAAACGTGCTTTTCAATTAACGCCAATGATCCACGTATTGCTTCGATGTACGAGGCTAATAAACAATCAATCCATTCATCTGTCAATCAATCAATTTGAATAAAAATTCGAATGCAGTAATTATTTACTACTCAAATTAAAATTATCAGTGTTGTAATAAGTGGGTTACGTTATCGTTACGATAAATTACATTATACATCGAGTGTCATGATATGGCCGGAAAAACAAAACTCGTCAGTTATATCTAAGAAACCTTGAATATTTCAAGTTCTTTTGCGTCCATCAGCCGCGCATACCAAGGCCGTTTTCACTGATAGCATAGTCACCCTACATTACGCCCCCGAAATCGTATGATGCTTGCATATTTCAAGGTCCCTCAATAACAAGCGAGAGTGATACTGATAACCATTGATACATTCTTAATTTCGATGAGATAATCTACTTGAAGATTGAAAACACAGATGCTGGTTCCCTCTTACTTTTATCTCAGAAGTGAAAACGAAATAACGTACCATATTCAATTGCAGTTTGCTTACAACAAGTGCAAATATTTGGGTGAAATTGGTTAACTTAAGTGTTATCATTTTCATCCTTATGATATAAATTATGTGATAAAAAACTATGTAATTCAAATCCGAGAGACCCAGAGCAAACAAACAATGCTTTTTGCGAATCGTAGACTAAATATCAAAACCAAAACATGATTTAGGCATCTTTGTTTATTTATTTATTTAGATGCAAATGCAAACTGTAAAAAAATTGGTGTAAACAACTATGGAGTAAAACTGCATAGAAGTAATAGAATATTTATGCACACTTTCCCAAAAGTTGCTGAGTTGAAATGCTGTGGAATGGATCTTTTTCTGGGAATATAAATAATCAGTTTTTTTTCCTTTGAAGAAGCATAATTTCTTAGAATCATATACTTTTTTAAAATAACGATAATATGTCGCTTTTTCAGATACATTTTCCTCGTTCAGAGTTTTAAGAATATCATTAACTTTAAATTTGCGATGCTTATCTCCATGATAACACTTATTGAAGCTTCAAACCTTTCGAAAATTTTGTGACGAGGATAAACATTTTTAAAACAACTAGTCGGAACGTTCAAAATGTATCTTTAAAAGGAATTTTGACTCATTTAAAAACAAATAAAGAGTGCATTCTGCTTAATGTTTTAGTTAATTAATGCAGTTGGATTACTGGACAATTTTCCCCCATTTACTTGGGCTACGATACAACTGCTGAATTAAACGATTCAGAGGCAGATAGTAGATCTTTTTTTCTGGAAAAACTTTCCCGAACTTTCTCTGAATCAGTTGATGCAGCGATTGTACCGCAACCGAAGTAAAAGAAGAGGAAAAAATTTGTGGTACAGCAGATTTACCACCGAGTTTTATATGTTTATTAATTGCTAAAGCCTTGTAATTACTAGAAACGAAGCTGCAAAGCTGATAACTCAATCTCGCTGAAGGATTGTCATGTCATACAAATAAACATTCCCCTGAATTAAAAAAAAATAATGAAAAGGGCGACATAATAGACTCACCGATAAAATGATTCATTTCTGGTGCAGCCATTTGCTGCAAAACGATTCATTAATATTTGGTCAACAAAATTTCAATATTTATTTCAACGGTGACTGAAGATTTCACTTCAATCGGCTCTTCATTAGGAAGTGTATTAAGATTCCTTGTATAGCATTGATATCTATGAAAATCTCCCATCATACCTGTCAGTGGCGTAATGGAGAAGATTAGCCCCCCACGAAGTCTGGTTTTGGGTGTCCTGTCCCCCCGTGCGATGTGGAGATTGCGGGGGTGTAGATAACGCCACTGGTACCTGCCTCTTTATAGATGCCTCAGCAATTATTTTTCAGAGGAAAATATCCGTAGCAACTTTTTCCGTCTTTCCTCTCGTTTAATCATTCTGTTTCTTTATGTTGGATCAGGATATCTTCGTACTAATCAAGCAGCGCTCTTTAATTTGGAAATTAACTTTTTTATTTATTTTGTTCTCAAAGTTTTTTCTCAAAGTTTGTATTTATATATATAAACTTTTATCTACATAGTCTTTGTGGCACAACCCAAGACACAAATTCCTGGAAATCCCTATGAAAGGGAACTCTAAGCGCATCTTGCCTATTCTCTGGAAAAATGCAGTTAAAGATGAAGTAATTAAATGTTTCATTTGGAACTATGGTAGCGACAATTGTAGTTCCGATTTATTTTTATTCAATCGATTTCTGACAGTTACATTAATATCTGATTTTGTTGTTGTTGTTCTAGTTCTATATGTTACGTGGTTTTGTTTGTTGATAAAATGATGAAATATATTACAGTCTTGTTATGCTTTTATTTATAATTTATCTTGGAATTGTAAATCAGGTTTTTAGATGTAAATAAATAAATATACATATACCTCTTTTAACTTGGGCTAAAAATTTCTGAGAATATGCGGATCCTTTTGACGGTTTTGTTCTACTTAAAATGCTTGATAATTAAATAATTGTTTTCGAGCTGACAATGTCTTGTGGTCACGGCCGCGAACTCACGAACGAATAGCTAAGGTGTATCAAGAATGAAATATCAGGCATAAGACTGGGTCTTAACGGAGAAATTGTGATTGTCACTAAGTAGTGAATGGCAGAATGGAATGGTGAAACTGCTGAACCATGGAAGAAGACAAAACTGTAATTCCGTAGCAAATTGAAAGCAGATTTAAACCATGGATCGCCACAAAGTATCTTTGAGTGCAGTGTTCATCGTACCATGCATCTTATGAGCCATGGAAGCCGAAAACTAGTGGGGCCACCGTTGTTGCCTGCAGTAAAGAAAATGAAACCTCTAAAATTCAGTCAGGCAAGCAAAGACTTGGAGGCGAACGATTGGGAAAAAGTAATGTAGTCCGATGAATCTGATACATCGTACAGATGGGCGAGTTAGAGTTTGGTGGACTCAGCAACACTTTAAGTTGGTAAAAGAAATACGATGTTTTGAGAAATGTTATCCTGGGATGCTTCGGGTTCTTTATTTTGTGAGCGCGAGTCTCTGAATAAGACATCACAGCTAAACATCTTCAATGACCAAGTACATTCTGTAATGCTGATGATTTATGCCAATTACAAAGGGTACTTTCAACAGAGTAATGTATCATACTATAATGTTGGTATTGTACAGGATTAACTTGAGGGACGTCACTGAGATTTCACTTTGTTGGGATGGCCCCTACAATCTCTAAATCTCAGCCAATTGTGGGAAGAAGTTGAAAGAACCATTTGACATCTAGTTTTCACTAAGCATCTAATCTCACCAGATTGGGAAATATTATTCAAGACTCAAACGACCTATCAACTTTCTCGAAGAGAGTGCTAAGACGACTCAAGGCTGTATTAAAGGCAAAAAGTAGCTCAAAGAGATATTGATGAGATAGTTATAGTCAAGTGGCCGAGTCTGTGTACTGTTGAACTGGGTAAATTAAAAGATTTGGTTTTTAACAGTTTTAGATGAATTAACAGTACTCGTATTTCATAAGCGTATTTCATAAGGTTATTTATCAAAGTTCCTTGGGGGTCCTTTTCATCCGCTTAAGAGCTCCATAATATTTTCCAATTTTTTGCTTACACGTTTTGGGGCCCCGTGTCATTGATACGGTGGTAGCTATGTCCTTGGCTTTTGATGTTATATAACTCTCTCAACATTAAAATTAACGATATATACCTGCAATTATTGCAGAAAAACAAGTGCAGAATTTTTATACGTTACTAAAAATAACATTGATACTTGTTTCGATGATTTTTTAAAATTCCCTTTTTTACTAATTTTTTTCAGAGAATGTTAATTGCGTTGAATACATTTTCTATTCTCAAGTTTTGTTCCTGGCTAAATTTTCTTTTTTTTAAAGAAATAATTTTTTTAAAGAAAAACAACCACCGAATATAATTATTTTATTTGACAATATTGTAGAATATATTTATAAAATAAATTATTGGATCAACAAATAAATCATTCTTGAAAATTAATTAACACATAGTCATAATAATGTTTTAAATGAAATGACATGAAATTTAAAAAGAGCCTTAAATTTAACACAAAAATAACATTTATTCAAACAAATATATGCGTATAAATTAGTTGAAATGTAATCTGAAATTCAGTAAACAGCTATGTACTTAAACATTGTAGCATTTTATTCGATTTAATTATTATTTTTTGAATACCGTTCTGATAACTTTCAATTTTCCTTTCCTTCTGAGAGAAAAAAATTATTATTCTATGTTTAAGTTATTATTTTAATGATTAGCATCTCTACATATTATAAAATAAAAAAACTTCTGTGTAAATATTATAACACAATAGCTGCGTTAATAATGTGGAAACACAGAAAAAAAAGTGATCATTTAAATAAACATTAAGTGTGTGTACATTATAAAAAATCTTTTGTGCATCCTTTTTATCACTCCTTTTGAAAAAATAATACATCGATCGTAATCTAATAGAAAGATTAATGGTTTCTGGGGTATTACTTTGTTAATCTTTTCTTTTTTAAAAAAATGTACCTCAGCAATTTTTACTGTTTAAATCGTTTTGGTATTGTGGTAGTAGACAAGAACTTTGATAATGTAAAATAAATATATAATGAGGCATGTCACGCCTCTTTGCTTCGATGTATTTTTTTTAAACGTAAGAGCTGATAACTTTTGTAAGCAGATAAAATGATAAAACAACTGTAATATTTATCAAATTCTTCGCTCTTTGGCTGAAATGATGTAAATTTACGCAATGCACTCGAAATGTTATGAAATATACTTAAAATTTAAAACATTTTTTAAATTAAATCTCTGCTAACTATATAAGTAAAATATATTGTAAATCAGGGGTATCCAACCCAAATGTCCTTGCGGGCCACTTCGGAAAAACATTAAAATCTCGCGGGCCGCACATAAAAATATGTACTTTTATATCAGATTTGGAAACAAAAAAATATTTATTGGAGTGAAATAATGAGTTTCGTCAGTTGGCACACAGGTTCCCAAAGTGACTCCTACGAATCACTTGAAGTACTTGTGACTCCTAAGGGGGCCCGTGACAAATGAAGATTAATTCAAGGGTGCGTGGACATCTAAGTGCGTGGAAAAGGGTCTGCGGAAGGTTTAATACAGAGTAAAATATTTGTGATCCATTATTATGAAAGTTAAAATAAATTAATCATGTTTTTTACGTGTTAAAAATATTTTAAAGTAAAAATTAAACATTTTAGAATACACTCAACTCTTTTTTTATACAGTGGATATGTTCCTTAGAAAATTGTAAAAATTTTTAAAAAAAAAATCGTGTAAAAAAGTATTTGCGACATATGACAAATTTGGGGATATGTTCCACAACTTTATAAAATCGTGTCAGATGAAAAACATCTAAATATTTTCCCATAAAACCATGTAAAAAAGTAATAATAAAATCCGTTACTATTTATAAAATAAAAACACAATTCATTTTTATTGCAAAAAAAAAATAAATAAAATTAGTGTACGGTGAAAATTCAGTCTATATATATATATATAGAGAGAGAGAGAGAGAGAGAGACTATCGGCTTTGATTCATATGGAGGATTCGCTCATTTTAACGGCTTCTATCGATTTTTTTTTTGTTACAAAGTCTGCAGGGGAGGAGTGAGTTCTTAAGTTGCTTATATAATTCTTGATATCCTACTACACAAAATTTTAATGTACACTCTATACCAGGATCATGAGTATGAAAATGTTGTTCCATACTTGTAGCAAATTTCAAGCCCTCACTAATTAAACCAGCTTTTAATACTTGAACTTCACCTTCGACTTAGTCATTATCGATTTCTTTATTATCATAAACCAGAGATGCTGAACCAGTGGTCACGCGTGCCATCAATGGTACGTGACACAATTTTTTGGGCACACCATCGATCGAAATAGTTTGCATTTCGGTCCAAAACAACAAAGTTAACTATGAAGTAATCCTCATGAGGGCTTTTGACACGAAACTGAATGTTTTCATAAACGATATTGTTACAAGAAACTTCAAGTACTTCCCAAACTTGAAAAAAAAAATAATCGAAGATTTAGATATACATGAGAAATCAGACGAAGAAAAGGTTATAGAAGAATTCATTTCCGCAATTGATTCTTCAATCAAGGCATTTTCAGCGAGATGTTCTCAGTTCAAATAATTATTGGAAACGCTCATGTTTATTATGTACCCTGATGTGACTTGATTTGATAAACTAAACTTGCCCAAGTTCTATTGGTTGGAAATTGAAGAATTTGATATGCAATTGATTGAATTTCGGTATAGTTCAACATGGATTCAAAAATTTATTGAAACAAGGAAAAATTTGGGATTGATACATAGTAAAAAATGTATTTATTATTAGTTACCACAAGACGAAATTAATCACAAGACGAAATTATTTGATAGTACGTCTAAACCTCATTAAACATTTTTTTAGAAAAAATGGCACTTTGATCCATTAAGGTTCACCACCCTTGTCATAAACTATCATAAATTCGATCAGATCGTCCTCATTCAAAGGGGCACGAATCCCCAATTTTTTTTTGATATCCGTGCTAGAACAAAAAATTCGTGTAAAAAAAAAAATCGTTAAATTCTTGTACCGTGTTATTTCAAAATCGTGTAAAAAAAATTGGTTGTATAAAATTAATTTAGATAGATCCATAAAGTCAGGGGCGCACACAAGGGGAGGGCTGGGGGTCCGGATCCCCCAAAAGCCCTTGATTTTTTTTTCCGATTGATTATAATTCTAAGTATATAGTACGTAAAAGTTAATTAAATATTTGTTATTAATGATTAATTTTATTAATTAATGCTAATTATTTATTCAAAAATTAGTTTTTTACTGTGTTTTGTTCCCGAAAATCGACAAAATCAAAAGGAGCATGATACAAGAATGGTGAACTTTCGACCCCGGACGCCCCCTTTAAAAATTCCTGTGTGCACTACTGCATAAAGTACAAGGAATGACAAGCTTCGCAAGGTAGAAGTGGGGTCGATCATGGGTGAGGCTATCTAAGCAGGTTTAAGAAGGAATCGAATCTTGCCGGTACATGCAATAACTTGTCTAGACATGGCAGTTTGAGAAAGTCGTCCATCTAGTCAACAGTTTAGTTTTGTTTTGCGCAGGATCCCGAGAAGTGAAGTGAATGAATGCAACAGAAAGCAGTATTATTTTTTATATTGTTAATTGTTAAAGTACGTTACGTGAGTATTAAATACAATTGATATATCCAAGGCCGCCTCTAGCAGTTCTGCCGCCCCTCTTCCCAAAGCGAAAAATTATAATTGTTCACATAGATACACACCTATAAAACTTGAATAATTCTTGCGAACAGAAAGGCAGCTGAACAATGTATATTTCTATTAAGTTTTAAAAAAATACAAAATGATTTGAAGTTAAGCACATCATTACCTGTTACTATTTCAAAAGAGTTGAATGTAAAAGAAGAAATAACTCATTTCAGGTTTTTCTTCGAAAAAGAGTCTACTGGTGGTGGGGATCACAAGCATTTGTTTGAACTTATAGTAACTATACTCAAGGATAAAATAAAACATATCCTGCAGCTTTTAATCTAATAAAGACTTATTACCCTCGTCCCCTTTTGGATAGCTGACGCCGAACATTGTATGGATGAAAGGAATGTCCGTTTTAACCCCACTCCTTGTGAGAACCCCCTGGGTTCCACCTTGGATACTAAGATTAATTTGAGGCAAAGAATGACCAGACGCCATTCGTATAAAAATAACTTATATTTATTCACTTGATTCAAATATCAAAAACTCTAATGACATATAGTATCTATATGTCCACGTCAAACAAAAGGGATTTACCTTTAATATTAAATTAAGTTAAGAAATATGAAATTAATCAATAACTACACGTAATATCAATAAGGTCTACCGAAATAGGAGGTCTGAGAAATACACGCAACTCGAATTATTAGCTTTCATTAACTTAAACTAATTTTATTAAACTAACGCTTACTGTAAGCGGTATTAAATTAGTTTATATCACCTGGTAGTACTTTGATCTCTTCACAGGTATATTAACCTCCTAAGATTCCTTCGTTGAGTACTAGCAGTAATGTTTCACTATCGTAATCCAATTGAATCCTCTAAACGTTGACACTACTGCTGCTGGCTCAATAGCCTTCATCTTCGCTAACTTACAACGCTCTACTTAAATATCCTATCCTATATCCTAGATGGGAGTTACTAGCAAAAGATGTCTGTTGTTGTGGCTAATGCCACCTGTCTGACGTAGTCAGAACGAGGCCCACGAAATTCATCGTGGCATGGGCAAGAGGTACGCCTGTCGTTGGCCTTGAGCACCATACAGGTGACAGTGCGATTTAAGCTCAGTGAAACTTCCCCGAAGGGACGATAGATGGCGACACGACCTCTATCTCCACCTCCACAATTTCTGCAAGTGAACTGAAGGGAAATATTCTCCAGTTCCTGCGCTAGTGAATAAGCCCACAAGACTACGGACCCACTGATTTAACGAGCTCCTACTCCCTGTGCACTCGGAGGGTATTTGGTGACATCGAGCATCGAATCCAGGCCTTCCGGTCTGGAGTCCGATGCTCTAACCACTAGGCTACCCACGGCCCTAGATGTCTAAACATATCAAGTTTCATGATTTAACATATACTCCCGACTCGAACCCTTCAAGTTTCAATATAAAAGAAAACTGACATTAAACATACAGAGTTAAAAAAAAAGGAAATAAAATACGTTAAATTAAATACCAAATTCACACCCAATAATATTTCAGACAATATATCGAATTTTTTGTAATATAAAAAAATATTTTCCAAATTCAATCCAAATGCCGCCCTTAAAATTTGTCGCCCCGGGCAGGGGTCCGGCCCTAGAGCCGCCCCTGATATATCTTGTTAATTCATTTATTAATAAGGTGATCAATTGTCCTCCTTTTATATGTCCTGCCCTTCTTCGAAAAGTGTCCTCCTACTTGTCCTTCTTTAAAATATTTTAAAACTGATCTGTTAAAATCTGTATTCAGAGTTGAATCAAACATGTTTCCAATATGTCGAAGAATAGTCTGAAACAAATACCACAGGAAATAACAGTTTTCAATGGTGGTTTTTGACTTCATCACAAGTAAATTGGGCAGATATAGAAAACTGTATTGATTTTTTTTATAAAAAGAAATGCCTGATATTTTTTTTTTAAATCGTTGACAATGGTCTGTTTGAAGAAATTGGAAGATTGAATGTGCATTTAAATTATAATAAATTGAAATAATTGGAAAATCAACATGCTGAATTTGATAAAAGATGGGTTGAAATACGTAACCATTTAAAAAATGAAAACATTCCTCATGAAAATCTAGTTATTCTTTTTGAATTTACGTTGCGCTGCCTTGGAACTAATGGACCAGTTGAAAGAGTCTTTTCAGTTGGTAATTTTTGGAATAGAGAGTGAGAAATCAAGATTGAATGTTGATATTTTAATTGCAGTACTACAGTAAAAATGAAGGATAATTTTTGGCTCAGAAATTTCCGATATACGTATATTAGAAAATAATAGAGGAACAAAAAAGTTCATTCACAATTAGAAAATACTCGTTCAAGTAAATAATTAAAAGGGATGTAGGCATAATAAACGTACTTTTATTTGAATTGATAAAATATTTCATATATTTACGTTGTAACATTTTCTTAAATTTTTCGTCCTCTTTTTCCTTGCAAAAAAACTGGTCAGCTTATTATCAACTAAAGTTATATACTTTTGTTGAAGTTCACATTTATAAAAAAGTGTTATTATATAAGGCTTATAAATATTTTCATTTTCATATACCATTTTAAGAACATCAAAGTTAAATTTATAATCTTTCTATTATGTATTGAAATAGAGTTACTTCATTAGGGGGCTCGTGGGCAAATTTTTGGTATAAGAGGTCCATGGGCAGAGTAAGTTTAGGAATCACTGAGTTGGCAGCTATGTATACCTCTACGTTTCGTTCTGTTTCAACTTGTTCGGTTATGTTCGGACAAAAGGCAATCCTTAAATCGCCTCTTCCATGAATTAATTATTCGATACAAAAGAGAATGGAGTCTTATAAAAAAACAGCTCTTTCTAAAGGAAAAAAAAATTAACTTTAATTATTCTTTTGATACTTTTGTAATCGTATGTAATTAGCCAGATATTTATTTTGTTTCGAATTGCTACAATACTTTTCCTTTGGAGTTCATAAAATTCTTCAACGTGCTCTCACAATTACAATTATCCAATTAAACTGATTGAATTGGGTTTTTTATTCAAAGGTACAAAATATTGTTAGGTTTTTATTTGATCTTGAGCTTCAAAAGCAAGATCTAATAAAAACTTACTCTTTTTCTTATTTTTTTCTGAAATTAATGAAAATTTAATTTAGAAATAAAGAAAAATAAAATATATTATAATTTTAGAATACGAAAAAGTGTAAGGACTAATTTTATTTAATTAATGTTCCACAATTGCTACACACGACAATTGTTTTCAGGACATGGTTCATATACAAATTGCAAGGACGATGACTGTAGACTTTTCATCATTTTACTTCGTAGTCTTCGAGTCACACACACCGCACGCACATTTGTATAAAGTATAAATATGTTGATGTTCTCGATAATTTCAAAGCTTTCCAGAATTATCTACACAAAGTGAGTGTATTCTAAAACAGCGTGAGAGCTGTTGGCGACAGACCACGAAATTTTGAGCCGTGGTCATGTAACGACACTTGAGCTATAGCATTCCGCTCTCCTAACTTCTTTACCACGCCAACGCAAGGACTTCGAGCCACGATAGATTTAACGTGCATCTACCATCTTCACAGCGGCCTTCAGTGGCATCAAGACTCGAAACCGCGACTCGGCAAAGTTGGCCTCGAATTCGTGACCATGAGCACTAAGCGAAAGTGGCCCCATCTATACCATGCAAATTAATGTAGTGAAATTCATATTTGAAAATTCCTTTGTTGTCTATTGAATTTTAAAGTGAGATTATATATTCCATATCTGAAGGTTGGCGAATGCGTGGGGAATAAAAGGAAAGAGCAAGATTTGAAAAACAGTGTTATATTGTGTCTCTATATATTTTGATTTCCTTTTTACTTATCAAGAAGTAATTGGTCGTAGCAGAAGTTGACTGTAGAATTGTAAACAACTGTTGTAGTGAGTTATACATATTGATAAGTTTCACATAATTTCTTATACATGATCGCGCAATTAAGAACAATAACTTTTTAAGATTAAATTAAATTTTTTTTTAAAAAAAAAAGAATTTTTTGTTGTGATATTTGTTTAATTCCATTTTCTATACGAGAATCTTCGAATTAATTAATCACGTTCCTGTCGACTGGAACGTGAAATTCAAGATATAGATTTGACATAACTAACGAGGAAGATGAAAATAAATTGTTACTTCATCTTTTCCTGACTGTTTTTCTACAAATTACTATTATTTAGCTTCAAATTTTATTTCAAAATATAAAATAACTGAATTACATAAAATTGTTTTTTTAACATGTTTTTTTTTTTATTATTCTTTCAAAAAGTTGCGTTTCGGTTTTTATTTATTTATTTATTTGGTTTCACATAATGTATGTATGCTGATATTTTATAAAATAATACATTTCACATTTCATCCAAACATAAATAAAACTGAATTTCAACTCTCATTAGATAATGCAAATATCGTTATATCAAAATTCATTAAATAAGAACGAAAAAAATTTGCTTTCAATTCAACATTAACATACAATGTTATATAATTATACATTTAAATTTTGACTTAAAAAAGCAATGTTCTTTCAAAAAATTTTGTAGCGTATATATTCGCATAAATGTATTTCTTTATAAAGTTATTCTTTCATTAAGTTTTAAGAATACTATATTTCATTATATTTTAGTGATTTTTTAAGCATACATTGTATTGAAAAAGAGCATATTTTTGCAATATTAGTTTTATACGTACGTATTCATAGTGGTTTATAAAACATCATTATAGGAGCTAAACATGTGATGAACGCCGGAACAGCGCTATTAATCAAGCCTCACAATTTAATTTTTTATTTATCGTTTGTTCGCGAATTAAATAGCGTAGCTTGATCTATAGCGCTGTAATAGTATTTCTTTACACACCCTCAAGAGTTTTAATCTCAGAATTTCATTTTAAAACCTACAAAAATAATATGCTTTTTTTTAAAAAAAAGTTCTTTATTGTCCCTGAAAAAATATTTAAAAATTAAAAAATATTGAGTGGAGGAATTCATAATTTTCAAATTTCTTTCGTCACATTTTTAAATTAGAAATTTTTATTCAAAGATATCCGGTTAACTGCAGAATTATTTTTGTTAAAAAGTATTGGAGTTCCGTTAATTTACGTTTTATCGTAAGGAAAAATATAATTCTACGGAAATTTTGAGCAGTATATTAACATGAAAAATTTCATTCAGCTGAAAAATTATTAAGTTTAAACAAAATATTATTCATACATTTAACATGAAAATATTTCGCCGTAAAAGAACTTTTCCTTGAACTTGAATATTGTATTTTTACTTAAGTTACCATTTGCAACAAACAGTATCTGAAAAATAACTATTTGTGATAACGCATCTACGCTGGCTTTGGCGTGAAAATTTTTGACGTTGGCGTTTTATTGCAACCATCCAGCAACCCTTCTTTTAATAGACGAAAAAGTGACAGCTCCTGAATAGACGAGTTCGTGATTTTATGAAAGTGGTAGTGTGAGCTCGTGAAAATTTGTCACACAGGTAAACGTTTTATAATTGTATTTTGAAAAAATAGTTTTGGGGTGATAATTTTTATGTAAATAAAATCTTAAAAGTTGCTAACAAACTCATTTTTGTAAAAAACGTTTACTTTCAAAGATTATTTTGATTCCAAATTTTCAGAATGTCACTTACTAAATTTCTGCCTAATATTTTTAGAAAAATGATAAATTTGTCATTTGCTGGTTGTGGCTTTTTGGGGATTTATCACGTTGGAGTTGCCAGCTGTTTTCGTCAATATGCTCCACATGTGTTAGTGTCCAAAATAGCCGGAGCATCCGTTGGTTCAGTCGCAGCAGCGGCATTGATTTGTGATGTTTCCCTTGGTAAGTTCTTAATTTTATGTTGTGTAATCTTTAATAAAGTTAACAGTAGTTTAAATATCTCATCTTAAGTTTTTTCCTGATAAAAAAGGTTCTTATTTAATTTTGAACAATTAAGATTTGAAATATGCAATGATGTTAACATTCCTTTAAAATCATATGGTGGGATTCTTCACTGTAGATCGAAATTATTATAAAAGCAATACATAAAAATGTTTATGTATGGATTACATGCATTTAATCTCTTTTTAAAAGCAGGATCGTAATTTGTGGTCATTTAAAAATAAACTTATGTGTAATTTTAAATAACCGTGTGTACTTCTTATGAATAATTTTCAAATAATTTCATTGTAATGTATTTTATTATTTATATTTGGTGTTTCACAGCAGTTAAAACAGTAGTAAACAGAGATTTACTACTGTTATATTAATTTGTTGGTTTACCCAAATTTATTGAAAGTTTAAATTGAAAGAGGCTGTTTGGCTTGGTGTTGTGGCAATTCAACAGTGGTGTTTTTATTTACACAACCTGTGAACCCATGTGTAATGAAAATAAGGAATATCCTGCAGTAAAGGAATGATATATCTCTAAAGTAGCAATAGAATGATCATAATTAATTAAAATCCATTCATTCCGAAGAGTTATGATTCGTTTGAGGCGAAACAAGAGTTCCTTGCCTTGTGTCAAAGTAAAATGTACTAAACAGTAAATTTCAGTGGCTTACAAAAGGATAGGGTTTGGGGATTCAAACTCATCCTATACGGCAAAGTTTTTACTAAAGATAATACCTCGACTTCATCTACATGTTTTTAAAATGTAAATCCTTCAGCTAAATTGCAAAATCAGTCACTGGTAAATTTTGCAGCAATTATGATTAAAATATAAACTGTAATCAAACAATTTTTTGATGTTTTCTTAACTAAGTTGTGAGTAGTTTTTTTAAAAATCTAATGATATTCTCATTTATATGTATTTGCTGAATTTCGCAAACATTCATTTGCATTCATTTAACTGTTTCTTTCTCATTTAGAATTGTATTATTATAATAGTATTGAAAACAAAGAGATTTTTTTATAAATCAGATTTTTCATTTAAGAATAACTTAAATTAACTGTGTCATCTCTATAAGTAAATGTGAAATGTTGGGCTAACACTCACACATTTAATATCTTGTAATTTACATAAATTACATACTATACATGTATTTTTATTTTGTTTATATGGAATACATATTGTTTTAATATATTTCATTTTTACTATCATTAGTGAGTTATTGAAGTCCTTGTGCTTCTATTAAAAAAGGGTTATACAAATACCAGGTAAGGGGTAACCCAAACCTGGATTATACTTGCTGGTAATTTATCAGTACTAATTAATGACATATGGACTTGTAAATTTATTTTAAGCAGTAGCATAACTGAGAGAATATAAGAGTCTCCCTCACTGGTGTAGCTAGTTCTGAGTGGACTCTGTATAGAAATTCATTTTGGGTTCTTTTTTTTTATGTATGATAACCCTGTTAGTGGGACTCTAGTTATACATGGGGGGCCCATATCATTGATACGCCTGATACTGTGGTAGCTATGGCTACCCCTGGTCTGCCTGCAAATTCAGGTTTTGGGACCCAAGCAGGATCTTACAGAGGACTGTAAAACCATAAGATAACATGGCTTTTGGGTCCTCTAGAATCCTGGCTCCCCCATGATGCAGGGGTGTACGTAATGCCTCTGATTTTAAGTCTACAAATTTGAAGAAAAATGATGGTGAAAAAAGACATTTAATTTCATGAAAAAAAATATAATTTTTTGTTGTACGATAAACAAAACCAAAGGAAAAAATTTTATTTCTTACATTTCACAGAAAAAACAATTTCTTACAAATCACACACATTTAAAGGCTTACAATAAACAACAAAAAGCATATGGACCTGTTAAGATCTAAAGAGCGGGCACTTACGTAGACTGCTGCCCAAAATTGTTGGTGTGAAGCGAGTGAACTATTTTTCTGGCGGAAGGATGACTGTGACCCGCCCACGCTTGTTTTCCCGCTTCACTCCCATACATTCCTTCTATGGGGTTGACGAGCTAACCGGTCGTTGTGTGGTTATGTATCAATAAATTTGCTGTCCCAAGATACCTGAGTGGAAGTAATTTCACAAAAAGAACAACAAAAATGTTTCTCTGTCCTGAAACATTTTAAATTTCTTTCTGATTTTTCTTTTTATAAGAAAGTATACAAAATTATTATTTCATTAGAAAGTAAGAGAATTCTCTTTCATTTGTAATTATTATTTTTTAACTTATCATTACCTCTTCTCTCTTGTAATTTTATTTTGAGTAAAATGAATTTGTTAAAGCAACATATAGATATCTCGTGTGAGAAGAGTTGTGAATATAAAGAATTTTGAAGAAATTAACAAAATATTTAAAAAATTACATTTATTTTGCACTATTTTTTAAAGTCCTATGAACAAATTGTCTTTCTTCTAATAAAAACTTTTTTTTTAATTTATGACATTCTGAGAAATTTTTAATTAAGCAATCTACAAATTTTATTTTTGGATGAGATTTTTAACATTAGATTGATTTTAAAATCAATTTTATATCTTCAGTTCAAGAGTAACATTTAAGAAAAGTTGTATTTTGAAAAATGATTTCAAAAAATAAATTTCAAGCTGTGTTTACTGACTTTTTAGTTTACGTTACAAAAATTTAGAAAATAATGCTACTCATTTCTGTAAATAAATTGACTATTCCAACCTATTTTTTTTATTACTGAAACTTAAACATAGCATTTCTTGTAATTCTAAAGATTTTTTTTTCTGATTGCATGTATGTGTCAAGTAATTAAAATCGTTTTTGTTTGATTTGATCTTATTTTGCATTCTTAGAAAGCTATAGTATACAATTAAATGAATTGGTTCGATATATCTCATAAGTACTTTAATAGTATTAATTCTTTCATATTCTTTTGTAATATCCTTTAAAATTTTATAATAATGTCAGTTCCATATTTTATTCACTGACTCTTAAAGAAGCCTTAATTTTACTTTCCAACTTTGATTCAGACACTAATTAATTTCTTTTATCGCTGTAACATATTTGCAATTTTGTGTCACTTGGTATAACTGAAAAGTGACTAAGTTATTGCAGTGTATTATTTCTCATTCACTCTCATGGTTTAATCAGTGTATTATCTCTGTATCATTTTCTTTCCAACTTCGCAATGTTAGATTTTTAGATGAATCACCAGTATCATCTGAAATAGCAATCATGTTCTGTTTGAAATCTGAATTTACAATAAAGCAAAACAGTG
The DNA here is from genome assembly GCA_019973935.1 of Trichonephila clavipes. Classification (NCBI taxonomy): domain Eukaryota; kingdom Metazoa; phylum Arthropoda; class Arachnida; order Araneae; family Nephilidae; genus Trichonephila; species Trichonephila clavipes. The sequence continues at coordinate 552,604 of BMAU01000311.1, read as the reverse complement.
AATATCTGAACTATATAGTAATGTCATGAATTGGTAGGAAAATTATCTTGAAAATTGGTCTAAAATATAATCATATGATCAAATGCTACTAAATATTGGTAAATTTTAATGGGAATCAAATGAAAATTGTTTAAATGACTAAAATTATTTTAAATTAAGTCTTAATAATTTAATGTCTGCACTACAGTAGAAGTGCCCTCTAGAGACCACTTATCTTCAGTAGAGGCTAGATAGGAGAGAAAGTGATCCCTACGAAAAACTGTTCATGTGCCTTCTTTGTGTAACCTAACTTAAGTAAAAAGTAACTGTTATACTAAACATATTCAATTCATCCCTGAATTTACCACACTGTTAGTTTAATCTTTAAAGTTTTCACCCCTCTACCTTTTTATTATAGAGTAATATTTTCTCTTAAATTATAATGACTATAAAGGCCTTCTGATTTATTTATTGACATTAAGAGTTTTAAAATTTGTATAAAATATTGCACTTAATTTGAAAATAAATTAATGTCCTTTTAAAAAGTAATGACCATTGATTGAAAATCGTTATTCCAGATTGAATTCGTTATTAAAAATGTGGAATATGGAAGACAAGTTATATTAATGAATTTGGAAGGATGTTCTAAAATTCACATGTAATTGAAGATTCCTATTAATTAGGAAACTTTTTGTTTAACAATAAATTTCCATATTCAAGGTCACCTTTCCTCTTTTCGTGCAATAAATTATGCTTAATTGCATACAACCTTCAATTAAATGAAGAATGCAGATTTTTAATGAATGGTTTTTTTTGTATAGATAAATAATTATTTCTGTCAAAAAGTCCCTCCCCCTAATAAAGAAATTCTTCAACCCGTTATACTAAATCGAGACTTAAAACTATACAGCAATTTTAGTGGGTAGTAATAATTAATAATCCCCCCCAAAAAAATTCGTGGCGAACTGAATTTGAATAATTGTCACGTACATGAATCTTCTGTTTTCAGTGTCACATTAATGACCTACAAGATAAAGAGCCTTAAAATAAAAACGCATCCATCAAGAATATTAACCGGTTTTTCCGTTCTCATCGTGTCACGTGTTCCAGCTATTGCACCTGAAATTTTCTTACGTGCGTTTATTTATACCATAGTTGAAAGTTGCCTTCGAAAAATTGCTCTTCCTTGTTCCCTTTTACCTCAGACTTTCGATTGTTTCCTGAGATTTTTGTTGTGTTTGAAATTAAAGTATTTTGGAATATGTCCAAGGAATTATTTTTCCTTGTAGTTATTTTCCTCGCTTGTGTGGTCATAAGCTTATTACCAAGTTTTCAGTTTAATTGGATATCAATTTAAACTAAGTATCGATTGATAGCTGGCCAGTAACAATCAACGCTTAATAAAAGTTATCCAAACCCATTGTTAATGTAAACTTCAATAGCTTGTATTATTAGCAAATGTATATACTTTTTTGTGAGAATTTTCTTCATTGTGTCGGTTTTTTTCCCTTCAAAATATTTCTTATATTTATTTTATCACCATGAATCCTTACTTTTTTACATACCACAGGAAAAAAAACTTAAAGAAGGCATAAAGCTGTCTATATAATGAAAATAAGTGGACGACTTTGCAAAAACTGGCTACTTTTTTAAAATGCGAAATGCCATGTTGCCTTTTGTTCATCACTCTGCGTTTTGCTGCTTCATCACGAAGACGACGAAGGTAAAGTTGGTCCATTACCGATGCACCTTGTTGTTCAAAATACTGAGGTGCGATTTCGATAGCCTTTTGTCCCTCATTCCGTGATATTTTAGGAGCTTTTCCGGCATTTTTTCATTAATTGTGACACAACAGCAATAATTTCTGCATCAGACATAATATCTTGCTCGGTATCGCACCTGTAAGTGTGTGGCAGGGTTATCGAGTGCCGAGTTTTTGTGACTGCTGTACTAAAACATTTACACAAAAATTCATAGTTGAACGAGGTACGTAGCGTGCATTATTTTATTAATTCCTGTTGAAGGTAATTTAGAAAATTAGGGAAAGACTTTTAGGAAATTTCAAGGGAGGACTTGCAGCATAATGGAATTCGACCTTAAGCCGTTTTCACGTTCACGTGGTGTGAAGTTTTGGAGAGTAAGGTGCCAGAGCATGGATATCATCATCAAAATTATGAAGTTTTCGACAATAGTCATCGAAATGAGTAGTTAAACACTCATTCACACACATCTTACGCGTGCGCGAGCAAGTCACTTCAATTGAATCTGAAATTGCTCATAAGCTAAAGTTTATTTATTTTAAGATGTAATTATATTTTCACTTATATTAAAAAGCTTTTATGACGTTTTACCGCTAATTTTGAAGTTTTCAGATCTTAGAAAGTAGTGTTTTTTAGTAGCTTGTTTATCTTTTTTTTTTCCTATTAATTTTTGAGTTCAATGTTCAAATAATTGTCGACTAAACCAGTTTCTTGGCAGTTTTTTACTGTTAATAAAAAAAAATGTTATAAAAATAAAAGATCGCCGAAAGATTCATTCTAACATCTTGGATATCTTTGGACTTCGGCCAGCATTGCCTCTGTAGACATCTATTTTTAACTTTTAAGTCTAGAGAGAAGTCGTTTAACAAGTCATTTCTTTGCCTTTTTTTATAATCGAATTATTGTTATCTGTTGTCCAAGTTTGATCTCATCATTCATTTGTTTCAAAATTCAAGAGAATTTCGAAATTCGTTTCTAAGTCATTATTAGACTGAATGATTTTGCTTGTAATTGCTCACGCAAAATAAAATTCCTCGAAGCTGGGTAACAAAACGCGCGCGAAAGGCCTAAGCTTTTTTTCTGTATATTTTTTTTGGTTTTTTTGTAAATTCCATCATGGTCCGAAATAAGATATTTAGACCACCTTGAAAATATTATTTTACGAATACGTTTATTATAGATAATGTCTGTAATTACAATATGCATGTCATTTTATAAAATATTAATTTTTTTTAACTTATAAATTTTGTCATGATTAAGATTTTTATACATCTTGAAATATGAGCATAAGATTAGATACGGGATTTAATTACGAAGTTTGTATTTAATACTAATATAAATTATTGTCTGGGTTATTTCTTCTCCAAGAAAATTTGGCAGTCGATTTTTATTTTTAGTCATGTTACTAACTGGTGATCAGTCAACTTTCTAGCATTTTTTCCCGTAAAATTGTGGTGCATCATCTTCACAGCATTGTTTGTAATATCTGTTTACTTTAGAGAATTTTCCTGTAGTTTAAGATTGAAAAATGCTAATCACCGGTTAGATGAGAAAAATATACAAATTTTAATTAATATTTTTGTATGAAATAGCAACATTTCGGTATTAGAGTGGCATTTCCTGTTTGTTTGGGGTTCCTAGTCTCTGCATTCCTTTTTCATATGTGATCTTGTTTCTACGTGGTCACTGTCTTTCTTGCTGAATGAGAGATCCTCCCCCTATTTTTAAGAATTTTTAGGAGGATCCCTCATTGGGAATCATTTTGTATATCAATAAATTGTCTTCTCGATTTGTAGCTCGAAACCCTTTGGGTGAGCTCCAGGGCCGTATCAATGATACGGGGCATCAGGGCCCCCAAAATGTGTAAAAAAAATCGTAAAATATTGAGATCCCACCAAAAAGGGTCTCCAAGGAATTTTGATACAGGGCCCACACTCAGGACTAGCTACGCCAGTGGTGAGCTCGGTCCTCCCGAATAAGTAAGCATTAAAGAAATTGAGTGTCTGTTTTGAGCTGTGGCCAACCACTTACCGTGATGAGAAGTAATAGTTGCCTCAATGTTGTGTGACGCTGTATGAAAATTAGGAGAATAAGGTACCAACTCAGATGTCATCCTTGTTTTTTAATAGTGGTTTAAAACCTTTTATCTTCAGTAACTCTCGTGTTGTTCAAATTCAAAATCAACTCAAGCCACCCTTTCTCAGAAGATTTATCTGCTTTTTGAGATGCATATATTTCTTTGCATCCCTCCTCACACACACAAATTCTATTCATGTGTGTTGATACTTTCTTAGTTTAAGACTGCCGATTTAAGCTCATTTCGAGCCCTGTGTGTAGAAGATCTACCAGTCCCCTTGTCACTGGTGGATCGAATTTTATTACCAGAAAACCTGGTTAAGTCCAGCTAATTCGGGCCTTCCTGGACGCCCACCCTAAGCGCCCAATGTATAAACCGGCACTGGTTTAAGAATCTAAACGATCCTCAAGCGGTAATTTTCGTTCTCCCCTTTTAGAAAGATTCATAAATCCTTAATTCTGACATGTGATTTTTATGCTTTGAGTTTAATTAGAAATTATAAGCTAAGAGTCCACTGATATTGCAAATGGAAGAACTTTTAATTTCTCTTCAACACATCTAATATTTGTCGAGGTGCAACTCTCTTAAATAAATGCATTGGATTAACCCTATTGTCATTGCATTAATCGACGATATGGGGTCAGTGCCTTGGGTAATCTTCGAGAAAGTTTTATAGAAAGAGAACTAACTCTTCGGAAGGCTTTTCAAGGGAATATGGCCCACATTTATATTACGAAAGGGAAATCAGGAAGACTTACGAAGTTATCACGTTTGTGACACAGTATTTTCCCGGAAATTTGGGATGCAATCAAATCTACAAGTTCGAAATGAGGTTAGGACAAGGTAACACAATCAATCGATTGTGGTCTATGTAAAAATGCAGGAAGAATTAAAGAGATAAACAATACTTGTTATCGAATGGACAAGGGAAATGTCAGCTCCTTGAATATTTGATTAATAATTTTTACTATTACAGTGGCAAAATATGTATCTTACCGTTGTCATCGGAGATTTTTGAAAGAATGATGTAAACTAGTCATCTTTTGATATAATTTATCTGTTCTAACAGGATGTAATTATCTAAGCCTTTTGATAAATACATTTTTTTTTACCTAGTATCTCAGTTCCTGTCGATGTTCTACCAATTCAATCTGTAGGATGATGATAATTATAACATTACGATGATAATAATTAAATTGATTCTTGATAAATTTTTGAATTTTAGATTTATTTTTGTCATTTAAACCTTAAAATCTACTTATTAATGCAGATGTTATTAATAAAATTTTAAAATCGCCGTTTGTCTTAAAGTTCTGATATTTAATGCATCACGCCAAACTAAAAAAAATATTAAGTACTAATTAAATATAAAGGTCGCTTAAAAACATTTTAGTATTAAATAAAACGTTGTTTTCCTTTTTAGTGGCCATGATTCTTTGTTTTAATGGAGAAGATTTAAAAATAATGATGTCATTTATGTAATTGGTTTTTTTCAGTAGTTGCTGACAGATGAAAACATAGTGAGAGTAATCTGTTATCTTTCGATTTCAATCAATATAAAGAATCTTGTTAGGGGGAAAAAAATTGTTCCAAACATGTTTTTCACTAGTAGTTTCCTTGTGAATTTCTTTTCTCTTATCTCTCCTTATCACTTTAAGATCAAATCATTTTTTGCCGATTCTAAAAGTTAAAAAAAAAATATATCGCAGTTTTTATTTACATTTTGTAATCATGTTGTTTACGAAAACATTTCGCTTTAAAAATTTTAATATCTGCGGAGTTTTCAGCTTCATCCTAACATAATACCATTGTCAAATTCATACATAAAATCTTTTTTTCTTTGAGCATTTAAAATCAATATTAAATTATAATTGCTTTGTAATAAATGTATAATTATTTTCCTTCTGTGTGATGTGAAATGGTGCGTTTTCTTATTTTTTTTCCTGTCTCGTAAGTTTTCCCGTTTCCATCTAGCAACATTATGGAAACAGCAATCAAGTGTTTAATGATGTAATTAGCTAATTTATCGCTCGTACAGGAATACATTATCTGATTCAGTAATCAAATACTGAAAGGTGACCTCGGTCATGGTCACCAACTCGCGGAATTCGAGTCGTTGTAGGAGGCTGCAGTAGCCTAATTGTGGTGTCGCGCTTTCGAGTCCTGGTGTAAAGGTCTGCCCGATGCGTCTAAGGATGTGGGAGAAACGGAAGGAAGACTAGGCATATTTAAACTAACTCAATTTATTTACAGTACCAATAACAACACAAATTCAATTAACCTAAGTTAAGAGATGCTCCCTGTTATATCAAGTATGGAGAGCAATTAACGAGGTACGCGAGATATGTGAAGACTGTAAATAATTATTACCCTTACGTCTATTCAAAAGCTTTTACCTCTTAGCTACCTAATTTAGTTTAATTCTTAGGTGACAGATCGTCAACTTAAAGATTACAATTATCAGCTACTAAATATCTACGCCTCACTTCAAGTTTAATTATTCACTGCTCCCTTTAGCACAGTCTACCCTCCCCCCTCCCTATCTTCCTTTTTCTAACCTGAAAGTTAAAACTTTATATACGTCTTAATTTGCATTAACACGTCTTTGGGAGAAAGTTTTATAATATAATAATTTTTAAAGACCCAATATTTCTTAAGAGGATTAGTATTTTAAGAGAATATGGATAGACCCGTAACATCGGTATCGCTGAAGACCTGCCGTAGAGAGGGGGTGTCAGCTCAGGTGTTATTCTGATAAACATGACCAAGGCTCAAAATTACGAGTCTTATTGCCAATAGCCCTCGTATTACTTTATAGTGTAACGTTAATATAACTCTCTCTCTCTCTCACTCACTCGACTTGTTGCAGTTGAGCTATGGGTTCCAATCCTGACGTCTGTAAATGTTTAGCGGTGTTGACATACATTAAATTTGTTAGGGGCTCCAAGTCCTCACATCGGTGAGGTGTGGAAATTGGATTGCTGAGGGACAGTTCCTCGGTATCGTCTCCATCTCTTGACTGTATTTCAAAATTTCAAGGTTCGTCTCTAATAGCCCTCGTGTTGCTACAAGGTGAGCCGAAAGTAACCAATCAATGAAATATTGAACTTTTTCGGTTTGCGAACATTTCGTTTTTTCTCTAAAAAAAATCTGTTTAATCATATACTGGATACTCTTTATCGAATGTGATGCTCATCTTCTGTCATTTTAAAAAATCACATGTTTCGCCTTGGATTGAGATTTTGCCGTACCGTTCTAGAAATTTTTCATGAGAACCTATAGCCGGAAGTGCGCAGACAGATATCAACAACAGATAGTCAACTGATATCATTTTCAGGGTCTCAGAATTCGTAACATTTATACAACCGTATTTGTTCTTCAGTATTTTTCGGTATCAGCGTGAAATATGTCTGAAAGTGATAAGAAGGAACTGTTGAAAATTTAAACAATATTGATAAAAAATATTCGGAAGTTTTGCTGATACTTCCGTTCAGATATTTCTTAACGATAGACTATCAGTGCTTTAAAAATTGCGTTAGAAATGTGAGACTTAGTCACACGCAGTTTCAAAAGAAGTAAAAGTGTTACTTAGTTTGCATGTTAAAGCCACAGTTTATGATTTAAATATATTTTTATATTAAATCTCCTTTGATTGCGTTTTAAAATTAAAAAAATAATAATAAGCGTATTTTCGTACTGCTCACCCATAAAGTTCAGTGATCGAAAATCAATAATAACGATTGAAAATGTCGTACAAGCACAACGAGAAAAAGAATTGTCATATTGTGTTAGTTTCAATATCTTCTGATATATATCTTAGAGCTGGGATGGGTAACTATTTTGGCGTGAGGGCACTGGCGTAGCTAGTCCTGAGTAGGCCCTGTATTAAAATTCCTTGGGGGCCCTTTGACGTCCTTTTAACATTTTAGAATTGCTTTACCCCTTTTATCACTTATTGATACCCCTTTAGCTTGGGGGCCCCGTATCGTTGATACGGCGGTAGCTAATCCTACGCTCGGGAGCAATGACGTTGCTAGCTTGTGACGAATCTGTACGGAACCTTTCCACTAATATTCTTAGGCGTCTTTGGGGATTGTAAATTCGCTTATATTTCCAATCAACTCGAAGAGGAAAACGAGATATGCAAAGTAGATAGGGTATTTAAGTAGAGCATTGTAAGTTAGCGAGGATGAAGACTATTGAGCCAGCAGCAGTAGTGACAACGTTTAGAGGATTCAATTGGATTACGATAGTGAAACATTACTGCTGGTACTCAACGAAGGAATCTTAGGAGGTTAATATACTTGTGAAGAGATCAAAATACTACCAGGTGATGTATTTTAGTTTAATACCGCTTACAGCAAGCGTTAGTTAAATAAAATTAGTTTAAGTTAATGAAAGCTAATAATTCGAGTTGCGTGTATTTCTCAGACCTCCTATTCCGGTAAACCTTTTTGATATTACGCGTAGTTATTGATTAATTTCATATTTCGTAATTTAATTTAATATTAAAAGTAAATCCCTTTTTTTGACGTAGACATATAGATACTATACGTCATTAGAGTTTCTGATATTTGAATCAAGTGAATAAATATATAAGTTATTTTTATAACAAATGGCGTCTGGTCATTCTTTGCCTCAATTTAATCTTAGTGTCCAGGGTGGAACCCAGGGGTGTTCCCACAAGCTCTGAGGGGGCCCTGTATCAAAATTCTGTGAGAGCCCTTTTTTAGACATGGAAGCCTTATTAGTGTATTGTAGTTACACATATTAGGACCCCTGTAGCTTGGGGGGCCCCGTATCATTGATACGGCGATAACTACGCGCCTGCTCGGGAGGCACATTGTGGAAGGTAGGAGAAACCGGATGGCCCACCTTTTTAAAAGGATTGCATTCATTAGTTAATTTTGCATCTCAAGAAGGGTATAAATTGTACCAAATAAAAATCATTAAATAAAAGCTAAGTAAAATAGTGGCAGTTTGATTCAATTTATCTGTTGTGCTAATTGAATATCAAAGGCTGCTAGCCCATTTAATTTTATAATCAGTTTATGAAGACGAATGTACCTTTTCTGACTGGCCGCTATTTGCCCTTTTCCTAGAGCCATTCAAGACTAATTGGAAAGGGGCTGATGCACGTTAAATTATCGAGGCTCAAAATCCTCACGTTGATTTGTTCGTGGAAGTGACAGCTCGTGTGTTATCCTAGTTCTTAACAGTAGTTTAAAATTGCGAAGTCCGTCGCCAGCAACCTTCATTGTTGCTTTGTAGAGCGATGTTTGTAAAAAAAATAATATATAAAATGATTAATACTTAGTGATGTAAAATGTTTAGAAAAAATAAGGTTTTAATCTTACATATCAAGCTTAAGGCTTAACAAAAGCAGACAGAGCTTATCTTATTTTAAAACGGTTTTATTAAAATAAATTGCGCAAATTTAAATTTAAAAAAATTAGTTCCACTTTGTTAGAATGTTTGTTGATTAATTGTTACATTTCTGAAGTGAGAAAAACAATTTCAAGGAAGCGCAGCTATTTTTACTTAGTTCAAACTATTCACCTTGATTCGAATAAGATTAAGAAACTGTGCAAGGTTCTTTACATTCTTAAAAACTGTGCACCTGACAGAAATTCCTAATCACGTCTAGTCCGCTAATTATAATCAATGTGACATCCGCTCAACAGCCGGATGGCATTGAATTTCCTTACTTTTTGTCCTCTTTGTTATTTTCAAATTCTTCCTCTTGCACCAAAATAAGTACATTTTAATGCGACGTAAAAAGAAGCTTAAATCGCGATAAATATTCACAAAACTAGTATAATTGCGTAATATGACGTAAAACGAAACGTGAGCAAACAGAAAAAGAATACGTCTTAAAGTTCTGTTTTTTTTTACCGTTCAATAACGTCAAATGTGTGTGTGGAGGCGGTATTTATTTCTGTAATACATCTCACCACTTTCAGTCGAATCAATGTAGATAATTTCGACTGGCTATTATGTTACCAGGTGCGCTTTTCGAACATTCTTTGCGAAGTTTCCTATGTTGGGACGTCATCGCATTATTATGAAATGTGACGTCTGCCATAATGTGTGTAAGGGATGAATTGTCAATCCAGGTGAAGGACATCTTATCCATCTTATCGCTTCGATAAGAGGAACCTTAAGAGTATTGAAAGGGAAATTGTTCCGCACTTAAAAATCGTAAACGACGAGGTTAAGGACGGGTTATCTGTTATGAGATAGAAAATTTTTGCGCATCTGGTCGTTTGTTTTGATTCTAAGATGTCATTCACTTCATGAGACGTATTGGAGACATAATTTCTTTGATACGAACTAATACAACGAAGTACTGCGAAGAGTTTCTTTGAGTAAATAGTTGCGAATTAAATACATTTATTAAGTGGTTCTCGGATTTTAGCATTTGCAATGCATGTTTTTGCAAGCCTTAAGATCTGTCCGACTAATAAGCGGTCGCGGTAGCCTAGTGGTCAAGGTCACGGACTCTTGGCTGGATTGTCATGAGTTCAAGCGTACCGCCTCCGAAGACCCTTCATGTTGAGGAGTCCAATGCACGTTAAATCTGTCGAGGTTCAGAGTCATCCCGTCGACATAATAAGGGACTGAGGCTTGGGCCTTACGCAAAAGTAGGCCCTAGTCCGCTACAGAAATGTGAGCCCCACCTATGACCCTTAAAAGTAGACAGTACATAGCAGACGTTGTCAAATACTCGTACAAACAATAACACGAAACAAATAATGTGCATGACTTGTAATCTCAGAAACCGGCTCGGCGGACTGCCGCCTTTTGACAGAATGAGTAATGATGGTGTATGGTAGTAGGCCTAGACATGGGCAATCATCACATATAGCCAGTTGACATGTCGTCCGAAATTCCCAGTTTTTCGGAGAGTACAACCGGAAATAACGTTTGACCGTTGAAATTATTGGAATATCGTCATCCTATTAAGGCTGAGTCGAAAGACCCTGGGCCCAGTTGGCCCCTGCCTTAAGACGTTAGTAGGCATAATGGAGAAGTTTAGAGAGAGGTGTATTAGCTCAGGTGTTATCATCGTCATTTAACCGTAGTTTGCAATTATATACAAGGTGCGTCGCCAATAACCCTCTCGTTGTGATATTTTAATAAACACTCGCTCACGCATTTCGTTGTTGGAGTAATAGAAGTTAGTCCACAAGATGAACGATGTACGTTATTAATACTTGCATGACCATGAGGTTGCTAAGAGTGAATATTTTTTTGTGTAACTGTTTATTTTAGTTTGCTTAGGCGTAAAATAAAAATCATAAGAAAAATATGTACAATGTGTAGTTTTTGGATCAATGTGTGTAGTTTTAGCAGGCATTTGTTTATCACTTATTCAAATATACATTATTATTGCACAAAATTACATATTTACCGATTAAGACAAAACAAATAAGAAAACACTAATATATTACTACACGACACAAAAAACTGAAATGAGGAATAAGAATACAATCCGTGAATGTTTTATCATTGACGTCAATTGATTTGATAGTTTTTTTCTTCTTTCTGAACGTTCCCGTTTACGCGATTGAGTGCGGCATACGTTCTGTTTCGGCATTTCGTATAAAAAATGCAGATAAGGTTTTAATTAAATACGACAATTGTCGATTTTAAGATGGGGCGGGGGCATGTTTCACTTTGTCGTGAAAGGGTTAAAAATATTATTTTTTTTTATTGCTATCAGTCTCGTCATAAGTTTAGATAATTTGATAGGAAGATTATTTTAAAAAGCTTTATACACACATTTTATATGTCTCATGTACATATATAATATAGTTATGACATAAAACTAATTTGTGCATTTTTGCGTTTCAAAATTTATTTTTCAGAATTTTTTTTAAAAAATATATGTGTCAAAATTAAGACGACAACGGAACCTATACTTTCTGGCGAGAGCTCAATCGTCCTCCCGTTGGTGTGGTGTGGTAGTTAGGAGAAGGGAGTGCCAGCTCAGGTGTCGTCCTCGTCACTTAACCATGGTTCAAAATTACGAGGTCCGTTGCTAAAAGCCCTCGTGTAGCTGAACAGTGCGACGTTAATATTCACTCGCTCACTGTACCTATACTCCATGCAATTGCTTTCGTACGATTATGCACTAGATTTATTTATTAAGATGGAATAGAGATGTAAAAATATAATCGTTTTTAATGATAAATATCATTTGCTAGTGATACATTTACACTGATTGAATTTCCTAAATTTATGTCGATATTGGATGTATCACTAAAAGATAAAATTTAGTCTTATTTTAGCATATAATTTCAGGTAAAGCTTTCTACAGTTCATATTCATTGCAGTTTATTTACTCATGCAAAGTAAATTAATTGGAATGAATGTGAACTGTTTTTTTCCCAGCTATGAATTGTGCTAAATCCTTTTTAAAATCTTTTTTTGTTATCGGATTTTCTTTTAAAAATTGAATTTCATGTTCGAATTTGAGGTTGAAATAGGGTGAGGTGTGTTAATTAAATTATGAACTTTCCGATTGCAGGGCAGACGACTACGGATATTCTATCCGTTGCCGTGAAGGCTAGATCCCAAACCCTCGGCCCTCTCAGTCCGAGGTTCGATCTCAATGCTATTTTGAGAGAGCGCATTGAAAATGCCCTTCCCGAGAACGCGCACATCCTCTGCAGCGGACGATTATTCATTTCCGTCACCAGATGGTCCGACAAGAAAAACGTCATTCTGTCCCAGTTTAGTTCAAGACAAGAGCTCATTCAGGTAAGTCTCTTTTTATATTCTTTTTCCCAACTATTTATTTGCTGAATCGAAAATATTTCCCATTAATTAATTTGATGAAAATTTTAAACGGCTCATTTTTCTACCTAAGAATTAAGTCATTTAAGAAACGATTTTGTAATAAGTGTTGCGTACACAGATTTTTCCCCCCTAATCATTCTCTTGTTGCATGTGACCAGCCCGTGGTAGCCACAGACTCGTGTTAGGCGTGTCGTGAGTTCGAACCCTGGTGCTACTGAAGATCCACTATGTAGAAAGGCTGATGCACATTAAATCTTTCGAGGCTCATGTACTCTTGTTGACGGAGGCCAGCTCAGGTGTCGTTCTCATCACTCGTCTGTGGTTTCTTGACTTGTCACTTGAAAAAATTACGGAGTCCGTCGCCAGTAGCTCTCGTGTGACTTTATAGTGCGTCGCTCACGTACCAAGTGACCTTCGTGGCCGCGGTAGGCAGTGGCGTAACGGAGAACATTTGGGCCCCCAAGTTGGATTTGATAAATGCAGATACTTAGCGAAAGTTAGGCTTTGAGCTTCCTAGAACCCTGCCCCCCTCCCCCGCGATGCGGGGTTGTACGTCACGCCACTGGCCTGTGGGCATGCTAGGTTTCGAAAAATAGTGTCACTAAAAACCCACCATGTTGAAAGGCTGATGCTTGTTAAATCTGCATCAAAATCATCATTTGTGCATCAAAATCCACATGTTGACCTAGTGTGAAAGTTTTGAGAAGGGGTGCCAACTAAAATGCTGTCCTCGTCACTTGACCATGGCTCAAAATTACGATATCCGTTGCCAGTAGCGCACATAGGAATTTTTAAGGGGGGTCCGGGGTCGAAAGTTCACCATTCTTGTATCATGCTCCTTTTGTCGATTTTCGGGAACAAAACACAGTAAAAAACTAATTTTTGAATAAATAATTAGCATTAACTTATAAAATTAATCATTAATAACAAGTAATTAATTAAATTTTACGTACTATATACAAAGAATTATAATCAATCGGAAAAAAAATCAAGGGCTTTGGGGAGGGTCCGGATCCCCCCCACCCTTGTGTGCGCCACTGTCCGTTGCCAATAACTCGAGTGTTGCTTCACAGTGTGACGTAAATTATGTGAAATCAAGTGACCATCGTCCCTAATATATATTTTTAAATGAACATGCATTCCTTTAATACTCAACATGTTTAATTTTGCTGCATTTAGAGAGTGCCAAATTCTCATATTTTAAAAAAATAAGCTCTAAAACACAAGTTTTTAAAAATATTTATACATTTTAAAATTTATAGTGTATTATATATATATAACTCGCTTCAGAACTTAATTTTATTCACATTTATTGAAATGGTATGTAGAAAAAAATGGTTTATCTAACTGGAATGTCGTAAATGAGCGAAGAATGCGTAAAATCGCTTTTTCGTTCGGAGAAAATGGGTTTTCATGTAAAATTATTCTGCCAGAATGTTTTTTATCAAGTTCCTCATATTTTATTCGTAAAAATGATTTTGGGTTTCACGTCTTATTTTATGTTGTGTTTCTTATTGCTTTCATACAACAATGGGGGTGATTTTTTAAAAATAGAAACTATTGCTTTAGTGATATACATTTTCCTTGTACGATGGAATTTAAGCGAATTTTTTAGACAGCTGTAACTTTTTTCGATGGTAGAGAAAAGGAAATAATGAAATTTCATAGTCAATAAGATCTACTTCTAGCAGGAAATAAACGTATACTTTGATTTCGATAGAATTCTTTTTTCACTGCGATTCGCGGGTAATATTCCAGCTTCCTTTGTTGCCCGTTATCGCGGTGCGATTCAAATCATGCGGATTTTTAACATTTGTCCGTTTTCTAGACAATGATAATGGTTCTTATCTGTTGCGTAACTACTCGTGACTGGTTATGATCAATTCTCGCTGCGGGTGAAAAAGAGGGTGTGTTTACATCTGCTCCCGGGAATTCGGTCTAGTTTACTTAACTGTCATACTTATCTCACACACAGAAAAGTGGAATAATGAAAGGCGATATCAGTTTTAATGTGACGGAGTATTAACTGTTGATGATATGGACTCCTGCAGTGGGTAATGATGGCGTCCTTGATTTCTTCCGAAGTGCGTAGTGTTTACTAGCCTCTTATGGATATATACGTTAGGGTGAATTTTGGAGCAGCAGCGGAACACTCCTCTTCCGTAGTAAGCTGTCATTGGTTACTTTCAAGGGCGTGTTTTCGACCCTGAAAATTGGCTCCTTGTTGACACCAGGGTTTTGGGGAAAAGTTGTTCGTGCGCAAATTGTGAATGAAAAGCGGATTCTTAAATAAAAAAAAAAAACATTACGTTTTGAATGGAAAATTGAATATTTGATTGGTGAGAAACACAGAGAACATCCATCATAAAGCTATTTTGTAATAATCATTGAGAATGATAGCGGTTTTATAGATCAGAGGGTTAAACAGTTTTCCCTAACAAAAATTAAAAAATTTTTTTTTGAGGTTCCAAAATTTGTTGTTAAAACTATTCAGAAAAATCCAGTCTTAAGTTATGAAATAATTGCATTTTTTTAAAAAGAATTTCAGTTTGCTATTTTAATAAAATGTTCTTATTTTTGTACTGAACCCATGAGGACCAAGGCCTATTTCAGTTTTCGTGACCTTAGGCACTGGGGTGCATATGCAGATGTTTTGGTCCAGTGGTCAGTCTGACGCGGTTCTTATTTTTGAACTTAAATAATTTTCAGAACTTAAAAAATGGAGAATGGTTCTGTGGAAATTTAAAAAGATGATTTTATTAATCCAATTAATTGATATTTTTATATAAATATATCACATATTTGTTAAGTAAAGTAGAAGCAAATGGATTTTCTAATCTTATTCTATAGAAAGATGAAAATGGCATACAAGTAAACAAATTTTCATACAATTTCAGTATTCCTAATTTTTTTTGCTTCATTTTGTCTGGATTATTATTTAAGGGAAATTACTATATGTCCATAGTGTTGCCTAGTGATCATGGCCAACATTGTTTTTGCCAAGTTAAAGATTTGAATCATGGTACCACTGAAGACCCATCAAATAAAGGGTTAATGAATATTAAATCTACCGAAAGTCCACATTGGCATGGTGCGGAAGTTTGAAGATTTTGGTGTCATTACAAGTTTTGTTATTAGATTATGGTTCAAAATTAAGAAGTTTGTTGTCAATAAGTCTAATTTCTTCCTGGGGAAGGGCGGTGTTAATAAACAAACAATAAACCAGGGAAATTACTTCTCACCAAAAGTTTATTCCTTCTGTCATAAAAATGAATTGTTTAAACTTTCTGGCATTTTTAATTTCTTGAAAAGTTTGTTTTATTTCATGCTTTTTATTTGTGGGATTTGTTAATTTGTATATATATTTCCTATAAATATTTTTGACCTATAATATTTAATAAAAATGTTGATGCTTACAAATATCTTTCTTTTGTAGGCTCTACTCTGTAGTTGTTTCATTCCCTTTTATTCTGGTTTGCAGAAGCCTGCATTTCAAGGCGAAGTAAGGGCAGTTTTTTTTAAAAAAATTAATCAATGAGTTTTGTGTTAAAAATTTCTTAGAATTATGAAATTAGTATAGCTAGTAAATATAAAGATTGAAAATCAAATGACATTTTTATTGTTATGATTTGAATAATACTTTCAATTTAAACTATTTATGATAGGTGAAAATTATGTTTTTGCTATTGTTTTAGAATAAAGTGAAAGTAAAATATCATAATCTAATCAATCTGCAAAAATCGGCACCTGTAATTTTTTTAGCAACTTTTATGCTTTTATTGGTTTATTATGGCGGGTAAAACTTTTTTTTTTATCAGAAATTGGCTGAGAATATTTTTGTGTATAGAACAGAAAATAGGATCAATTTTATACTTTTGAAAATATGTTATGATCAGCAACTGTTTTGATTTTAAATGACTTATTGCATGCTGATTTGTAGATTTATGTAGATGGTGGTATGAGTGACAATCTTCCTGTCCTGGATGAAAATACTGTCACAGTTTCTCCTTTTGCTGGTGAACATGATATCTGTCCTCAAGATGAAAGTTGTAATATTTTGCAAGTAAACCTGGTGAATACAAGCTTAGCAGTAAGTTTTTTTTATTACTAATTTCAGTTTTCTTTCAATTAAAATTATTGACTTTAGAATAACAAAATGCTTTATGATTATTATTTATACAAACTTGTCATAATTTTATCATAGTTCATAACAATGTGTATTAGGCAGTAGTATTATTTATGTAAAGGAAGTATCAGTTAAAGCAGTGTTAAATTTTAACTATCTTTTGGAAAGGTAAAATCATGAATGGTTTTCCGTCATCTATCAGTTTTAAATGAATATTTAAAGTTACATTTTTAAGTTCATTCTTGGTTATTCCTCAAAACTTGGCTCAAAAATTTTAAACTGACTGAAGACAAAGGTAGTAGCAATTTTTTAAAGAATAAATTATCATTCATGTACATGCATGTGTACAATTTGTCAACAGTTGGACTTATTTTTTATGTAGTAAGATAATATGTTAAATGGGGGGAGCAATATTATATTGGAAATGAATAACTGTCTTTTTTAAAAGAAAAAATAATGGTAACTTAAAAATTTTTAGGAAAAGGAATTATTTTGATTTTAAGTTATAATTTGACTGAAGAATCATCTTTGTTTTACAATATTGATCTTTTGTTTTTGTATGTCATCTAAAATACAAATTTTTTTCAGGTATCTCCCGGTAACATGTATCGTATGCTGAGGGTTTTATTTCCACCTAAACCAGAAATTCTAAGTAAAATGTGTCAGCAGGGATTTGACGATGCTTTGAAGTTCCTACAAAGAAAGAGTAAGTTTCTAATTTCTATTGTTTTTAAGTTATTTAAAGTTGTATGTTTTTCTTTTGTTTCAGTAGATTTCAACAAACATTTATTTTCTTATTTTTTTGTTTTATGTTTTTTATTAAAATACAAATTTCAATCTGAAGATTTGTGACATTTAAGTAATATGTACAATATTTTTTTTTCATAAAAATAACTTTAGTTTTTTTATAGATATCATCACTTGTACTCGATGTCTGGGCATTCAGTCAGTAATTAAGATCACTGAACCACATTGTAATGGTACTTCATATAAACCAGGAAGTGATTTAGAGATGCCACATGCTTATGATGATTGTGCTGACTGTAGATATAAAAGAAAAAAGGCCACTGCAGGAAATTTACCTGAAGCTGTTGTAGATGGTGAGTACTTTCTTTTTAAAATTCTTAACTGTTTCTATTGCATTACTTAATGCTCAGATCTGTATGCTTACTAAGTATATAGATCTAACTTTAAATGTGTGTAAATTTTTCACATTTAATGCATATTAGATCATAATACTCTTAGGCAGAAATATAAAAGAATTCTCTAGCCTTTATGTATATATGTGTATAATATTATTTTAGGAGCACTACGACTTAATGATGGATTGCTATTTTATATATTTTACAAGAATATTTCTAGCTTGAAAATTTGAAATTAATATTCTTTTACTTTTACAAATCATTTGTGTATAAGTAAATTTAGTATTTTTTTAAATCGTAAATACTGTAATTTGTAAGTTTTGAATAGTTTTTGAATCATTATCATTGGATTCACACAGTTTTGTTACTCTGTTACAGCTATTCAGGATGCTTGTGATCAAGTGAACAAAGGTCTTATTAATTGGCTATATAGTCATCGGCCTGTTAAATTTTTGTCCTTTTTAAGTCTTCCATATACTATTCCATTGGATATTTCAATTGTGATATTTGCCAAGTAAGTTGCTAATTTACAGCTATATATATATATGAATAAAATTTGAATAATTAGATATATAACTGAATTTAATCTGCTAATCACATATGTATTACTTTTACAGAATTTGGAACCAATTGCCAAATCTTCGAAAAGAAATGGAAGTTAAATTGCAGTCTATTTTGAATCTTATCAAACTGTTCCTCAAGTCATTTGATCCTGATAGGAAAATTTACAATGCCATGTAAGCATTATTCAAATTTAAACTGCTTGTGCAGTTTACTAACAATCGCCTACTTATGTAAAGTATGTTAAGTATATTTTTAAGTTGACCTAATTTTTATTGAGCTAGATTTTCTTACTAACAACCCCTATAAATTCCATTTTAACCATTCAGTCTTTGACTAACTGAATTTAACATAAAATATTAATACTCTCTCAACCAAAGGGTTAAAAATGTGAACTTCATTATGTTATTAGAATTTTTAATATAATTTTTTTTTATGCTTTGTTGGTGTTTTTAAATTGGATTTGGTGGTATTAAAAAAAGTTTTGAATATGAAGATCTCGTCTGATCATCTGCTTTTGGAAAATATTTGCATACACATAATGTTGTAATCAGAAATAAGAAGTGCTTTTCTCTTCATAGTTTTGTAATGAGTATTAAATTAAAAAACTAAATTAAACTCAGTAGCACAACTTCCCATAGAGGGTCAAGGTGTACTGTACCCATCTCAGTTTTCATGACCCTTAGGCACTGAGAAGCATGAGATGTTCTGGTCAGGTGGACAGTCTAGCTCAAAACCCCAGTGTTTAGTTTCCAAGCAAGCTTGGCACTTATTTATTGACCCACTGAAGGGATGAAATGCTGAGTGGACCTTGCCTAGCCCATGATTTAAACCAGTGGTGTGGAAGCGCAATATGCTACTGCTTTACCATGTAGCTAGAATTAAATTACATTTTAGAAATATTAATCAAAACTAATTTTGTTAAAAAAATAAATATCATCAAAACTGTAAATTAATTGTTTTTGCCTAATTAACAATGTTTCAATTCAATAAAAATTGCACTAATAAATAAAGTATATGTTTGAATAACATGTATCATAGTTGAACTACCTCCTATGCTGACTATGTCTGTGTTTATAGCTCTGGTAAATGGTCAACTTACAAAAGTATTACTGTATAATTATGTGATTTACTATCTCATTGTTAATTTATATTTTTATTACTGTTGTAGAAATATGTGTGTAAATTTTTATATTTAGTTTGTTTCTTTAGATAAAATGTTATTTTATTGTTAAATTTTACTACTTATTTATATAGAACAAAAATCATGCAATTTTCAACAATTTGTAAAAAAAATATTTTTCAGTGTTTTTAATCTAAATTAACTTATATTTAGTCGCTAATATGATTTAAACATTTGATGCATTTTATTCTATTAAACTATGCACATAGAAATTACAGAATCTGCCTCTATATATATTATTTGTCAAAAACTATAATATTTAATAAACTAATGAATGAGAACTGCTTCTTTAACATATATAATTTTTTATTGTTAATATATTGATGTTTGCTCAACACAATTTTGTGATCAGGATTTTAAATGTTTCCTTTTTTTATTTAATTAGGTTTTCCTGTGAATTGGCTATCACTGAATATGATTACACACCAGAAGAAAAAGTGGTACCATCTTATCAAAAGACTTCTTTACAAGAAAATTATTCTTTTAAAACAGAAAAGGCAGCAACTCCTAAAAGAAAAATTTCTATCAGGCAGGATCCATCAGCAAATATCCGAATGCAGCGCAAGTCATATGCAGGTTTCATTCATTCCACACCTGTCCCAGAAGCTGAACCAGTTCGTCGTAAATCTTTCAGTGAAATCAGTCGACCAGAGCGCGTTATAAAGAATATGAAGTTCGGTTTCTCGGTTGGTCTTGCCTCTGAGATTAACAAGAATGACAAAAATAAGGACTTTTTCCAGTCTTTGAAATCACTTGGTGAAGAAGATAATGACATTAACATTGTTCAACTTGCAAATAAAGCCCTGAAGATGGAACGACAATTAATTAGTAATTACATGAATACAAATCAAGAAAATGATGTTGGAAAAGTCCTGGATGCACCTAACAGTGAAGCTGTGATGAGTTACTGTTATGTTGATGAAGATAAGACTGTCAAAATCACTGAGATTTACAATGTGACTGATGCTGACTCTAGTATAGTTCTTCCTGATGAAGAAAGAAAAATTAATAACGAGTTACAGTGGGAGAATGATTGGATTAATCCTACAGAATTAAAACCAGCTCCACGAATGTCTATAACTGATACTTTGGATGATGATGAATTTGATACTAGTGATGTGGAATGTGATTTGTCAGAAAACAAAGGCTCATATGATACCAAAGAAAGTTCTGAATTAGAAAATGTAATAATTGAGAAAGATTTTACTAAATCTAAGCCATTCAGAAAAACATCATTTGCAATCATGAATTAAATGTTGAGTCTGATATATATTAATCAATTTATTTGCTTTTATGTTGCAGCCATATAAAGTATTTTATGCTTGCGATGTACAGAATGTTATAAATTTGTCTGTGTATTAGTTTATATGTATATTAAATATAGGAACAAATACTTTTCTATAGCAGGAGGAATGGCTAATATGCTGTTGTAGCATGGCCAAAAATTTAATTGCTTTAAGAGCCAAAATATTTGTAAAATTAATATTATACATATCTGTTAAATGTTAAGGGTAATTTTTCAAAATTTTTGAAAATTTCTACTGTATTTTGTATGTGGACATTTTTTTTTATATATACATGACTTCTTTAAACTTTTTAAAGGAATGTTTTTTAAGTTATTTAAAAAAGGTGTATTACTAAAAAAAACTCATGGCATATTACTAAGTTACCTGTGATAGTGTAAGTTGTTTGAGACAAATAGTATAGAGCTTTAATGAAACTTTTATCTAAGTTCCATATTTCATCATTTTCATGATCATCAATATTTATGCTATCATGCACTATTATTGTCATGTATTTATTTTTTTATTACATTTTGTTAAGGAATTGTTTTTTGTTTGTACAGAAAGGCTGTATTTTTTGAAGTGGAAAAAGGAATGTTATGAAGGATTCAAATGTTATTATTTATCCTTAGCTATACCTCATTTCATAGTCATTATTTTAAATATCTTTTTCATTGCATGGAAGAACTTGGGACGGAATGATGTAAATTTAAAATTTACTGAACTTAAAGATAATTCATGTAGTATATAATTAGTGCCATTAGTTGTGACATCCTTTTAAATGTTTGTCATGGAAATAGTGTTTTAACTTATTTCTTATAACTAAGTTTCTCTTGTCTGTTGTGATATCTTATTCGTGATCTCTGTTTGCCTTATAAATAAACATCTTGTTACAAATTCGTGTTCTTTGCTCTTTTTTTTTCCAGAATTTTCTTTATATATTTTAATACTTTAATATTAAAATGTGAGATAACTTCCACAAAATAAAATTTAAAAACAACATTAAATGGAAAAGGCGAAAAATATTATTTCAGCTTACATTTGAATGTGTTTTTTGCAGTCATTTAATTTTTTTGTGATTGAGTATTTTTTCAATAGGGAGAAAAACTAAGTTATGAGAATTTAATTTTACTAAATCTTTGCTGTTGTACTTAAAAACTGAATTGGGTTTTATATTAATAAACATTGTTTATTTTTTCTCATAGTAAGAGAGAGGAATAAGAGTTTTTCTTATCAGGAATTTTATTTACATAAAGGGTTTGATATCGGAAGAAATATACTGAAATGTTAGTTACCTTTAGATCTCGAATTTTTCTGAATCTAGTTTTCTGCTGCACTATGTTTTAAACTCTTTCATAAATATTAGGAGGGAAAAACTAGCTAATATTGGACTGTCCAGTGTGTCTTGCTTATATTAATAAATAATTTTATTCTAAGTAGTTTATTTGTAATAAATCATTCTTTTTATGTTTGCATCAAATTAATTAAAAATTAAATCCAGTGTTAGGTAAATGAACTCATTGAAGATTAAGAACAGTAATTTTCTTAATATGATAGATTTTTCTCTTTAAAAAGTTAACTTAGTCTCATGAATAACTCATCATGAAAATAACTGCAGAAAACTATAAAGATAAGATATTTGTATCATGTAGTATTAATACAAATAGAACTTATGCCATTTTTTTTTTCATGTGTGGTATTTCTGTTAAAAAGTCTATTTTGGGCTTAAATTTTAAAAAAACAAAACAAACTTGGATCATTTTTTAGAAGATACTTCTCATCCGATACAAGAATCCACTAGTAGATTAGAACAATTTTGTTAAAAAATAGAATTTGATTTATCTACATCTTAGAATGAAACATTGTATAATTGAAGAGATAAGTTAATACAATGATAACTTCAGAATGAGTCGGGTATAAAATCAAGTTTTTGTACTATGCTAGTTAAAAATTGGGTTTTAAAGTAAGATTTTCTTCTTTTTTTTGTTTCCATGGCAATTTTGGTTTGTTTATTCTATGATGAAGATTAGCATTAAAATTTTATGTTTTTGCTTACAGCAAAATTTTGGGGATGTTATGTAACATACTATTTTAAATTTTAGAAATTAAAGCCTTAACTTTCGATATTGGATCACAGGATTGCACTTGAATGCAGTTAATTTATATAGGACTTGAATAACGCCTTAGTTTCATTACAAAAAAGTGACTATAGTTTTGATTTATAAAAGAAATTTGACTTTTTAAGGGGAAAAATTCCTTCCGTTTACCAATCTTTTTTAAAAGTACTTGGAACACAGAGCCCTAAAATTTCTATAAAAAACGCCGTATTAAATATAGGGTTATCTTACTGTTATATAAAAAGAGTAAAAGAATAGTTAAACACATGAAAGCTTTTTTTTGTACTTCTGTACATGTTTTTTTTAATACTTTTAAATCTAAATTTTATTTGTCTTCATATTTAAAACTTGTTCTAGTTTTAAAAAGGCATCTATTTATATTGTTAAGGTATCCGACTACGTTCGGAACCGTGATTTTGCAAAAGCGTATAAATGGATAATATTCATGATATTTAGTGTCACTTAGATTAGAAAATGTATATAAAGTTGCTTTAAGGATATTATTACAAAAAAAATTATTTTAGTACAATATTTTGACAAAAAATGAACATAGAATGACCCATTTTCCAAATATTTTCCTTTTGTGAAAAATGCTTCTATTATAATATTTTCCCTATATATAGTTCAGACCTCTGTACGGAGGCTCAACTAGAATTTTTGAAATATATAACTTAGAAGTGGGTTTATCCATATTTTACAACCGAGGGGAGAAATTTTAAGAAAAAAACGCCGATAAGTATTTCAATGGGTTGTAACTCTGAAAATAATGTGAATTTTTTAAAAAAATAGTTTAGACTCTGGAGAAGTCTTTATATAAGCAAATTATTATTAGTTTAGAAACATTTTTTTTTTCTTTATAAAAGGAGAACATTTTGGAAAAAGGTTATTCTAAGTTAATATTTCGCCAAAATATTGTATTTAAATAAAAATTTTTTTGTCAAAATATCGTTAAAACAATTTTATATATGTATTCTAATCTAAATGACAGTAAATACCACGAAAATTATCCATTTACACGCTTTTTTAAAATCACGGTTCCGAACGTAGTTTGATACCTTCAGCTGTTTTCCTATATGAGGTACCTGATAGCAGAAACTTTCTTTGAAAAAAATATTTTGAATGTGAATAAATATTTTTTACGACCTTTGAGTATTTTCAGTTTAATTCTTCTGATATGCTTCAATTTATTCGTCATTATCTTCAGTGACAGCTAGATTTCTTCCACGCTATAATCTCTTTTAAGAGATTACATTTTCTCGATAATAACATGTCACTCTTTTCCGCATATCTGTCATTCTACTTTACTCGGTATTTTGTCAGCTAGAGATTATGTGACGTTTGATAAAATCATCTTGACTTTCGAGTTTTGGGTGGTTTGGACAGGTATATGAAGGAAAAGAATTTGATAGAATTTTCGCTGCTATGGTTTTTATTCAATGTTTCAATTATGTTAAGTTCCACGATTTTCTATTGTATTTGATTAGCTTTGAATTGCGGAATTAATTTTGAATAATAGAAATAAACCAAACGATTTTTCGAATGTGCATTTTTTTAATTCAATAATTTTGTCAAATGTGGCAACAGCTTACACAATAACTTAATGATACTAAATAATCGTTTGGACATTTACTGGTCAACATGGATTCTTTACAGTAAAGTGAGTATAGTTAAAAATATTCAAATTATAGATAACTGAAATAAATGAATATGAAATTATTCTATTGAAATAACTTCCTTATTTACCTAAAGTTTAAACATGTATTCTTCTTTACACTTTAAATATGATTAAATGCATATTTTCCCTTAGAGGAATAAATTTCTTTCTTTTCGGAATAATATTGCTTTCCTCTAACGACCTTCAATCACTGAGAATTTCCCATTCGAAACAATGGGGATTTAAAATTCAACTAAGTGTGATGACATTTGAAAAAACGACAATATGGTTTTCCTCCATGTGTTTGACGCTAATGAGAAGTTTCCTTATTCAGTTTTATTAGCTCTACTAGGCATCGTGCGAGCGATATCAGGTTTTTCGTAGTGAAAAAAAACTGCAATTTTTCTAAAATGGATTGGAACAATGAATAATGCTCATTGTTATTGCTCAATCAGGAATGAAATGAGAGATTAAGATTTTTGTTGATTCTTAGGCAGTACTCTAGGACAATAGGTACAGACGATGAATTTTGAGGTATTAGCAATGCTTGAGTATATGATTTTATTTTTGAAGAGGATAGAAGATTGCATTACAAGTTCACATATTCTTTTGAAAAAAAGGGGCCGAACCTCCTAGTAATTCTTTTTATAAGGGGAACTATATAAAACTTCAATTCTTTTGTGAAGTAAAGGCAATCGAAATTCGATGACTATCTTTTTTTTAAACGTAAATTTGCTGATTCGGTTATTTTCTCTTGTTCCTCTCTGGATATATATTTTAATTAATCAACGTCAAGATCTTTGGCAATCAGACATTAAAAAATTTGATAATGATTTGTTCTTACAATAATAGATGTGAGGCTCACAGCTTTTCAAGATCTTTTATGGCTTATGTCTGTCAAGTGTAATCTTCTCAACGAGTAAAAAAAAACAAACCCTATTAGTTTCATTAATGTTATTTCAATCATCTTTCGTTCATCGACAAAAAATATTCCCAGGTATCAACTATAATTAAAACTGAATTTCGAATTAATATTTAGTTTAACTGGCTTCACTGCACTCAAAAGCTAATAGGTTAAATTCAAGTGAAGTCATAGTCACATGATAACGGTAAGGCGCTGTGTTTCCTGCTAGTCGGTTCATGCGTTTCACTGTCGCCAACTTTTGCTTTTTATACAGAAGCTTTCTTTTAAAAAATACATACACTGCTGGCCACCGTAAATGCAACACCCTGAAGGAAGCATGCAAATAACATGAAATTTACAACATGCATTAGCGGAGGTGAGATATGCAAATGATTAGAATTTCAGCGCAGACACACATCACGCGCGCCTGTGGCGCCACTTCAATGCGCTATTTAAGGCTTGGAGATTTCGACGATTTCAAGTTCGGCAATTGTGGTTTTTTCAAAAAACGATCAGTTATGTCTCGTAGAAAACAGCGATCATCTTTCGACAGAGGAAGGATAGTGGCCTACCGAGATTGTGGATCATCTTTCAGGGAAATCGGTAGTCGTGTTGGACGAAACCAAACAACTGCAATGCGGGTATGTGACCGTTGGATGCAGAAGGGTACGACGGATTCACGTGGTCGATCGCATCCTCCTCAGTGCACCACTTCACGTGAGGACAGGCAAATTGTGCGCATGGCAGTGACGGATCGCTCAGTCACATCACGAACCGTAGCACAGCACATTGAGTCTGTAACGCATCATTCAGTGTCTGCGCGTACCATTCGACGCCGTTCGATTCTAGGGGGCCCAAAGTTTGACTGATGCCATGTACATACCCTTCGTAAGATCCAACTTGGGGACCAAAACCTGACTTTGCAGGTGGGCCCAAATATTCTCCGTTACGCCACTGACTTCTCGACTGTAAATCAAAGCACTTGACTGTTCAGTGCAAAGTATTACAAATCAAAGTACTTCAATCGAATAAAACATCGGAATTTTTTTTATTTGTATATTATAATATACTTTTAAAATTAAAGTTCATTAGTGGTGAAAACGAGCATGAATGGTAACATAAAATTGAAAAGAGATTAGTTGAACAATTTTTTTATTGAAAAAACAATAGCTTCTTTTGAGGCTAAAACAATGAAATATGTAGATATATGAGTGGCGAACAGTGGCACACATAAGAATTCTTCAGGGGAGGGAGGGGGTCGAGAGTCGAAAGTTCACTATTCTCATGTTATACCCCAATACGTCACCCAGTGCCGATTTAAGCCTATTTCGGGCCCTGGGCGCAGAAGATCTACAGGATCCCTTGTCAGAGGAGAATCGAAATTTAAACCAGAAAATATGGTTAAGTCTAACTAATCCGGGCCCTTCTGAGCTCCTCCGGGCCCATGGATGCCCACCCCACACGCTCAATGGATAACCCGGCAGTGACGTCACCAAATACAGTCAGACCTCTATATAACGAAGTCGCTAAATCTTGGAAAAAAGCTCGTTGTATAGAAAATTCGTTACATAGAGGTTCATCTTTAAATACTCTTTATAAACCACATAATACAAATATTTTAAATTCATAAACACTATATATTAAAAAAAGTAATTATTCACATCGTTTTTTAAATTAATATATGTTTATTTTATATATCTTACCCATCAAAAAAGAAAGAAAGAAAGAAAAACTGCAAGGAAATCAAGAAAAAAGAATGTCGAAGAATTCACTGTATTTTCAATATTAAGAAAATAATTTTATACTAAAATTAATGAATTTTAAGGACATTTTATAATTTAAAGTACACAAGTAATATTAAACATACATTATTTTATAATTATAATACGAGGACACGGGACGACTGCACTGAGGGTGAAAGAGGATATCGAAGATGTTTTTAGTGAACTAGGCAATGGGGGTTAAAGGTTGTGCTTCTTGGATGAAACGTCCAGAACTCTATTGCTCTCGACGAGATAGGATTTAATAAAACTAGTTCAAGATTTATGACCACCATAAAATGTGTGAAAGACAGAATAACTTGAAATTTTTTCAGAAATACTTAAAAAAAAGGAACAAAAATTGAATCACAAAAAAAAAAACAAGTTCGTTATTTAGAAAATGCACTTCGCTATAAGGAGGTTATTTTACGAAGAAAATCGTGAAATGTTCAAGGTACCAGGAAAAAGTTCGCCATATAGAAAAATTTACAATATAGAGGCTCGTTATATAGAGGTTCGACTGTATATTCTTTTGAATTTATCGATTGTCGAGAACAAAAAACGGTTAAAAATAAATTATTGAATAAATAATTAGCATTAATTAATAAAATAAATTACTAATAACAAATGCTTAGTTGAATTTTACGCACTGCATACATAGGATTATCATCAATCGAAAAAAAACAAACAACAGATGTGATGGGAAGGGCCCACACGCGCGGACCGTGCACTCCCCCCTTCACCTTTTTGTGTGTGCCACTGGTGACGAACAATTTATGTATAGGTTATGTATAGCAATTTATGCCTTTTCTCGGTTCGAAAAATAATACCAATCTCTCACGTCTGTCTGATGTCAGATATGTGTTGTTGTTTCCAATCCCCCTGGAGCAGGAAAGCCTACACCAAGTCCATTTGACCTTTCCGTATAATAGTGTCACACACCAGGTCTTGCTCTTCATACAACTGTCGCAGGGAAATGCCCCAGCAGTCCAGAAGAAACAGGGAGAGGGCAGGGACAAGTAAAGAAAGACTTTACCCCCTGCACTAAAGTCATACAACGGAGGTGACCGCTTCAAAATCGCACCAAGGCCGTCTGATGAGCCTTGGAACTCCTGCACTGTAGAGATAAGCCTGGATTCTAAGCTGCATACCAGTGGTGAGCAGGAGGATTTCGCCAAGTCAAATTCATTTTAGTTCTTTGGAGGGAATGAATTTCCGAATGGCTAAAGACATTGGAACTGGGGTTAGAGAGATCACAACCCCTACCAGCCAGCTCATCAGCTGCTTCGTTCCCAGGCACACCCACATGTGATGTCAGATATAAAGACAGAAATGAAGAATCGACATTTCTAAGGTATTGGCAGTGGCGTAACGCACCCCCACATCGTGGGGATTCTAAGATTCTAGGGGACCCAAAGGTTATAGTTTTGCAATCCTTTGTACAATTCGGCTTGGGGCCCAAAACCTGACTTTGCAGGGGAGCCCTAACCTTCTCCGCTACTAACTGGGTTTTGTTAGGTTTGATTAATCGTACTGTAGAAATGTTGATTAGGATTGGACATATGACTCATATATCAGATTAAAATAAAATATCGAGATCATTTCTTCATTTGCTTTATTAAAATCATTAAGAACCATCATGATGGTGTGACATTAAAAAAATCGTATTCTTCATTTTCTATCAAAAAAAGAAAGGAAAAAGCCAACTGATATAATACTACAAATTATCTCATATGTAAATAAAGAAACGTGTCTTTTATTTAATATACTTTAATCATCCAAGAGATGCTTTATCGAAATATTCCGTCATTTGTAACGTAAAGTGTTTAATGTGTGATAACTTATGAAACACGATGCATTACATTTTGTAGGAAGAAAAATCGATATGAGATACACATAGATATATATTTTTTTGATTAAAATCTGGTTTTATACAGCTTCGTAAAATTTTTGTTATTCCTTTTAATATCGAAATTTTTTTAGAAGAATTACCGTAAAATCCAGCGTATAACGCGCACCTATACTTTCAAGCAGCATTTTTTTCTATTTTTAGGTATATTCGCCGTATAACGCGCACCCCTTTTTACGAAGAAATCTCTGAAATGTTAGTATACAATGCTCTTATGTTTTTAAATCATTTATTGGAGGTATTATATCACAGACTTATGAAAAAATAGTATACTTCGAGAACTACAACTCTTTAAGTTCATAAGGCATGTCATTTCTTTTAAGCAAACAGTATTACGATATGTGTAGAAGAAAAAGTTTTTTTATGCACATGTCTTTTGTTATTTTTAAAGCTATCGTTTTTATACCCGGCGTATAACCAACACCCAGAAGGTGTTGATATAACACGCACCCTTAAATTTCGATCTTATTTTTGGTGCTAGAAGTAAGCGTTATGCGCCGTCTTTAACGGTGTATAAAAAATTTTTTTAACAATTTCTTCCTTGAAAATAAATAATCATTATTATCACACACACGGACATAAAATGGTATTTCAGTAACGCTAAAAAAAATCGTCTATTTCACTTTCGCTGTCAGATTAAGTTTATTGTACTTTCTCTTGAGTCATTTTTTTCTCTTTTTTTTCATATTTAACTCAGTTTCCGCCCTTCCTCTCTTTGTTCCTCTGTTTGCTTTTAAATTTTATCGATAGTTTGATTATTCATCCGATTTTTAGCTTGTATAACTTTTAATTATTTGTAATTTAGGTCAAAAAATTATTACATTCTTCTTGAACAAATTTTTGATGAAGACCGTTTTTCCAAGTTATTATTATTGTTATTTTTTTAAGATTTTCACAAATATTTTATTTTGGAAGTTGTAAGGCATTTACCCGGGTGTGTTGCCCTACTTCTACGTTTTCCTCGCGACCTAGAGGTGAGGGAAGAACCAGACGTTGCCATAATCTTAATATCTCTTTATTAAGATCTTAACTTAAACAATACACAATAATATTTATATTTAAACCAAGTGAGAGAGAACTTATGGTGAGGAGACGCACAATACGTATTACCAAATAATCGCGTCCCTGACCACTATGTTTAAACTTTCCCGGCTAATCCTAATCTCAATAAACACACTATTCCTAGTAGTTTAAATAAGTTTCTTACCGCTCTATTTTGGTTAAGCAGTAATTCGCTTGAATCCAAACTGACGTCGCTTTAACTTTCACTTACGTAAATCACCTATTTGTATAATTTTATTATTTCCCAACATTAAAAATTTATTTACAAACTTTAAACTCACTTATTCTAATATTTACTCAACCCCTGCCCAACTTAAAGAGAGGATTCTCACTCCATGCCCATGATCAACGGCTCTGTTTCCTCTCCACACTTCCATCGTCTACTATTTTCTCTGCCAGGATCCTTCCATCACCGGCCTGACAGCTTTTCATTGACGGACTGTTCTTCTCTGATAAAGACGAATCATTCCCGATGGCATCATAACTTACGCAAGGACTCACTTTCACGGCACGCGTCGACCGAAACACTTCATGTCAACATCATAAATCATCAGTAACAGCTCATCCACTCCTGTGTAAAAGAATTACCCGAGACTCTGCTCTGATGTCACGGACTGCCTGACCAATCAGGAAGAGACTCTAAAACTGTCTTCAACGAACAAGATACTATGTATCAATCATGGACTGATTTTGTTAAAATTTAATGGGCTTTATTTTCCATACACGACTCCATAAGGTCTTTGTAACAAATTTAGATATGGGACGGAGGGTTTATTAAAACCCAGTTTCCCAGTGACCCCCAGCGTACGCTTTAACTAGTGTGGAATGGTATCCACCTTGAACTTGAACGTACTGGTCCGGATATATTAAATCTTGAACGCGGGATTGTCTCTCACTTTGGCTTCATCACTTGAACACATAGACCTCGTATAATCACTTCCCGTAGCCACCCCGCGTACGCTAAATTTCTTCTATTTATAAGATTGCTAATTTGCATTCTTACGTTTCACTTCTCGAGTTGGTTGGCATTCTGTCCCCAAAGAAACGCAATAGGAGATTTAGTAGAAATCGCGATGAGCCCGTCACAAGGTTATTTGCTCTTCTTTTAAGATTTACATGTTTTAATGTAACTTTTTGTATTGATAAAGAATGTACGGGTAATAGTTGTGCTTGCCTTTTCCCACCAAAAATTAAATGAATTGATTGATTCCGAGTTTTTATAAAATCCAAGAAATGTCGTACAACAACAGTTTAAAGTATTCTTTTTAAAATGCACCTTTTCCCCTTTTACAAAATATAATCGTTATAACTAAGACCCCTCCCCCTTTTTTTTCATGTTGAAAAAATAGTTTCTGTTCTCTACATTAATTGCTACTCTAACTTTAAAAAAAATATATAGTTATATTTTTTTAAGAAATCAGTAATAATTACAGCTTTTTTTTTACGTTGAAAAGCAAAATACACTCAGGAACATTGAAAATAGTGACCCAAGAAGGAAGCTAAGTACAATCGCGAAACTTTGCAAATAAGTACAGCGTAATATGATATGCAAATGATCCAAGTTTTGTTCCAATACGCATGCTCATATACGCCGAGGTATGAGAAGAGCTACAATCAGGAAGAGAGTGCTATATAAGCCAGCGCAAATTCGAAGATTCATAAACGTGACGATTACCCGCCGTTTGTAGAAAGACCTTTGTAAGCGAAACATGCCAGGTAAACGTGCTAGAAGACATTTCTCACAGTTAAGCGAATTTGAGAGAGGCCTGATCATCGGGATGAAAACTGCAGGCTGGTCGACGCACCGTGTTGCTGGCCAGGTGGATCGTTCGGAGTGTGCCGTTAGAAATTGTTGGGAGCAGTGGACACGAGAAGTTACCCACGCGCGGAAAATCGGGTCTGGAGCAACCAGGAAGACCACGAGGAGAGAGGATCGTACGGCAAGCACTTGTGGGCCCCACACTGACTCGTTCAACGATACGAGCAGACGTAGGCGTAGCAATTGTTCCACAAACAATTTCCAGACACCTTGCAGAAGCAAATCTTAAATCCAAGCGCCTTTTCCGTGCACCCTCTTTAACACCGGAACATCGGCAACTGCGTCTACAGTGGTGCCAAGCCAGATCAATGTGGAATGTCACAGATTGGCAAAAGATTGCGTTTAGTGATGAATACCGGTTTGTTTTGGGGACAGATGATAACCGTGTACGGGTGTGGAGGCGCCCTGGTGAGCGGTACAATCCCCCCACACTGTTCTACGTCACACTGTCCGCACAGCTGGTGTAATGGTCTGGGGGGCATAGCCTATGATAGCCGGTCCACTTTAATTGTGATGTGTGGAACCTTAACGGGCCAACGTTACGTTGATGATATTCTTCGACCCCATGTAGGACCTTTCCTAAATGTTCTCCCAGGGACAATTTTCCAGCAAGATAATGCTCGTCCGCATACAGCAAGAGTTGCTCAAGACTTCCTACGTCATTTTCAGACTCTTCCATGGCCAGCCCGTCCCCCGATTTGTCCCCTGTAAAGCACGTGTGGGATCAACTAAAACGGCAGATGTCATCGTGTTACTCTGTACATGATTTAGAGTTGGCTGTTCAAGATTTGTGGGCCCATCTGCCTCAGGACAACATAAGGTGTCTAATCAACTCAATGCCGGACCGTGTGGCGGCATGTATTGCAGCTGGAGATGGTCTAACGCGCTATTGAAATTGCCCAGTATTTGTGTCGTTGCACACCCTGTATTCGTTTAATTGTCTGGTTTTTGAGATCAAGTGAATCTCTCATCTGTGTCATTATGTGTATTAAATTTCATTTCAATCCGATGCTTTCTTCTTGGGTCGCTATTTTCAATGTTCCTGAGTGTATTATTACTATTCTTTACCTTGTAATTCATTGTAGCTATGCGAAATGAAACAATTGTTATTCGCTTAATTTTCATCAAATTTTAAATAAAATTAGCGGTTTATCGTTGAGAAGCACAGTTATTGTCAGTTGCATTTATACCAGAATTAAGCTTCTAGTGGGCTTGCTGCTCAAATTTTACGACAAATATGTGATTTCTTATACCGCTATCAAGTACTGCAAATCAATTTAGAAATTCATGTGACATCACAGTCATATGATAAAGGCAAGTCAATCAGAGTTCAACCCAATTCTACCAATCAGTTCAAACGCTTCTGCAGTTTTTGCTTCTTGCAGTCACTTTCTTTTAAAAAGTACATATTTATCAACAAAAATAATGCACATAAGTAAGCAAAACACATTTGCCTTAAAAGTATACGTATAATATAAGAATTTTTTTTAAATCTTGAAAACTTTTTGATGAATTATTTTTTTCTCTCAATATATGAACATCTTTACCCAATAATAAAACTTGAAATTTTATCAAAATTTTACAAACAGAACAACAAACAGAAGTTTAATGCCAGTTTGGAATTTTATCGAGAACACATGAGTACTTTTTTTTTTCACGAGATCGTCATAAACTTAACCCATTTCACTATAATCTCCTAATTTTTTTTAAATTTTATTTTTCTCAAAAAAGAATGAAAGTCCATTCAACACTTAAGTGAAAATTTTTATATTTAGTAAATACTTCTAAATTTTAAGGGCGCAATGGAAAAATGTCTTTTTATTCCAATATTGTTTTTATAGAAAAATTATATAGAATATTTTTTCACATTGGGTGAAATAACAAATGTTCGAAGAGTTGAAATCTTGGTAAAATATGGCATCATAAAAAATCTACTGCTTGAAAATTATAAATAGATCACGTGCTTTGTGTGCGCGTGCTTTTTATCATAAAAGGATTTTGACAGTTTAAGAACTGATTGACGTTAACATTTTATTTCTCTTAAGCCAGATGGTAGGAAAAGTATCGCAGATGTTTGTTCAGTGCCATACGTTGATGTGATGAGTGCCTGTGCGGTAGAGATACCCATATGTTTATATTTTAACGAATACTAATATGAAACCGATTTTTTTTCAAGTGCGCACTTCAGTTTTAAAAAAACCTTTTTTTTTTTGTAATTTTCTTTAAGAATGGTAATTTATTTATATCAGCTTAAGGTATCCGAATACTTACAACAATTTTTTTTTTAAAAAAAATGAAGATATGGAGATTTTTAGATTTATTTAGTACATTTTAAGAAAATAATATAAGAATAAAATGATTACCGAGAAAATTAATGTCATTGTGGTAAAAGCGTGGGGTGCTCTGTAATAATTGTAATTTCTTACGAGTTCCGTTCCGAAATGCTGAGTTAGTGTAAAAATGTAGTACAGAGTACACTCCACGCTTTTTCCACAATGACATTATAATTTTTTCCTTAATCATTTTATTCTTATATTAAGAATTATTTTTTAAATTTTTAGTTCAATTCACACACACACTATAGAAGCGTGTTTTTATTATTTTTTTAAACTTATAATTTATTTTTCATTTTTTTTGTTCGATCTACAATAAAAGCATGTGTTTTTTAGTTTCTTTTAACTATGTGAGAATCCCCCTGAATTCCACCCTAGACACCAAGATTGATTTGAGGCCAGACGACATTTTTACAATAACAAATTATATTTATTCACTTGAATCAATTATCAATCTTCCAATTACGAAGATTAATCAATATGTCTACGTCAATGTGATTGACCCTTACTATTAAATTAAATCACGAAATATGATACTAATCAACTATTAAACTCAATATCGAACGGGATTACCGGAATAAGAGGATCGAGAGATACACGCAATTTGAATTACTAGCATTCATTAAATTACCACTAACTTTATTATATATTTACTCTTACGATCCGATTATCTGATTTAAATCTCACCTTCCTTTTACTACCTCAATTTCCGGGCGTATCAAACTTTCCAATTGTTGATCACTGCCTAATGATCAGCGAGACGCTAATCGCACAATCAACTTGAATCTTAGAACACCGTCAACTTATCTCTTGGCTTAATAGCCTCCTGTTAACTTACAACACTCTCCTTAAATACTTTGACTAATTTTCATATACCGGTTTCTTCTTTTAGAGCTGGTTGGAAATATACGCGAATTTACAATCCCCAAAGACGCCTAAGAGTATTAGTGATAAATTGCCGTATAGATCCGTCACAACTATGATTTATTCTTTGTTCAATTTATCCTTGAATTTGATATTTGGAACCGGAATTATGTGGCTGTGGGAATTAGTCTTGCTCTTCAATGGATATTAACTAACGGGTCTGAAGGGTATTTATTCTCTCCGTTTACGGGGCCTCGGATGAGTTCCATATCGCTTTATTTCAAAGATTCCTTCTCTATAGATACAGGTCTAACTAATAAAAGTATGTTAAGAAGAAATATTAAATGTCAATCGTATTATCACCTTTTAAACATATTGCTATAATGTTAATTCGTATCATCGCTTCTAAACGTATTGAATTATAAATATAAAAAATATTTAGCAATTAGAACATAAATTATTTTTATTCACATGCACGAGTCTTTTTTTTATTTCCATTTTCAGAAAAACTAGACTTATATTATGGTAAGAAAGAACATAAAGAACACTTATTTTGTTTTGTTTTATTTGTACTAGCCATAAGCCTATTTGCGTTTTTAGGGTTGCACCTTAATCCTTAAGTCATTAAATCTAGAATTAGTCGTCAAATCTGGAAATAGCATATAGAATTAGTCGCCAAATCTGAAAATGGTGTATGCAATCAATCGCCAAATCTGAAAACGTTTTATGCAATTAGTCGCCAAATCTGGAAATGATGCAATGAATTAGTCGCTAAATATCGAAATCCTTAGTTGTGAGGATCTTGATCAGGCCAATGAAACAAAATTATGAAATTATTGTATTGTCATCGGTCATTGACAAGTGTGCAAAATTTCGAATTCATCTGACCTTATGAAGTGGGTAAAAATCGAGTTCAAAGATTCCATTACATACAAATGAATCTTATAAAAGCGTGTTAAAAAGGCTAAAATTAAGAAGAGCAAAATAAATTATTACTCCTATAATGGGAAAAAATGGTTAAAAGTTGTTGAACACACACAGGGTTACAACAAGCAGGTTCAAGTAATAATCACACCAGGGATTATTCTATATCAACTTTAATACGGACATCAATTCAAGAGGGCAGCGTCTACACATATACATAACAAATCCCGCGCAATACTAATTTCTTAACAAAGGATTTCTTCGTTAATTCTACAGTTAACATAATAAAAAGCTCTAGAAATAAAATAGTCCAATAGGGAAAAGGCTCTTCTTCGAATACTCCACCCACGCGTTGCGTCATCGAAAGAGTTCGTTGCGGTGGCCTTCAACATCCTCCCCCTTTTTTGAGTCGACATCACTTGGACTCAAAAACATATAACACCTGGTTGAAGAGGTCCAGTTTCTCTGGTACCTTGATGACTCTTCCATACTTGGATACTCTAGGCAAGACGTTACTGGAGTCGTTAGGATCTGAAAGATTATCACTAGAAATAGAAGAAATAGGATTAGTAATTGTACAATCGTTTAAAGGATCATTGGGGGTTTCTGTCGACTGCACTTCCAAGGGATAGACTCGTTGAATGGGTCGTAACATTGTTCCAGTGCGAGTCTTCAGTTCCACAGTTCTGATCTTGCCATCCTTTCCAGGAATCAGCCGAATGACCTTAGCTAAAGGCCAATGCATCCGTTTTTTGATGTCATCACCAATGAGGACAATTTCTCCCAGCCGTACTTCCGACAATGGATCCTTTTTATTTTTATTTTGAATAAGGAGACCTAAATACTCCTTTCGGAATCTATGCCTTAAATCATTTAACAATTTTTGTCGATATCTAACCCTTTTACGTAAATTTACAGTATCCCTGTAATCAATATCGGGAACGCCCAGGTTGCGGTTTTCCACAAGAAACATGGCTGGGGACAAAGGAACTAAATCATCAGAATTTTCGTATAGGTAAGTGAGTGGCCTAGAATTACAGATTCACAGTCGCACAGTACTGTCTGCAACTCCTCGGTCGTGAGAATGGCGTTACCGAGAGTCCTTCTCAACAGTTCCTTTAACACACGAACTAACCTCTCCCACCAACCACCCCACCAAGCGGCTGTGGGTGGATTAAATTTCCAAATAATGCGTTGTATGGTAGCTAGTTTCAAGAC
This sequence comes from Trichonephila clavipes, assembly GCA_019973935.1. Classification (NCBI taxonomy): domain Eukaryota; kingdom Metazoa; phylum Arthropoda; class Arachnida; order Araneae; family Nephilidae; genus Trichonephila; species Trichonephila clavipes. The sequence continues at coordinate 515,124 of BMAU01000311.1, read as the reverse complement.
TTTTTCCCAGTCAATACCACTCAATTCTCCATGAGCTCCTCGAAAATTTGTTCCGTTGTCGGAATAAATTACTCGTGGTCTCCCCCTCCTGGCAATAAAACGTCTCAACGACAACAAAAAGGCATCAGTGGACAATGATGATGTCAATTCTAAATGAACGGCCCTATATGTTGCACATGTAAACAAGACAATCCAAGACTTTTGACCTCCTTTCACATATAAGGGTCCTGCTAAATCAACACCCACTACCTCAAACACCGCTGCGTCATTGACACGATCACCAGGCAGGGACACTGGCTCACTATTTGGAGATTTACATTTATATCGTTTGCATCTTATACAACTTCTTACAATTTTCCTGACCTCCCTTCTGCTCCTCACTATCCAAAATCTCTCCCTTAATATGCCGAGCAGAATTTGTGTTCCAGCATGACAATTTTGTCGGTGATAGTATTCAATGAGCCGTTGGGTAAAAAGACACTCGCCTGGTAAAATAATAGGGTAAATAAATTCCGGATGGTCTGATCGCTCAGTAATTCGAGTTTTAACTCTTTTAATACCCTCTTCGTCCGTAATGACATTCATATTAGGAAACGAGTTCTCAGAAGGAAAAAACTTAGCTTGGACATTTTTATAAGAGTTTTCTCCGCGTGTTCTATCTCGTGAATGGTCAGATCTCCAATCTCTCGAAACTCCCGTTTTTTCTTTACGTTTTCCACAAAACGCACCATCCACGAGACAAAACGAATAATTGACTGAAAATTGGAAAACTTAATGGCATACCAAGGTATTTCCCCTTCAACTGCAACCAGATTACATAACCTAACTTTCCTTTTTTCTCGCTCTACCTCTGATGTTTCGCAAGCCAAGCGGTCTATGGGCCAGTTACTAGGGGGTTCAAGGAGCCAGGAAGGACCCTCCCACCAAAGAGAGTCGGAAAATAAACGAGGGGAAATGCCTCTCGAAAGCAAATCTGAGGGATTTAATTCGCCCGGCACATGGCGCCAAAATTGAGAAGAAACTAGGCTGTTAATTTCATTTACTCTGTTGGCCCCGAAAACTGACCAATCACCATGGTTCTTCAGCCACCAAAGTGCTACCATAGAATCACTCCATGCAATAATTTTTAAATCAGGTACATCCAAAGCAGCGTACACTGAGTGAACCAGCCTCGCACCAATACAACAAGCCATCAATTCCAGCCGGGGAATAGTCATAGTTTTTAATGGAGCTACCCTGGACTTTGCTCTGATCAATCGAATTTTGACTCCTAAGGGCGTTACAATTCGAATGTAAACACAGGCCCCATAGGAACACTTGCATGCATCGACGAAGAGATGTAACTCCGAATTCTCATTTATTTCAACGTAACGAGGGATATTAACTTTCTCAAGATACACTATTTCATCCCGCCACTTCCGAAAAATTTTCTGAATGTTTTCGGGCAAAGGGTCATCCCATTTTAACTTCAGTTTCCAAGCTTCCTGTAACAATACCTTAGGTAACAAAGTGGTCGGACTCAAAATACCTAGAGGATCGAAAATTTTATGTACCATAGCCAAAACATTACGTTTACTTATCTCACCCTCCCCTGAATAATTGAGATTACATTTTAATGTATCTTGGTCTAAATCCCACAATAGTCCAAGCAAAGAAATTACACCTGAACTACGGAAAATATAGCGACCTGGAACGTTACTTTCCCAACCCCGTAGGTTAAAACATCCTCTAGCCATTACCTCTATTGCTTTATTTATAAAACTTTCTTGCTCTTTGATATCGGTAACACCAGTGACACAATTGTCAACGTAAAACGAGTGTTTTAATTTTTGGGTCACATCGTCAAAACGTGCTGGAGAATTTTCCAGGAGATGATCTATACAAGCAGAGAGTTGGAATGGAGAAGAACAGATTCCCCAAACACAACTCGACAGTGTCTGTAAATTTTAGATTCTTCAACATTAGGAAGGAAAAACCGCAAATAGTCTCGGTGTTCTGGGATAATACTGAGCTGAAGGAACGCTTTTTCGATGTCTGACGATAGACCAATTGGGTACCGCCTGAATCTGTCAATTATATCAGGTATAAGCTCAATTAAGTTAGGGCCTCTGTTCAAGCAGGCATTAAGGGACGGTTGACTTTTATCTCTGGCTGAAGCATCAAACACCAGCTTTATTTTCATTGTCTGGCTAGCCTGTTTCATAACAGGTCTATGGGGTAAATAATAGCTGAAATTACCAACTTCGGTCTTAGGAACCTCTTCTATTATTTGTAGATCTTCCCATTGCCTAAACACTACCTCATACTCATTTAATAGATTTTGCTCATCAATTCTTTGGCACATTCTTTGGTGCCTCTTAAAGGTAGAAGACTTATTATTTGGTAGCTGGGTTTTTCGAATTTAAAGGGAACTGGTAACTGATACCGTCCATCAGGAAGAACAGATAAGTTTTCTTTAAATTGATTTAGAAAATCAAAATGCGCATGTTTACGCTTAGCATCTTCAGTTGAGTCTGTAATGCCTATGGCATCTAAATTCCACATATCAGTTACGGTGAAATTAGCACAATGCAATGAAACCACATTATTGCACAAACTATTATGTATAGTCTTTGTTTTTCCTATCACCGTGTAACCAAATTTAGTTTGTACGACAGTTACACCTGAGCTTAGTTTCAAAGAATTGTCAGTTAAAATGTTCCCAATGACATCTGCTCCTAAGAGCAACTCAATGTCATGTTCCTTAGCCTCTAAATCAGATAAAGTAATATTCTTTTCTTTCAATTCTTGTAAAGTATGAATATCAACTATTTTTTTTGGGTACAAACCCACATATTTTCTCTTGAGATAGCACCTCAATTGAGTGAGCATAAGTGTCTTCAAAATTTTTCAAATAAACATCAAAACTAAATGGGAGTGAGGGCTAGTTTCTCTCCCCCCAAACAAACCGTGGACAACGGTTTGTTTTGATTTGGGTCGCAACTGCAGAACTTTAATGACACTCTCCGATATATAAGACTTTAGTGAACCACTATCCAAAATAGTACGAACTTTGAGTTCTTTACCATTGTGTTCTATTCTTAAAACAAGAGTTTGCAAATATACAGTTTCATTAACAGACTGATTAGAAAGTACACTACTTGATACAACAGTATTTTCATCATTTGATTTAGCAGATTCTTTGCCTGCACACATAATAGTATAATGATTTTTATCACAAGATAAACATTTCACCTTATATTTGCATGAACGAGAGACATGACCAGTTTTAAGGCAACGAAAACAGGCATGCTTCTGTACCAAAAGTTTTCGTTTTCCTTCTAATGGCAATTTTCTTGCCGAAAAACATTCTGAAGAATTATGAGGTTTATCACAAAAAATGCAACGAAAATTTCTCCTACCTGAATTGTCTTGAAAATTCACAAGGGCTGCAGCTGTAGAGCAATCCGCCTCATCTGGATGCGAACGAGGATGCGACACGCGCGAAGCTCCCAACCCGGTACGGGCGAGCTTAATCATCTCCTCACTTTGCACTTCGTTCTGAAGAAAGCACAATAATATATCCAACGAGCGCGCACTATCTTGCGGTGAGGAATCTTCCACGGAGCGACTTCTTTCCCACGCACGAAGCACGTTCTCCAGTAAGCAGGATTCAACCAAAGGCTCCAGAAATTCAGCAAACTTTTCTTTCGTACGGCCAAGACTCTCGAGTGCCATGAGCTTACTTTCCAATAAATCATACAGCTCCGACAAATCCACTTTAATCCGACCAGCTGCATTCTTCATTACGATGGAGAGCAAGTCTCGTACGTATATCTGCACTAGAAGTTCGTCTCTTCCGAAACGCTCCTTCAATTGCGTAATTGCTTTTAAATAGTTGTTCTTTGTAGGCGGAAAACTTGATACTAATCTAGCTGCTTTAGAATCTGGAACTAGGCACTGCAACAAGTATTGGAATTTGTCTTCTGCAATCGTTGCATCCATGTGAATTTTCTCGAATTGCGACCAAAACGCAAGATAGTATTTCGGTTCTCCACTAAATTTTCTTAACTCCAATTTTGGGAGCTTAAATTTTTGCTTTTGAACGGAATTGTTTTCTTCGGAAACCAAAATTTTTTGTTCTTGGCTAGCTTCTAATATTGAAAAAATTTGACAGAATTTGTCCCGATATTCTTCAGCTTTTGAAAAATCTTCTTGATATGTATCCTTAAGATCATGACTTGTTAATAATAAATCAGATATTTCTTCCTGAATTGTTTCCAGTCGAGAGAATTTATCTTGCAACTGCTGTGTACAAAGCATTGACTTCATTTTTACTTAAAGTTTCGGTTTCGATTCTGTTGCTAATACCATTACAACACATACTGAATGCTGCTCTCAAATACTTCCGTTTTGCTTTGAGTATATATTGATATCCATATTTAACGAGAGAAATAGTCGCGGACGCCACAATATGTTGAACACACAGGGTTACAACAAGCAGGTTCAAGTAATAATCACACCAGGGATTATTCTATATCAACTTTAATACGGATATCTCAATTCAAGAGGGCAGCGTCTACATATACATAACAAATCCCGCGCAATACTAATTTCTTAACAAAGGATTTCTCCGTTAATTCTACAGTTAACATAATAAAAAGTTCTAGAAATAAAATAGTCCAATTGGGAAAAGGCTCTTCTTCGAAGACTCCACCTACGCGTTGCGTCATCGAAAGAGTTCGTTGCGGTGGCCTTCAACAAAAGTTGACAAAAAATTACATAAACGAGGTTCCGATCTGTACAAATAGTAAATGAAAAAATTCTCAATTTTTCAATTTAGATGAAAAACTTTGCTATCCCTTTTTGAAATGACCTTTAGGATAAGAGATATTTTAATTTTTACAAAAACTAGAGCACTTTTATCTTAGTTATTATATGAAATTGCTTAAAAAACAGCGATTATATTCACATAAAGAATTGTAAATTTTGAAGTAAAACAGTGATTCATAAATCTGAAGGTTAAAACACTTCAACTGTTATACAGAAAATACACACAAAAAATTCAGCAAATTATTTTCAAAGTTTTGAGCAATCGCTGTTCCCGTTTGAGCTTTTTGGGGGGGAAAACACATTTCGAGTAAAACATATTTTAAAGTTTGACATCTTATGTTATGGCATCTGCTTTTACTAAAACTCTTGAAGTTTTTGTTCTAGTGAATGGAAAATAAAAAACTTGGTATTTTTAAAAAGCTAATAAGAGATGGCCTATAAAATAAATCATAAAAAAACTGCCAATTTTTAAAAAAAATCATGATTTTAGGGTAGTTGGATACCTTAAGAGCATCTCTCTACTTTTCTTTTAACATTAGATCAAAACTCATCTTTTAAATTGCCAGCTTATCACTCTTTAGGAACTCTCTTCTGAAAGTCAAAGGTTATCAAAACAACCGTTTTATGTTAAAATCTCCGTTCAGTTTTTTGCTTTTTTGTCAAAAAGAACTAATTTTTTAGAGCTAATTTTTAAAAGTTTTTAAAATAAAAATGAAAAAAAAAAAAAAAAAGCTCAGAATTATGAAGCACTATCAACGTTATTAAAATCGAAGGCGCATGTCAAATACGGAGACGTCTCAAGGTATGTATGTGCCATGGCCTCGCCCTCGGTAGGAGCTACGATTCGTCCTCTACACTGTTTTCATAAGATCATGATCCGGATAATTTCAATGGCCAAATATTATTCCCGTGCATATTCTCCGAAAAACATGGAATTTCAAATTGTATGTTAACTGGCAAGACTGTATTATTATGTGATGTCCATTGTCCACCATGTCTAGGACTAAGTCTATTACTATAAACAATCATTCAACGCATTTAGTCGAAATGCGGCCATCGGTCGATCTGGTTTTTGTGATTGTGAGTCAGGTAATAGTAACGGTTATACATTTACGTGAAATCTTGTGACGGGCTCACGCGTCTTTTCTTTAACATGTCCTTCGGGTTCTTTGGGCCAGAATTAATGGCAACTCTTTTCCAACCAAATCCAAGAAGTGAAGTGTGAATGAAAGATGTAAATGAGCAAGCTTTTAACTATCGGAACTTAGAGTAAGCGAGATGGCAATGTATGGAAATTTGTGATAGTGAATGGAAATCGGCAGGTAGCCGACGTCTAATAGAGGAATCTTGGTTCAAGTCTGAATGAGTTTTACGTGACGTGAATAGAAGTTATCAGTGATTGAATATATGAAGGTCAAGTTGCACACCAGTGAATACAAAGACAAGATTAAGCATAGGACAAGATTGATCGTTTCTCCAAGCTGTAATAAGGTAGGGTTGATTATTTAATATTAGAATCAGGAATTAGGCGGTTCACTTATTGATAGTGGTCTGAATTAGATTAAGTCTTATTATAAATATATATATATATATATATATATATATATATATTTATTGTGTGTTGTTGCGTATTTTGCCATCGTAGATTCTCTCATATTAATTATTATATAATTTAATTTGTTAAAGAGGTTTAAGTTGAATATCTTAATAAAGTCATTTTAAGATAATGTTTGATTCTAGTTTTTTCGTTAATCCTTCGCCTCTAGCTCACGCTGATACTTCGAGAGATGTTCTCCCAAGGGGAGGAACATCACAATGGCGGCCAACACGGTTTAATCTATATGACTCCGAGATGAGAAACGCGAGAAGGTTTAATGTTTGGCCATAAGTGTACTTTGCTGGGTCTGAGAACGTCACCGAGTTTTTGGAGGGTATTGACAATCAAATCAAATTACTTGAGATACTCAGTGATTTATTGTGTGCTTATTTGAAAGGTCATCTCCTGGGGAGAGCCCTAGATTGGTACCAAAAATTCGGATCAACGTTCGTGCAGAATACCGCCACGGACTTCGCGCAGCTGAAAGCAGCATTGTCGAAAGCATTCCCTGCCATCCAAAATAGGAAAGATTTAGAGACACGTTTTTATGCGTCGTAGCAGAGACAGAACCAGGAGCCGACGGATTTTGTTTACGATTTGTTAAAAATAGAAAAAAAAAATTAGAACTGGGGATGTCAGAGAAAGCCCTCGTAGATCCTATTTTTGTTAGACTTGAACCACAAGTACAGGACTATGTAGAAGTGCGAAACCCAGAAAACACGGTTCAATTGTTGGAGGTCTTAGCTAAGTTTGAGGAAAGATATTCATTGAAGGCAATACGGGGCTCGAGAAATAGTGATAATGTGGAAGGACGAGGTTGGAATGAGCGTAGGATGTCTAATGTTGGTAATAATCGAGGAAATTGGAGAAATTCTGAAGTGGTGCGTAGACCGAGTAATGGTAGGAATGATTATAGGGGTAACTACGAGAATAGCCGTCAAAGAAATCAGGGGTTCGAGAGCAGGAATAGGTTTCAAAACGATGATCGAAGATTTATCGATAGGGGATATCAATTTAGAAATCGAGGTTAAAATGACGTTTTTAGTAGAGGGTACCACAGAAATAGGGGTCCGAGTGAAAATTTTAGTCGAGGTGATAGGAGGCAAAGGAGACGATTAAATGTTTTGAAAGTGAGTGATGTTAAAGGTGATCAGACGCAGTCTATAAATAAGGTACCGGTAAAACTTTCGGCAATATGCATGTCTCCGGTGGAACTTCCATATGTTCCTATTTTATTAAACGAGACTTTTACGAAAGCATTAAGAAACATGTGGACCTCGTTTTTTTCACCATTTAAGTCATATATGGTTTTTCCCCGGGCCTTTCGCCCGGATGGGTCATGTCCATTTATTTTGTACATGTGAGAATCTACCTGATTAAAATACATAACTGTGAATGTTGGTCTAGTTAATTGAGTAAAATTTATTGTGGCTGTTGAAAATTCAAATTAAGGAGAAATATTAAAAAATAAAATTAAGAAAAATAGTGAAAATTAAAATTTAAGTGGAAAATTGGAAATTATTGGTTAGAATGAATATATTCGAAGTTAAACTTTAAAGCGTGGAAAGTTAGAAATAGAAGAATAAAATTTCGGCACGTAATTTCTTAAGGGCCATTAAAACCCTCGAATAAATCACGTTTTGCTTCTTGGAGGGTTTGTGACGGGCTCACGTGTCTTTTCTTTAACATTTCCTTTGGGTTCTTTGGGCCAGAATTAATGGCAACTCTTTACCAAACAAATCCAAGAAGTGAAGTGTGAATGAAAGGTGCAAATGAGCAAGCTTTTAAATATCGGAACTTAGAGTAAGCGAGATGACAATGTATGGGAATTTGTGATAGTGAATGGAAATTGGCAGGTAGCCGACGTCTAATAGAGGAATCTTGGTTCAAGTCTGAATGAGTTTTACGTGACGTGAATAGAAGTTATTAGTGATTGAATATATGAAGGTCAAGTTGCACACCAGTGCATACAAAGAGAAGATTAAGCATAGGACAAGATTGATCGTTTCTCCAAGCTGTAATAAGGTAGGGTTGATTATTTAGTATTAGAATCAAGGATTAGGCGGTTCACTTTTTGATAGTGGTTTGAATCAGATTAAGTCTCATTATAAATATATATATATATTGTGTGTGTGTCGCGTATTTTGCCATCGTAGATTCTCTCATATTAATTATTATAATTTAATTTGTTAAAGGTTTAAGTTGAATATCTTAATAAAGTCATATTAAGATAATGTTTGATTCTAGTTTTTCCGTTAATCGTACGCCTCTAGCTCACGCTGATACTTCGAGAGATGTTCTCCCAAGGAGAGGAACATCACAACCTTAGAGCTCTATTATCCACTCATCATAAGTTGAATTGAGAATAATTTGTTGAAGTTACATATAAAAATAGATAGCAGTCCACATTAAGTGCAGCGGGGGGTGAGTGGAAATCACTCTCCCAGTTGATTTAGTTTCTGTTTCGCTTTCATAGGAAAACGAAGAGAAAATGACGTCACATGTCCATAATAGCAAAGCCCGTCTTTCAACCGTCTGCCGCATCTCGACGGAACGAGGAGAAAAGGGATAAATTTCTTTATTAACAAGTAAGTTTAAAGTTTAAAAGAATATTATTTTTAAGTCCGTTACGCGTTACCTCTTAAATAACTGCGTGCGATTATAGAAAGGAAATTTTAAATAACCACTTGGAAAAAATTAAGAAAAGGTAGAGGAGTTCGAAATAAGATCATAAGGGGTGAAGTTGCCACACTAAACGCGATCAAAAACTTGCATGGCGCGCGGAGGGGGAATAATTAGTATGAGTGAAGTCTTGCAAAAGAAAACAAGTGTAACAATAAAAGCTCATATATATATATATATATATATATATATATATATGTGGGGAGACAACAAGGGGTCCAAGACTTTTGTCTTTTTTCACATTTATTTTAAAATTAACAAAAATTACTTAAAAAGGTAGCTATTCTAACAGATAAGTTTCGATGATGTGTTCATGGTAACGCCTGCTCGCGCACCTCTGTTTTTCTTTTTTCGCTTTCTCTCTTTCTCTAATTCTTAAAAGTCCACAGGTTTCAGTTTTCATTAGGTGCGCCTGCGCGCGAAGACTGCTTGGCTTTGTCTGCATGCCACAACCGGCCAACCTGACTGTCCGCTGTCCGCAGCGGTACGTCCATGAAGACCAAAGGAGAATCTGAAACATAAAAAAAAAACGGAACAGACAAGGACTATACGACAAATACACAAAGATGTAACATATCATAATTCTGCTGAACTAGACAATTTCTTCATCATGTGAAGGCACCTCTTCGACATCCGGAAGGTTCCACAGGAAAACATTTATTTTGCTATCTTGGTTTTTATCAGATCCATCAGGCATAAGAACGTCTTTTTTAATGAACTCTTCTTTAGTTGAACGCATCGATATTTTCCTCTCTAGAGTTCTGGATGTCTGTTCAAAACGATCTCTCTTTTTCCTCCGTTTCCACTGCCAGGGCTGGAAGATCCTTCGGAGCATTGCAAACCATCTTTGTTTACTCTTCATAGGTGAAGGGGTAGGTGAGCGGGAGATAAATTCCGTGGAACTCGTTTTCATGGCACCATTGACTTTCTTACACAATACTATATCAGAACATTTTTCTCTTATAATACTCAATTTTAACTTAGTACTCTTAATTTTATTACATTTATAATTTTTAATTAGAGAACTCAAATCATTTCTAGTATTAAAGTTTTTAACATGTGACAAATCATAACTAGAGTTTTTTATCACACTTGAAACAGAAACAACACCTAAATCAGCACTCAAAGAGGATCCACTTTCACTCAATAAAACATCGCTCTTTGCGTGGCCTAGTTTCTTTATTTCAGCATATACACTGGGATGCATAATAAATTCTTCGGTCAAGGTCGGTGATATTGCCGTTCGAACACTTAGACCGGGAGAGAGTTGATTAAGAGAAATATTTATGGGTTTAACTTCTACCATTCGCTGTTCGCCAAAACACGAGCTTAATGTTATGATTTCTTCGGAAGGTTTTTTCACTCTAATTAGTGAGGAATTTAAAACTGGGATCTGGCAACCTGAATCAATCAAGGCTGTTACGGGCTGATTTTCCACAAAAATGTTTACATATTGTAGTTGTGCGAACTCATCGCTATTTTGTTTTTCGCTCTCGACTTTCAAAGTATTCACGTTTATTCTATTATGGATGTGGCCGTTCGATTCTTTAGGCTTAAAACGCTTCTCACAATCTCTTGTGTAATGAGATGAATCACCGCATATATATAGCAATTTTTATTTTCTCTTTCAAGATATTGGGGATAGTTCTCTTTAATCTTTGGTTTAAAGTTTTGTGATCTATTTTTAAAGGGGTCTTCGGTATATCCACAAGTAATAAGAGTTTCCTTACGTGATCCGTTTATAGATGAAATATAAATATCACACTCTTTAGCTAAATCAATAGGCCTAAACCAATATTCTGCTTCTCGAATGCCAATATGAGTTGCGGTTTCCTTATTTAGAGTTTCAAATAATTTATCAGAAATTATAAGATCACATAGAGATTCAAAGGAATTAACTTTTCTTAACGAACAATAATATTGGAAGTTTGCCGTCAATCTTGCAGCAAATTGGATGTATGTCTCGCCTGATGATTTTACAGCATTTTTAAATGAGTTTAAACACTCGCGAGGGGTTAATTGGAATTCTCTGAGTACTATAGATTTTAGTTTTTCATAGTCATTTAATTCCTCCTTTTTAATATACAATAAGACATTATGAGCTCTTTCGCCCAGAAGATTTATTAAAATTTCAGATTTATATTCATCATTTATTTTCTTGGTTAAAAATGCGCGTTCTAATGATTGGAAGAACAGATTAAAATTTTCAGATCTGGTGGGAACAGGAAGAGATAAAGTTTTAATGCTTTTGATCATGTTTTCTATGTTTGTTTCGAACTGTTTCTCTTCGACTTTAGCTGCAGGATTTAAACTTAATGCTTTATTTTTAGCCGTTTGAAGTTCGATTTCTTTTTCTAATTGTGCTAACTGAAGTTTAGCGAGCTCAATTTTCTGTTTTTCTAAAGTTGCCTCTCTTTCGTTTCGCGATAGCCTCTCATCTATACAGTTTTTAATTAAAGTTTTAACGAAATCTGGATCACTTTCAAATGTACTACTGTTCTCAATTTTAGTCTTTAGTTTAGCTATGGTGTCCATACTCTCCACATTACCGTCTAGATCCTCAACAACTCTTATGAGATCCTCTTTAAGAGCGTTTTCATACATTTTAGAAAAAATATGGAAAGATCCTACCTTTTTTTTTCTAGCTCCCTTGTTGCTCGCACGTACGATGTATCCAATAATTGAAGAAAAACGTTGATTCCACAGATTTCACCTCTTCGCAGGTAATATAGTTAAAATTAGGACACCTTAGGTGTTGATGGACACCTCTTCGCAGGTGTTGATGGGTTGAACGAGTTTCCAAAAAACCTCTACACAGGCTGTTCACGGCTGAATCTAAACTTTCATCGATTCACACGGGCCGGAGTCGAAAAATTCAACCTCTACACAGGTTGAACGAAGTTTCCAAAAAATGGCGGCGCGTCTCCTCCACGGACGCTGCTTTTTTTTTCACTGTCCAAACTTTGGTTCAAATCGAAATTTTATCGATCGCGGCCGAGCCCCCATAATTTGTGGGAGACAACAAGGGGTCCAAGACTTTTGTCTTTTTTCACATTTATTTTAAAATTAACAAAAATTAATTAAAAAGGTAGCTATTCCAGCAGATAAGTTTCGATGATGTGTTCATGGTAACGCCTGCTCGCGCCTCTGTTTTTCTTTTTTCGCTTTCTCTCTTTCTCTAATTCTTAAAAGTCCACAGGTTTCAGTTCTCATTAGCTGCGCCTGCGCGCGAAGACTGCTTGGCTTTGGCTGCATGCCATATATATATATATATATATATATATATATATATATATATATATATATATATATATATATAATTTTTAAATTCATATCAAGACATGCTCATCCTTTTCAGAGTTCGGAAGTGTTGATGCGAGTGGTTAAGAACTGCTCTAGGTCTCTTAGAAGAGCTAGGAATAGAATTGCCGTAAGCCGGGATTTATCTGGCAGATTCATTTGATACCTGTGATAACCGGTTGAAGAAATTTTCTGATTGTTTTTTGATGAAATCAAGAAGTGGTGGAACATTAAGATACTTCGTTCTTGACAAATCAAGGTGCGTTTGCTGCTCTACGCAGTTGAATGCTTTGAAAAGTGTGCAACCTTTTCAGGTGAGTAACTGCCGCCCCTGCCCAGATGGGAGAAGCGTACAGCATGATGGGGCGAAGAATGGCTTTGTATAATGGAACCTTGTACCTAAATGCAATCTTGCTCTTGGGAGAAAAAAAGCGGTTTAGAGTGCTTCTCATTTCAGTCGCCTTTTAGTGGGCGGAACAAATGTGTTTAGCGAGGTTTAATTTAGTGTCAAGTATTAACCCTATGTACTTATACTCAGTAACCCAGGGGACAGGCTGACTAAAAATGTTGACATGTGGGAGGTTTCCGATGCACCGCTGTCTCGTTAAGAGGAGGCATACGCTTTTAGATGCATTAACCTTTATTTTCCAGTCATTAAGCCAGTTTGGAGTCGAATGACATAATTTTGTAGCCGCTCAATGATATTGCGTTTATAAATGTTTTGGGTGAATATGGCAGTATCGTCCGCGTACATCGCTAAGTGGACTTCGGTAGCCTTCGGAATGCCGTTGATGTATAGATTAAAGAGCTTCGACCCTAATGAAGATCCTTGTGGTACTCCACTGAGAACTGGACGCGGGGTGGAGAGACTGTTTTCAATTCTTACCCTAAATTTACGGGAGTTTAGGTAGGAGTGTATAATTTTGATGAGTTGGTCCGAAAATCCAAGTCGCATCATCTTGGATAGCAAGCCATCATGCCAAATTTATTGTGAGTCATGCAGATTTATTTGTTTCAAATAATCGTTTGAATGGGTATTTGACAATGCATGCTATATATACTGTCTACTTTTAAAGATCTTAAGGAGGGCACACACTTTTGCATTGGTGCCAAAGGCCTAAAAATCCTAAGATATCTCTGGGTGCAGGGCCTCAAAGAGTCTTAAGACGTCTTTGGTCATATGATTATGGGACATGTAAAAGATCCCTTGAGAACCAATTTGGCTCTTCTGGTACTCTTGGCAAAATTAAACCGAGGCAATATTTAGCATACGATGACAGCTAGAATTATGAATTAACGAGGTGACGATATCGCCACTAGATGGTGCCACCATGAAATGGCTCTCACATTTGGAGACTTGCCCCGTCTGCAAAGACAAAGATGCTAAAATGCAGCGCCATTGAAAAAAATGACAAAGTATGCCGAAGTATATTAAGTCATTGGATTCTATGATGTAACTCTAGTTATAGAAAACAATTGTTTATTTTACAGAATAAAAACTGCCTGATCTTTGAAGTATTAATACAGTATGCTTTACGTTTCGGATACGATTTATGTATGCTTTAAAGCAGCGTGTTTTTGCTATCTGGGCGAAGCAGCCTACTAATGTATATTATTATAAGTTGTATAAATTGAAATGTAACTATTACCACACTATAATTTTTTATTTTCTATTATTATATCACTAATCTAACAATTATATATATATATATATATATATATATATATATATATATATATATATATATATATTATAGATGCATTGTTTTGATATCACTGGCTGTACTAAATTTACTTAAACGCTTTCTTAACGAACTAAACTATCCCACACATACAAAGTCTCACACAAATTCACTCTCAGATTGTCATACCGTTCTTCTCTCTTTCTCTTGTCTTACACAGCACTTTTGCTCCCTACAATTGTTGAAAGAGCGCCATCTAGTTCCCAAACATGCGTATATTATTTTTCTCTTCTTTGCGATTTGTCAGTTATCTGTCTGTAGTTTTTTTCCTCCTCGTAAGACTTTTCTATTTAATATTAGTTAATTTATTAAAAAAGAGACTTATTTTAATAACAAATTGTTTTTTTTACTTAAACGGTCTGTCATTTGTCAATATATAGAATAATATCTGAAACCTAATGGCTGCGTGGTAGTGTATCTCGCCTCCACGCCACAGGTCCGAGGTTCATATCCCGGGCTGGGCAAAGTCAACTCAGCCTTTTCTTCTCTTCAGTGGATCGATAAATGAGTACCAAACTTGCTTGGGAACTGAACACTGGGGGTTTCACCTCAGACTGACCACTTAACCGAAACATCTGCACATGCCCCCCTGCTCCCAGAGGCGTAACGGAGAATATTTGAGACCCCCTTCAAAGTCAGGTTTTGGGCTCTTAAGTTGGATTTTACAAGGGGTAGGTACTTGACGGCAGTCAGGCTTTGGGGCCTCCTAGAACTCTGGCCCCTCCCCGCAATTCGGGGGTTGCGGGGGTGTACGTTACGCCAGTGCCAGCACCTAAGGTCACGTAAACTGAGATAGGCACAGTAGGCATTGGCCCTCATGAGCTGTTGCGCCACTGAATTCAGTTCAGATCAGACTAATACCTAGTTATTTTATATAATAATAAGATGAAATGTGTGAAATTATTAATGTATTACACACTTTGTCTTGCTTGGTTTGTTATTTCATGAAATTCCAATGAAGTCTTAAAAATAACTGAATTATATGCTTTAATGGTAGCATTATTCATTTGTCAAGGCTCGTTATATTGAATTTTGAATTTCTTGTATTCAACAATATTTTGTTTAAAAATTGTTTAAAAATATAATCTCTTATAAAATTTTAAAGCTAAGCAACACACTCTGAACTTATTTCCTTACTTTACAAGCTTTTTTTTCAATTCAAAGGATAATTTTTTTTTATAAAAATTAGTATACTTGCTGTGTTCATTTTCTATGGCTCTTTAAATAGTTATTATTTCATTTACACATGATTTAAATTGTAATAGAATATATCAGAAATTCTGAAATAACACAAAGAAAAATTAGACTACAGAAATTAGAAACACAGAAATAATAAGAAACTTGTGTGTAGAGTTCAGAATTTTTGGAATATAACGATTTTTGCACGTTAAATGAAAAAAAAAGATTAAATTAAGTTTGTAACCACTTTTGTAATAATAACTGCAATTGACGAAGAATTTTTAAAGTCACACAATTTAATATGATGGAAAAAATAGTTGATAAATCTTTCGGATAAGGACTTCTCTGGTTCATTCCAAACATCATTTATTTTAATGAGAATATACATTTTAAATCAGAAAGTAATATTATGTACAATTTGCTTCGTTGGTTAATTTAGAAACGACTTTGTTATATTTACAAACATAAATAGTTTTACTGATTTTATTATTTTGCTGTCATCATCTTAACAAAAACGGTTTCTTTATTTCTTGAAAAAAATGTTTGAAAGTGTAACCGCTAACTGTAGCTGACTGACCCAAGCAGCGGAAGTGCCCTCTTGCGACCGCTTATTTTCTGTAGAGGCCAGGTGAGGAAAGAATGTTGTCGATATATATATATATATATGAAAAACCTTTCATGCTCTTTACCCATTATTTTTGTTAATGATATGTGTTGTCTTTTTGTGACCTTAAATTAATAAATAATTGTGACACAAAAGGAGAATAACCAATTTGTGGGTTGCCTAAATAAAAGGACATGATAATTTATTGAAATAAAACAACTTTTGATAAAGTTAACTATAATAAACTTAAAAAATATTGATCTCATTTACAATTTTCAAATATAGATGTTTGAAAACAAGAAATGAAACTAAATGTAAATGAGTGTGAATTAACACTTCAATGTTTCATTGTACCATAAAAAATACAACTTGTATATAAAAAAAGAATCATCTGTTATCTCTTTGCAGTCATTCGTCTAGTCAAAACACGGACTATTTCTTTGTATTCAATGAAATATCGACCGAGAAAGAATCGTTAAAGCCTAAGAATAATGTGTACGAGGAGCACGATGTTCAGACAGAGTACATGTATATACACGAATGAGTAAACAAAATGGCTTTATGTCATACGAGTTCTAAACTGTATTCTTTTTTAGAATGGAATTTCGAAATTATCTAGTTTATGATAGTTTTTATTTTCCAAATAAATATTGAACGAGCAGCAATAATTTTGTTTGTTTGAACGAGATGTGTCAATAGTAATAAAGCTCGCGTTTTGATGATTTCTTTCAATGGGCTAAATTCGTGATATGGTCACATGATAAATATAATCACGTTTTTTACATTGAATTCAAAGCTGACCTTAGACTTGTACGACTTCATGTTCAAATTTGGGAATTGGGTAAACACGTCCAAGTATTAAGATTCCTCCCTTTAGAAGTTTTTCAAAATAAAAAAAATTCTTATATGATACGGTTTTTTCCAGTGGCGGAGCTAATCCTGAATGAACCCTGTATCAAAAATCTTTGGAGGCATTTTTGGGGACGCCTTACAAATTTTTACTAACACATGTTGCGTCCCTGTTCCTTGGGGGCCCCGTATCATTAATACGGTTGATACGGTGGTAGCTACGCCACTGGTTTTTTAAAAATCAAATGCATTTTGTTTACATATTTGCGTGTTGTTGTTTCTAGTTCCTAGTTGGGTTATCTAAGACTATAGACTAACTCTCCATGAGTCTTATACTTCCAAAAAATCCAAGAATAAAGAGATTTAAAGAACATCTTGTCCAAAAGTTATAATTTAATCACTGTAAAATATAAATGTGTTCAGGTGATGCCTGAGCCAGCATAGCACTTCGTACAGATCTAAAAAACTTTTCGTCCCTGTTTAAAGGTAACAGATTTCAAGTGTCCATTGCCAAATCAAGATATGCAAGTATGCTGAACTCTATGACCTTCAAAGAGTAGGGCACCACCAGGGTGCTTTCGTGGGTACCAAACACGTTCAGGAGGAGCTCTCCAGAAATCCATTTGCTTTTTCTTACTATCGGAAAACACCTCGGTGAAAGTTGAAGGCATTTCAGGCCGGGGAGTATCCAAAGTGGCAGCCTTTGCCAGTTCGCAATCTCGTTACTAATAATTCCGACATGGGACGGAATCCATTGAATATGGAATTCAAAGTTTGCAGATAATTTATCAATCAACCTTAAGATAGGTATTCCGACCCTGTCTCACCAACATCTTTCCAGTTACTTTAATGTTGGATAGAGGAAGGCTATCGGTCAATATCCAAATGCTTTTAAAATCGGGTTCAGCAAGATTGTCAACATAGTTAAGACCCTTTTTAATAGTGATTAGTTCTGATCTGACCTATTTGCGTTATTACTGTTAACTATATGTACTTTTTAAAAGAAAGTTTCTGTAAACAAATAAAAACTTGGCAACAGTAAGAACTGATGAGCTGGGAACTCATAATTGTGTTTATGATGCAATTGTGATGTTACAGGATTTTGTAAACTGATTGCCTGGAAACAAGTGATTGCATTTATATGACTATGACGTCATATGAATTAAGTTCATGATGCATTGGTATATAGATATTTCTAATATATATATATATATATATATATATATATATATATATATATATATATATATATATTTAACCCTGAAAAAATTATCAAGTTAAAGAAAAATGTGTATTGACATGAATATGCCTTTAAAATTGATTCCATAGTGGGAGGCAAATAAAAAAAACGAATGATAACAAAATCGGGGGATAAGGTTTGGTGTTGCAGCTACATATCTATCATCTCCATTCAAAATTCAATAACACCACTAGATAGCTAAAGGATCAAAGAACTCATTACGCTAAGTAAGGACCGTGATGCATCGCGCGCGGTGGAGGGGGAAGCGCCGCCATTTTGAGGTCATTTTGCTGCGTATAGAGATTTTCATTTAATGTAACTTTTGACTCGGAGAAGCTACGATGTCCGTTTTAGTTTCAAGCGTCATCAAAATCTATCGATTGCACACAAAACATTAGCGTAAAATAGTGACAGTAAATATAATAAGGCGTTAAAACAAAAAAAGTATTATCAAAAATTTATAATGTTGGCCTTGTTGCTTCAAAAAGCCAAATCCAATATAGAGATCGCATACGGTTGGAAAGAGCTTCTCAAGAGCGATCGAATGGGACAAATAAAGCACCATATGACCAAGTCAAACAATGCCGGTAACGTAAAAGAATGAATGCGGCCGTGTGGATCAACGACGGGGCCAGTACATCTGCAGCTAAGACAGTTGAAACTATGCAAGTGGATTATGAAATCGCTTCTATATTGACATCGGACTGTGTAGGCATCGATTGTGTACGATCGTCGTTTATGAAGACAAAGTGGGCAGCAGCTAGTTCGACGTTTGTCAACAATCCATTCGAACATAAGTGTAATGTGTGTGATCGTCTATGGTTTTGAAGCCAATAAAAGAAAAATACTTATCGCTGCTTAACAATACTTTCCCTGAAGAGCTAGTGACTGACTTTAAACTGTGAGCTATGGGTAAAAACTCACTGGACTCAGACAAAATGCCCACTTGTCACATTCAAACCAATTTGTTTATCCACCTAAGCAAGACGAGATGCCTGCATTAGATCCGATTAGTGCCCGTCTAGTATCACCGTGATAACCATTCGTGCCAATACGTCGGTTGCGTTACTACGGGAGTTATGGTATCATCGGACACACACAAGTCATTAATGTACCCGTGGGTGTGAACACAATGGCGCAGCAGCTGCCGAGACAATAGCACGATGATCAGGCGTTCAATGTTAACATAAAGAACATGATACATAATCTACGTATCTGAGTGGCGTGGTTAAAAAGTCAGTGGTAAAAGCAAGCGCAGACAAATAAGTAAGTCGCAAAGCTGGTGGAGTCGTCGTATATCGCAACATCAATAGCTTCACTGATTGTAATAGTGTTTTCATTGACATTTCGGAAATTAATTTGGGAATTAAAGTTGCGAAGGCTGATGATGTCTGTCTGGTAAACGTAAAGGTCAATATGGCATTTTCAAATTCATACTCAGGTGTGTGTACATCCATCCGGGCACAGCGTTAGCAGAAAGTAAACTCTTTATGTTACGATCGCTGTTAAAATATTCCAAAAACATCGCTAAAATTATACCCGATTACGATCCTGAGCTTACTACATCACTTACGATAGTCGGAGACTTTAATGTTATTGTCTTCATGCTCAGCGAGTGCAATTTGTCTTACAACGAAACTTCTGCAACAACGTATTGATTTAAGATATACCAGAAATCTCGATGCATCCTGTATGCCATTTGTGTCGTACTTTTCGTATCACAGACCTATAATTATTAATAAAGTTATATTATAACACAGTAATTATTGCTTGCTTGATTTCTTTTTGAACCCGTTGAAAGAAAATAGTTATGAAGTTGTTATGAAGTAAAACCGAATTATATGGAAACATTTTTCTAGAATTTTTGATAAAGTCACTTTATTTGCTGATTTCTAATATCTTTTTTAATGCGTACTATTGTTTTTGTTGTTTTATTTTTATTAAAAAAAAAGAAACTAGAATGCTCACTTTTTAATAAAATAGCTGGAGCTACTAAACTAAACATAAATGAAAAGGTTATATGAAACATGAATCGATTGGCCGTGTGAAATTAATTGTTTTTAAATTAAATGCAAAATTTTAAAATAAGAACGGGTGAACATTCTCAAAATGATTTCTTTAAAAAACCAAGTAATTATGGAATTAAAAGCTTAAAAAATGAGATACAAACCACAGAAACACGAATTTTTATTTATTTAAAACTAACATAGTAAAGAGTGTTTTTTTCCCAGGTATAGAAGTTTAAGTTGGCATTACTTTCCAAGATGGCGGCCGATTTAACAGCTTTCAAGTGATTTATTCTCAGTTTGGTTTGGAAATTCATCATGAATAGACTCACGCCTCATAGAGATTCGTCGAATGGGCCCAAAACGAGATTGCCGTTGTTCCCGATTTTCATAAGCGAATTTTGTTTAGCGATGAAGCGCACTTCTGGTTGAATGGCTACGTCAACAAATGTAGCGAATTATAAACGAAGCAATGTCCATAATTATATCGAAACGAAAGGAGTGTGTATCCGGGCGAATTAGTTAGACAGTCCACAATAATGAGATAATTTAGGTATAGTAATGTTTAATTAGATACGAATTGCCGCGATGCGGCTTACATTCTATGATACAAGTTACACACACACACTAACGATCTTTACAATTTTAATACAGATGTGCGCACACCAGCGCCCTCGCGTGGTCAATATTTCGGCACACACCCCACCGGTGAACAGAATGTTCACCCAGTAAATATCGAACCACAATTAATACAAACAATTATTCAAATACAATTCTTACAAAGAAAATACTGATACAATACTACTAATCAAATCTAAATTATACATATTAGAAAGAAAAAAGTAAATATACATTAAAGTACACAATATAATGAAACTTAAAGATGACAAAGCTTCAATTTACAAACGAACAAATACTAGGATACATACCTCAAGATTTCACAAAAATAAATTTAACAGAGATTAAATAATAATGTGTAATCTCCTACCATTAATCTGAAAAATATAAACAAATTAGTACAAGTATATATTATACAATTTCTAAAGGGTACAGCAATTGAATGGGTTTTTTTAAAGAGACCTTTAAAAGTTTTTACAAGACAAGATCTAACGTTATCGTCTCTTCCAATAAATATTTCTTTGATTATTCCAAGTTCCCACAACAATTTTGATTTTACATTTCCTTCAACAAGAACTACGTCGTTTAATTTTAAATTCTTATGAACAGATGGTGTTTTAAAATGATTAGCTGTTTTTAACTGGAGCAAATACTGTTCTTTCCAGCGTCTCCAAAGTTGTTTTAAAAGAAGAGTTCGGTAAGTCTTTCTTTTCTTGCACAACTCCTTTACCGTAGTGGCGTCGATCAGTTCGATGAAATGTATAGGATATTTAGAGTCACCATAACCTAACTCGAGGAAGTGGGCCGGTGTTAGTGGTTCCGGCTCTCCTGGATCATTCTCCACGTATGTCAGTGGTCGATGATTAACGATGACTTCAACTTCTGAAAGTATCGTTGAAAGTTCTTCAAATGTTAGAAGTGCCCTGCCAAGTATTTTACGTAAAGGATCCTTTATAGTTTTAACAAGACGTTCGTAAAATCCACTCCACCAAGGCGCACGTTCAACTATGAACTTCCAGTGAATACCTTTATCTGCGACAAAATTTTGAAATTCACTGTCTTTCAAGATGTTGGCAAAACATGGTAGCTCCCTTTCAGCTGCTTTAAATGTACGTGCATTATCGGAGTATATTACTTTGCAATTACCTCTACGAGCGAGGAATCTCCGTAAAGCAAGTAAAAAACACTTTGTGGACATGTCCGACACAAGTTCTAAGTGTACGGCACGAGTGACTGCACATGTAAACAAAGAAACATAAGACTTGCGAGCCCCTTGATTGTCCTTAACAAGTATTGCACCTGTAAAATCAATTCCTACAATTTGGAAAGGAGGAGATTGGGTGATTCTATCTCGGGGCAACTGACCACTTAACTGGTCAGCTGGTTTGGCACTGTATTTTTACAAACGAGACAGATTCGAATCATTGTTTTCACTAACTGACGACCCTTAGGTATCCAATATTTTTTCCGAAGTTGAGTCAAAGTTGCAGATACGCCACAATGACCAATTCGTTCATGTTCCCTAATAACAAGTAATTCTGTAAATTTACAGCGTCGAGGAAGAATAACAGGATGCTTTTCACCAAAGCATAAGTCTGCTTCAAGCAACCGTCCAGTAAGTCGTAATAAATTATTTTCATCCAAATACGGCACTAAACTCTTTATTTCAGAGCTAGATCGAAGTTGTTCGTTTTGTTTTAAGGCTAATATCTCAGCTGAATAAAATTCGGATTGAACACATTTAAGCCAAAAATATTCAGCATTTTGTATTTCATCTGCAGTAATGTAGAAGTCCATCGATTTGTAAATGTTTCTAGCATTGTTCACGAATCGGAAAACCCAAGCAGTCGTTTTCAAAAGTTTCTTAAGGCTGCTGAATCGATTTATGTCAACAAGAGCTTCCCTCTGTTGAGTAACTGCCACATGCACACTAGAACGATGTTCTAATTCTTCCGAGCAGAGCTCCGAATCTAAAATATCTCGGTGACGATTTGGCCAATGATCGGGTGTTAGTTTAAGCCAAGGTGGGCCATGCCACCACAGCTCATTCTGTGCTAACTTGACGGCAGATGTACCACGCGAAAGGAGATCAGCAGGGTTGTCCTTTCCTGGACAGTGTCCCCACTGCATCGGATCAGAGAGCAATTGTATCTCTTGAACACGATTTTTAATGTATGGTTTGAACGCTGAAGAATCGCCGCGTATCCAGTAGTACGAAATGAGAGAATCGGTCCAATAATATATATTAGCATCAAATTTGAGACAAGATGACACCTGTTTGGCCAACCTAGCTGACAATAAGGCTGCTGTCAGTTCAAGACGAGGAAGCGTCAATGATTTCAAAGTGCCACACGACTTTTGAACAAATGAAACTAGTTTCTCGATTTCGTTATTACAAGTAACAAATCGCAAGTATAATATTGTTCCATAAGCTGATTTACTCGCGTCTGAAAAACAATGTATTTCACACTTAGATATTTCTTGATCTATGTTACCTAAATAGAACCGTGGTATCTTTATCTCAGTCAAGCCCTCAGCTTCGCTACTCCACTGCTGCCACTTGTGTCGTAGCTTTGGGGGAAGTTCAGAGTCCCATTCTACTCCTAGAGTCCAAAGTTCCTGAAGTAGACATTTCAATTTGATAACGAATGGGCCAAGAATTCAATGGGGTCGAAGATGCGACCAACCACACTCAGAATAAATCTTTTCGATTCTCCTCTACGTGACATAAACTACAATAGATCCTTTGGATCGAAATAAATTAAATCATTTTCTGGATCCCAAGCAAGTCCTAAAACCTTAGTTGGAGGTCTAAGATCAATAGCACTAGTTTCAGAAGATTCCGTTTTGACACCTTCTTGCTGCCATAACAAATTAAGTTGTTTTGAATTACTTCGCCATTTGCGCAATAACATGCCTGCGTCACTGAATATTTGCAAGCACTCCAAGGTAGTACGTAGAGCGTCCGGAACATCATTCTGACCACAAATGAGGTCATCAACATAAATGGAACTATTTAGCAACTCAAATGTATGAGGATATTGCTCTCTGTACTTCTTAAAATGATGTTTTAAAGTTGCTGCGAGAAGATATGGCCTAGGTCGAAGTCCAAAGAACTCTCGTGAAATTCAAAACGTATGGCTCGTTATTTAAATTATCAGTCCAGAAGAAACGTGTAAAATCTCGATCACGGAAATCTAATTCAATTTGAAGAAAAGCCGATTTTTACATCAGCTGTAAATGCTACAGGACTTTTTTTAAAACATAAAAGCAGTTCTAAAATGTTGGGATGCAAATTTGGTCCCGTATATAAACTTTGGTTTAACGATGACTGTCCAGTTTCGTGTGCTGAACCATCAAATACTATTCGAATACGACTTGTGTTTTGTCTCTACGTATGACTGCATGATGGGGTAGGTAAAATCCTGACTATCCAATAAAGAATCACAAGAAGTACGCTCAACAATACCTTCCTAACATAGTCATCAATTACATCCTTATACTCGCAGAACAACTCGTGATCACATTTTAAACCTACGAACCAACCCTCAAAACGCATTCGTGCGACAGTTTTCATTTATTATTTTGTAAAAACCTCTCTCATACCTGGTTTCCATGGCAAATTTACACGATATCGACCATCTACGAAATTAACTGATTTATCAAACTCACTAAGTATCTCTTCATCCCCATTACCTAAAGTCACCGAACCCTTGTCAAATATTCCTAAACTTTCTATCTCCAAAATCTCCTTAGCTCAGTCGAAACCGATTGATTCCTCTTCACTGTGAACCAAATGTACCAAAATACAATCCGCTCATCACACTTTCCCTGAAGAGACCATCCTAGCCTAGTCTCGACTGCAACCAATGATGAATCTAATCAATGAGCGTCGTTTGTGACATTTTCCGTTGACGATATCGTTTAACTGTCGTTCTATGTGACGTAAGCGCTGTAGCTGTTGACATCACTTGAATGTACTCACTCATCCAGTAAATCTTGGTTGTGCTGCCATCTAGTGCTTACTTTTTGAATTACTAAGAGTTTAGCCATTGGTGACCTTGGAGATGACATTGATTTGAACTAGCTACCATCGGGTAAGAAGATCACATCTAAATAGTAACTCCCAGGACAGAATACGGCTTGATTTCAATTTAAATTTATTAGGAAAAAAAAGTTTAAAAAAGCGAAATCAAAAAAAAGTAAACGAGACAAAATTTTACCAAATAAAAATTTAATATTATTCATACACTCCATTGAGTGAATGAATAAATACGGGGCACTGTTCAGCTACACGAGGACTTTTGGCGACGGACCTCGTAATTTTAACCCTGGGCAAGAGACAAGAACGACACCTGAGCTAGCACCCCCTCCCCTAACTACCACACCACACCAATATACTCCATCGAAATAAAATAGTTATGTATTTAAATCTAATTTTTGCTTTTGTTCTTGCGTCCAAATAAAAAAAAAAGAAAAACTAAAGCTGGCATTGTAAATAGAATCAAATATTTTGAATACAGAAACAATTTGGATTTGATTTATCTACTTTTGAATTTATTTTATTAATGTTTCCAATTATTAAACATTTTGAATTTTTGAACGGAATGTTAATTGTATCGTTTGCAGGGTTTCTTAAAAAATTTTTAAAAATATTTTCAAAAATAAAAGAATTTTTTTTTTAAAATACAGGAACCGTTATTGTGTTTCTCGCGCTTTAGGATACACTCAGTGGCGTAACGTACACCCCCGCATCGTGGGGGAAGGGTTATAAGGGACCCAAAGCCTGACTGACGCAAGTGCCTATCCTTTGTAAAATTTAACGTGGGGGCCCGAAACCTGGCTTTGCAGGGGGGCCCAAAACCTGGCTTTGCAAAACCTGGGGGGGGCCCAAATGTTCTCCGTTACGCCACTGGATACACTTGACAGCATTCAAATAAATATAACTGAGTCTTATTTGCGAAGGAAAATAAAAATACATTAGAATTCACATTATTTCCCCGAATTTATAGAGACTGGTACATGGGAATTTATAGAACTTAGAACGCGTGAAGCTCAATCCTAACTGCTAGTTCAGCCAAGCCTGAAAAGATGCTATTGCGGCACGTACCCGAATTCGCCTCTGGGCCGACCTAGGTCTTCATGGATTTCATCAATTGGTTACTAGTTCCATATATATATATATTGTAATAAATCTATTTCTTCTTTTGAGTAAATGAAAATTGTATTCTCTCTTACTTATTTTTCTGTCTCGACGGTTTTCCGTTTTCCATCTGATAACTCGATAATGGTATATCCAAGTTCAAAGGCTACAATTTCAGTTAGTTAATAATTCTTAAATAGGTTCAGTTATCGCGAGTTTCTATTAGTTAAGCAAATCACTTATAGGAAATGTAAATGAAATACTGAAACGTATGGTGTATTATCAATTAAACACACACACTCACATTCTTAAAATATAAAACAAGAATGTATACGTTTTGAAGAAACGTATATTTAAAAAAAACCTAATGGTTGCTAGCCCTATACCATTGAATACAATAATCAAAATTCTTCTCATATTTTATCATGGATTATGCGTGTATTTATAATAAAGGAAATAAATAATAGAATTTCACGAAATTAGTATTATGTTTTTGTGCTGCCATCTATTGGTTAAAAGTTTTAATTTTTCTAAATAAAACCTAAAACTACTCGACTTTAAACTGAAAAATCTTTAAATCTGCATTTTTTTTTCATAACTCATTTTATTGGTTCTGGAAACTCAGACAAAAGTAAATCTGCACAAATGAAGAAATCGATGCACATTCTCTAGTTGCGATGACTAGAACTATTTATTTTGATATAAATTGGTTTTTAATTTTTTTTTTGTCTCCGATTTGGTTATTGAGGGAAGTTTGCCGTCGAGTTAGCTGTGAGCTAGGGAACACTGGTGCAGCTAGTCTTGAGTGGGCCCTATATCGAAATTCCTTGGGGGCTCTTTTTTTGGGAAAGAAATAAAAGACACTTATTTGAAAGTGTCAGGATGTTACACATATTGTGGCCCCTGTAGCTAGGGGCCCCCGTATCATTGAACCGGCTTATCCGGCGGTAGCTACGCCCCCGCTAGGGAACATACATTCTTTTTATTTCTCTTCTCTTTGATTCTTTACATGTGGATCGTATTTGTTATTATTCGATTTCATTATTTTCTTATCATTATTATATATTTTAATATCATTGGCTCGGAATTTGTTTATTTTGAATATTCACACACCCATGATCATTCTTTTTTTTTAAAAGTTTTGTTTTGTGTTTGTTGCAGTTGTATTTTTCTCATCTGTGATGTATACGTAGAAAAAAATAAATTTATATAAATATCTTTTTAAATTATAATATTTTTAGTTGTAGTTGTTGTTACTGATGCCACTTGATCGGCAAAGGCCAGAACGAGGTTCACAAAATTCATCATAGTAAAGGGTTAAGTGACGCCTGTCGTTAGCCGTAGCTTTGAGCACCATACAGGTGACAGTACGATTTGGCTCGTTTCCACCCCAATTTTGAGGGAGGACACCTGGAAATATTTTTAGTTAAACAGATATACAAAGTTTTACAATTATCTGATAAATGGCTCACAATATTCAGATTAAATATATAGACAGGTCACAATAAAATAAAATTTTAATTGTGAACACTACTCTTTTGAAGACGACAACATTAAAGTCTGAATATCATTTATTTTATAGGAGTTTAATACATTATCGAAAATTTGCCTATTGAATTATTTTTTAGCTTCGGCAATAAAATGCAATGGTAATAATTCTAATACATCTAATATATATTATAAATGTGAAAGTTTGTGAGGATGTTTGTGGGTCTTTCACGCAAAAACAACTGACAAAGTAATATAGCTTATACATCAGAATAACACATAAGCTATAATTTATAAAAATTTGTAAAAAGTGTCCAAAATATAGCGATATTTGTCAAGTAAGTAGGAAAAAATTCTGGCATCTGCATGCAAATCTGGCTTGCGCTGCAAAAAAGCCCACCACAGCATATATCTATCTTTTGTTTGTGAAAAACTCTTTTTGTTTTGGCTACGCCTATTTTTTTTTATTTCCGAATAAAACTAAGTCTTGAAGGGAGAGGTTGTTATAAATCTCTCTTTATTTTAATGTTTTTTTTTATTATTTTATTATGCATATTTGATAGTAAGAAATTGATCTTTTTTCAAAGTAAATGCTTTTTTATCGGTTCTGGTACTTAAAGTAAATAAACTTTCTATTTCATACTGCATTATTTGGACAAATTTTCAAAATTTGTTTGTGGTTAGTAATTAATTATAACGCTATAATTTTAATTGAATAGGCAGATATTGCGTTTTTAAGTATAAAAATAATTATAACTACTGTACTGTATTTTTTGGAGTGTGTGAGTGAGTGAATATTAACATCGCACTGTTCAGCTACACGAGGGCTTTTGGCAACGTATCACGTAATTTTGAGCCATGGTCAAGTGACGTGGACGACACTTGAGCTAGCACCCCCTTCTCCTAACTACCACACCACACCAACTTAGAAGGAATATTCTACCAATACTTAGCAGGAATATTCTTTGAAATCCACTCTTCCAAAATGAATGGCAGCACGAGGTTCTATGAGGAGTATTTTTAGCGGTCAAGGCGAATAGTTTTGTAGCAGATATTACGTTTTCAGCGGATTTTCAAAGGATTTCAAAGATTATTTTTGTGTCCCGAAAAATAGTTTATGTCAAAATTTAAGTGTCTTATGTTTTTGTATGTTAGTGAAGACCTTGGAAAATGATTTAACTACTTATTTTAAGTGAACGGTGTACATAATTAATTTTACAGTGGAATATCTTTAATTAATTTATTAGCTCTAACGGATCAAATTTTCCTAAAGTGGAGTATTTTGTTTAAATATATCCCTAAATTTTAAATGTAGTGATCTAAAAAAATATTGGTATGAAAACTGCAGTAAATCATAATGCGGTTGGATAAAGTATTAACGTGCGTGCATTTCTCCCCTACACGGCGGGTCTTACAAAGCTCTAATGAAGCTCGAGCTACGAAAGTAGCTAGGCATTTGCCAACTTGACTCTATCGTTAACATTTCGCTATGTTTTTCATTGAATCGCCATTATAATTTAAGAAAGGCGTTGCTTGCGAATATTGCAATTTTAAAATAAAATAAATACAACAGAAAGTAATATTAATGCATTATACTTTCAGATATAAATTATTTACACTACTTTAAGCGTTCATTACGCAAAACTTTTAACAATGTGTTACTTTTGCTGAGCAGAGATCAGCTTAGGGAAGTATTTTGAAAAATCGACCCTCAAGAGTGTTACGAGGAATTATAAATAAAAAAATCCTTTTTATCAGCTATTAAATCTACATACTTAAAATTTAACAAAGGTGTTTTTTTCTTTCTTTTTTTGTTTCGCTGAGATACGCAAAAAGCTTTTTTTTTGTTTAATTTTCAATTCACATATAATTAACTCATTAAAAACTTCTTTTTCCTTCAATCTGTGTTGTTTAATTTTTCAGTTCACCCGTGCGAAGAACGGGTATACCAGCTATATGTTACGCATTCAAAAATGTCCGTGCAAAGCAGGGGGTAACTGAAGAGGAAAGAAGTTAAAAAAATTTCGAAAAAGGGAATTTTAATGACATCATTATAGCAATCATTCGCATCGTACGCGCACACACCCGCACAAAAGTGCTGGTGTCATGAAGGAAAGAGGAAATTAAGTTACACACTCGGTAAAAGCCCAGGCTTTAGCGGAGGGGAAAGAAACAAAGTCAAAGTAGTTTCGAAAAGGAATAATGGAAGTGCTGATTTTGTGAAGGGAAGGGAAAATTTATAAAAGTAGAGAAAGCCCGTGCAACGCCGGGCCATGCAGCTAATTGGTAATAATTTTTGCAAAGATAATCATTAAATATACTTCTTGGTTTGTTTTAAAAAAACAAAACTCAGGGGCGCAACAGCTCATACAAGGCAATGTCTACAATGCCTGACTGAGTTTTCGTGACCTTGGGCGCTGAGGTACATGAGAAGATGTTCTGGTCAGGTGGTCAATCTGACGCGAAATCCCCAGTGTTTAGTTCCCAAGAAAGCTTTGTACTCATTTATTAACCCACTGAAGGGATGAAAGGCTGAGTCGACCAAAAGACAATAAATGTGATGATTAAATAATCATTCAAATATTTTTAAACACAGAACATTTGAATTGAATCAACAACAATAATACTAAAATATTTTAGACGCAGATATTTGCCCTGTATTTGAAAACTGTCTCAAAATTATACTCGGATAGCAGTGTTTCTCACTTGAATTCACAAACATCTTAATTTTAAGGTGAATTAAATGTGATTCTTTTAAATGTTTTAACATTTAGAAAAACACGTTCTATTTTTAAAAACTGGGTGGTTGAAGAGTGCGACTATATATATTTTACTTCTGCTTCTTTTCCTCGTTAGTGGAATCACTCAACGTATCATTTGAAATGTCAAAAACAAATTCTGAAATGAAAAATCATCGAGGATTAAGAACAAAGAAGCGATTGTGAGGTGAATTAACGGTGGTCTTTTAACATAACTCTCGAAATAATTCTAAAGATTGATTCAAGTACTTGGGATTGACTGGCACTCTATTGGTTAAGCAAACGATGGAAAGAATTCAGTGGAATTCCCTACAAGTTCAAAATTACTTTCAACAGAATTGCCATCATTATAGTTATGTTACCACCTTTAGTGTTTATATCTTAAATTTAGGAGAAATTATCGCAAGTGTAGCTTGATCGGTGGTCAGGGTCCTAGGGCCCCGGTGCATGGCACCGCCTAGCCCGTTGGTAGCTACACCATTGGTTTAGTATTCATCTCCAATTACCTGCGGTCGTAGTAGTCTGAGTGAATGACCATGGTCTATAACTAGTGGACAGTGTTTAGTCTGCCGAATCGTTGGCTAGGTTTTAGTACCACTGAAGACCTACTGTGTAGAGGGGCTGACGCAAGTTGAATTGTTGAGGCTCAAAGAGTCGTCTTCATTACTTGAACATGTTTCAAAATTACAATGTACGTCACCAATCGCTCTTGTGTAGTTTCTTAGTGCGACATTAATAAATATTCAAATCAGTTTCAAATGAAACCCAGTGACTGAGTGGTAGTGCATCACGCTGACACCACAGGACTGAGGTTCAAACCTGCCGTCTTCATTACTTGAACATGTCGACTCAATGTACGTCACCAATCGCTTTGTGTTGTTTCTTAGACATTAGTAAATATTCAAGTCAGTTTCAAATAAAACCCAGTGGCTGAAAGTGGTACTGAGAGGGGGCTGACGCAAGTTGAATTGTTGAGGCTCAAGTGCCGTCTTCATTATAATATGTTTCACAGTATATCAATTACGTCACCAATCGCTCTTGTGTTGTTTCTTAGCCGCGGTAGCCGAGTGGTAATAAATATTCGGTCAGTTTGCTTTGAAACACGGGCTTGGTAGTGCATCACGTGTCCACACCAAAGGACTGAGTTCAGCGGCACTTAAATCTGTCGAGAGCTTTCACGTCCTCCCGTTGGTGGGTTGGTAAAAGAG
Organism: Trichonephila clavipes; assembly: GCA_019973935.1. Taxonomy (NCBI): domain Eukaryota; kingdom Metazoa; phylum Arthropoda; class Arachnida; order Araneae; family Nephilidae; genus Trichonephila; species Trichonephila clavipes. The sequence goes on along the minus strand of BMAU01000311.1, from coordinate 483,897 downwards.
GAGGGTACCAGCTTGCAGGTGTCGTCCACGTCACTTGACCATGGTCTCAAAATTACGTGGTCCGTCGCCAAAAGCCCTCTGCTGATGCTGAACCCAAAGTCACGTATACTGATATGGGCAATCAATCAATCAACTCATGAGCTGTTGCGTCACTGAGTTAAGTTTCAAGTACTGTTTCTTCGACTTATTAAATTAAATCTGTTGGCTCAATGATTTACTGTTTTTGCAACTTATTATAGTTAAGAATTTGCATTGATGGGAAAATTGTAATGCTAATGTGGTAAAAAAAGTGAAAATTCCTGGTATTTTAAATATAATTTTATTTTACCTTCGATAAAAATCATTATTTGATTTCACGAAAATAAAATAATAATTGCAATATTTATAATCATAAAATTGCCTGTTGGGTTACGTAGTTGGTTAGGCGTTAGCCTTGTATACCCAGGTTTACGGGCTCTACCCCGGTCCAAGTCGGTGAATTTTCATGCTGCAAAAAATCGACAGCATCCATATCGGGTGATTATGAGGCATGTTAAAGATCCCCAGGGGGCTCATTGACCTGGGTGCTCTAGGCAATATTAAATTTCTGGTACAATTTAGAGTCCTCAGAGCTCAAGCACCTCCCTTTGGTTAGAAAGTTGGACGTCATTTTGGCTATTGGTATCCACCTATATAGCGTCACACTAAAAAGTGATACTAGCTCTCGAGGAATGCACTTGGTCTGCGATGTTAATTATCCATCCGCAGTCCCATTTGAAAGAAAATAATAATAAAATTATTAAATCTTAAACTAAAATAATTTTCACCTTATATATCCAAAAAGTACAAACAATCTCAAAATTTCTGTAAATATTTTGTTTTGAATAAATCAGTATTGATTGCCATTTCTTTTTTTTACATATCTAGATATATGTTATAAATGCGAAATTTTGTGAGGATGTTTGGAAGTCTTTCAAGCAAAAATGGATTTTAATGAAACTTTACAGTAATATAGCTTATACATCAGAATAACACATAGGCTATAATTTATAAAGATATTGTGTGAAGGGTCCAAAACATAACAATAATTGTCAAGTAAGTAGAAAAAAAAATTCTGCCATCAGCAAAAAGCCCGCGACAGCAAATATCTATCTTTTATGTGTGAAGCAAGCCTTTGCATATTGAATAAAAACAAATCGGTACAAAAGTTATCGTTGCCACATTCCCAAAAGAAATAGTTAATTATTTCCCTTTTAACTACACTGCTGGCCATCGTAAATGCAACACTAAGAAAGACAAGATATAGCACAACAAAATTTATTTTGTAGATAACATGTTGACCAAGTATCAAATGATTAAATTTATAGACTTCTGTGAAGTGTGGTTCCTGCCAGAATCAGTAGCCAGAGTAGCCGCCATTGTTGGAGATCACCGCTGCCACACGTCTCGGCATAGATTCAAAGAGACTTTGGATGTGCTCTTGGCGTTCAGCAGACCAAGAAGCTTCCCCACGTTGCCAAAGTTGATCTGGTGTGGCAGCTGGGGGTGTAATATGGGTCAATCGTTGAGCAACCATGGACCACATGTTTTCTATCGGCGAAAGATCCGGAGAGTGAGCCGGCCAGGGAAGCAATTCATTCTGGTGATTAACGAAGAACCTTTGGACAACGCGTGCCACACATGGTCGCGCATTATCCTGTTGAAATATGGCTGTGGCCAAGCCCTAAAGGTAAGGAAGGACAACTGGCTCCAACATCTCGGAGATGTAGCGCTGGCTGTTTAAAGTACCGGCAATGCGTACTAGAGGAGTGCGAGAGTGATATTCAATACCTCCCCATACCATAATACCCGGTGCACGACCAGTGTGGCGGTGCATAACGCAACTGTTCAGCATCCTCTCTCCACGGTGTCTCCAGACTCGAATCCGACCAGACAGATGTATTGCAGACAGATGCGTGATTCGTCAGTAAAGACAACTTCATTCCATTCGGTCGCCGTCATCCTTCTTTCATCACACCATTGGCGGCGGAGACGTCTGTGGTTCTGCGTCTAGGGTAGACCAAGCAATGGACGTCTTGTGGACAGACCACTCTGCTGTAAACGGTGTAACGTTTGAAAGAATAACGGTAGCGTATTCTTGGTTAATTAAAATATGGAACTTATTTACGTCACAACTATTGAAAACTATTTACTAAATGATACATTAAAGTTATTAAATTTAATTATAGATTGTTAGAGTCCAATATTTTGTGAGAGGAGGATTCGTTGGTTACCGCTCCCGTGCAAGTTCAAAGCATCTCTCCCCTCATTTTCCGGTCGACGAGCTAGATTCCTCGGGGGTCAAAAAGGGGTTGCGTTGCAGGTGCAAGATGCACGTGTGGGTGTCGGGTCCACAAAGAAACCGACTAGATGTTGATGTTTTCGAGAAGTGACGTTACAACGGCGTCGAATGGTACGCGCAGGCTCTGAATGATGTGTTACAGACTCAATGGGATGTGCTACGGTTCGTGATGTGACTGAGTGATCCGTCGCTGCCATGCGCACAGTTTGCCTGTCCTCATGGGAAGTGGTGCACTGAGGAGGATGCGATAGATCACGTCGGTCCGTCTTACTCTCCTGCATCCAACGGTCACATATCCGTATTACCGTTGTTTGGTTTCGTTCAACACGACTACCGATTTCCCTGAAAGATAATCCACAATCTCGGTAGGCCACTATCCTTCCTCTGTCGAATTCGGATACTTGATCAAAGCTGATCGCTGTTTTCTACGAGACATAACTGATCGTTTTTTGAAAAAACACAATTGCCGAACTTGAAATCGTCGAAATCTCCAAGCCTTAAATAGCGCTTTGAGGTGGCGCAACAGGCGCGCGTGATGTGTATCTGCGCCGAAATTCTAATCATTTGCATATCTCACCTCCGCTAATGCATGTTGTAAATTTTATGTTATTTGCATGCTTCTTTCAGGGTGTTGCATTTACGGTGGCCAGCAGTGTATTTGGAGTTTCTCAGCGGATAGGGAAGATACGCTTAAAATTCCATTTCGTAGGGATTAACAAGAATCTGTTGCGCGAGTTGCCGTAAGTATTATTTTATGTTTTATTATTTCATAAATTTTACACAATTAGTTAGCATTCTAATTATTGACAAATGTTTAAATGTGATAGGCTTTTCTGAATTGTAGATTCGTCTTAAAAGAGATTCATTGAATGCATTTTTCAAAAAAGAAAGGATAAGAAGAGAAGGAAATTAACTTAATTAAGTTTAATCTTTTTTAACATTGAGCATTCAAACCTGGATTCAACAACATTTAATAATTTAATTAAAATACAGGTGGCATCCAGGAAATCCAATCGTTCTCGAGATAACCACGCAATCTTCGCGCGCAGGCGCAGCTAAGTGAAACTAAAACTGAAACTTGTGAACTTTTGGTAAAAGAGAAAAGAAGGACTGAGGTACGCGAGCAAGGCGTTACTGTCATCGCATTATGTAAACCTATCTGTTAGAATAGCTACCTTTTTTAATTAATTTTTGTTAAGTAGAAAATAAATGTGAAGAACAGACAAACGTCTTGGACCCCTTGTTGTCTCCCACAAATTATGGGGGCTCGGCCGGGATTGAAAAATTTCGATTTGAACCAAAATTTGGACAGTGAACTAAAGCAGCGTCCGTGAAGGAGACGCGCCGCCATTTTTTGGAAACTTCGTTCAACCTGTGTAGAGGTTGAATTTTTAAACTTCGCTCAACCTGTGTAGAGGTTGAATTTTTAAACTTCATTTGAATTTTTTAAACTTTCGCCTGTGTAGAGGTCGGAACTATTAACAAAATAACCTGTGTAGAGGCCCATTTTTCAACGAACCCTGAATATTCCGCCTGTGTAGAGGTTGGAACTAACTCAGTGTGAATAATCCGCCTGTGTAGAGGCCGGAACTACAATTTCAAAAACTATATTACCTGCGAAGGGGTGAAATCTGTGAAATCAATGTTTTTCTTCAATTATTGGATACATCGTACGTGCGAGCAACAAGGGAGCTAGAAAAAAAAGGTAGGATCTTTCCATATTTTTTCTAAAATGTATAAAAACGCTCTTAAAGAGGATCTCATAAGAGTTGTTGAGGATCTAGACGGTACTGTGGAGAGTACGGACACCATAGCTAAACTAAAGACTAAAATTGAGAAGAGTAGTACATTTGAAAGTGATCCAGATTTCGTTAAAACTTTAATTAAAAACTGTATAGATGAGAGGGTATCGCGAAACGAAAGGGATTTAGAAAAACAGAAAATTGAACTTGCTAAACTTCAGTTAGCTCAGTTAGAAAAAGAAATCGAACTTCAAACGGCTAAAAATGAAGCATTAAGTTTAAATCCTGCAGCTAACGTCGAAGAGAAACAGTTCGAAACAAACATAGAAAATATGATCAAAAGCATTAAAACTTTATCTCTTCCTGTTCCCACCAGATCTGAAAATTTTAATCTGTTCTTCCAATCATTAGAACGCGCATTTTTAACCAAGAAAATAAATGACGAATATAAATCTGAAATTTTGATAAATCTTCTGGGCGAAAGAGCTCATAATGTCTTACTGCATATTAAAAGGGAGGAATTAAATGACTATGAAAAACTAAAATCTATAGTACTCAGAGAATTCAATTAACCCCTCGCGAGTGTTTAAACTCATTTAAAAATGCTGTAAAATCATCAGGCGAGACATACATCAATTTGCTGCAAGATGGACGGCAAACTTCCAATATTATTGTTCGTTAAGAAAAGTTAATTCCTTTGAATCTCTATGTAATCTTATAATTTCTGATAAATTATTTGAAACTTTAAATAAGGAAACCGCAACTCATATTGGCATTCGAGAAGCAGAAGATTGGTTTAGACCTATCGATTTGGCTAAAGAGTGCGATATTTATATTTCATCTCGAAGCGGATCACGTAAAGAGAACTATCCCCAATATCTTGAAAGACAAAATAAAAATTGCTATATATGCGGTGATTCATCTCATTACGCAAGAGATTGTGAGAAGCGTTTTAAGCTTAAAGAATCTAACAGCCACATCCATAATTGAAAAAACGCGAATACTTTGAAAGTCGAGAGCGAAAAACAAAACGATGAGTTCGCACAGCTTCAATATGTAAATATTTTTGTGGAAAATCAGCCCGTAGCAGCCTTGATTGATTCAGGTTGCCAGATCCCAGTTTTAAATTCCTCACTAATTAGAGTGCACAAACCTTCCGAAGAAATCATAACATTAAGCTCATGTTTTGGCGAACAGCGTATGGTAGAAGAGTGTCAGCCATAAATATTTCTCTTAATCAACACTCTCCCGGTTTAAGTGTTCGAACAGCAATATCACCGACCTTGACCGAATAATTTATTATACATCCCAGTGTATATGCTGACATAAAGAAACAAGACCACGCAAAGAGCGATGTTTTATTGAATGAAAGTGAATCCTCTTTAGGTGCTGTTTCTGTTTCAAATGTGATAGAAGACTCTAGTTATGTGATTTGTCATATGTTAAAAACTTTAATACAAATGATTTGAGTTCTCTAATTAAGATTTATAAATGTAATAAAATTAAGAGGAATAAGTTAAAAATGTGTATTAACTTGAAAAATGATATTCCTGTGTGTCAGAGAGCCAGACGTTTATCTTGTTCTGAGAAATTACAGGTAAACGATCAAATTGATGATTGGTTACAACAAGGTATTATAAAAGAGAGTGTTTTTGATTATTGTTCACCTATGAAGAGTAAACATAGACGGGTTTGAAATGCTCCGAAAAATTTTCCAGCCCTGGCAGTGGAAACGAAAAAAAAAAAAGCGATCGTTTTTGAACAGACGTCCAGAACTCTAGAGAAAAAAAAATATCGATGCGTTCAACTAAAGAAGAGTTCATTAAAAAAGACGTTCTTATGCCTGATGGATCTGATAAAAACCAAAATAGCAAAATAAATGTTTTCCTGTGGAACCTTCCGGATGTCGAAGAGGTGATGGAGAAACTGTCTAGTTCAGAAAAATTATGATATTTTAAATCTCTGTGTATTTGTTGTATAGTCCTTGTCTGTTCCGTCTTTTTTGTATGTTTTAGGTTCTCCTCTGGTATCCATGGAAAGAAAAAAAAACAGGACTACGTACGGCTGCGGACAGCGTACAGTCAGGTTGGCCGGTTGTGGCATCCAGGAAATCAATCGTTTTCGAGATAACCACGCAATCTTCGCGCGCAGGCGCAGCTAAGTGAAACTAAAACTGAAACTTGTGAACTTTTGGTAAAAGAGAAAAGAAGGACTGAGGTACGCGAGCAGGCGTTACTGTCATCACATCATGTAAACCTATCTGTTAGAATAGCTACCTTTTTTTTAATTAATTTTTGTTAAGTAGAAAATAAATGTGAAGAAAAGACAAACGTCTTGGACCCCTTGTTGTCTCCCACATACATATGAAATGATATAACTAAAGAGAATAGTAAGACAATTTTTCTCAGGTATTTTCAGTGATACAATCAGAATTGAGGACACTTTTTCCCGTTTATCTTGTACAGAAAATGAGAAAATGTTCAGAGTTAATTTCTTTTATCTTTTTGAAAGAATGTCGAAGGTAAAAGAAATAATGTATTGAAACACACCAAGTATGTTGGTTTCGCTACAATAATACAGTGCTTGTGGGAAAAACAGTTTTACAGGGAAAGTACTCTTTTCAGAATGAACTTATTAAGATTATGGAAACCTTACAATAGGGGGTCTTCAACCCGTGGGCCATGAACGGCCCGCAGGAGGCATTTTAGTAGCCCTTCATTTGAATTTGAGGCAATTTAAAAAAAATTGCCTTGTCTACTTTTGTCATGAAAACGCCATTTTTCTGTTATTCTTGATTTTTAAAACATTTCTCTGATATGTTTGATATCGCTATTTGAGATAAAATCTTCTGAAAAAGAATTTTTCAAAATTTCTCCGTATTTTAAATAATTTTAAAGATAAAAAATCTGACTATGCCTAAAATCTCAGAAATCTTTGGAAAAAAGGTAGACTCTTACCTTTAAGCATGATTGCAAAGTATTTTAATTCGACTTCCATTTAACTTTTTTAAAATCGTTATATGTATACAAATCTGTAAACACCATCTCTTCCCTTAGAATCTGTTGTATTCTTGTAAAAATTTTTTAACAAGTCTCCCCTTTTTTTGTACAAAGGTTGAAGACTCCTTTTGTGACAGTCGACTGGCGTCTTCATTTTATTTCTATTGGCTTACGGGTCACTGTATAAAAAATTCGGTGAAGTGAAGAATTATATTGGTAAGAAACAGAATTTAGAGATTAGATCTGCTTGAGCTTTTCTTGAGATCATTTATACGTAAATTTGTAATTTTTCTGGAGCGCTCTAAAGCTGAAACTCCTATGTTTTCCCATTAGAAGATGTGAACAGGATTACCAGACTGGCTTCTTCATTTTATTTCTATTGGCGACAAAAAAACTTGGTTAATTAAAAATTTGGTGAAGAATTATTAAATATCTGGGTAAATGCTTTTAATGGAAGGGATGAATCCTTCAATAATAAATTTTCACTTTGGCATAAACCCTAAACCTTCTCGGTCATTAGTGTAAATGCTTCTCAAACTTTCAATAGGGCGCCCCCTGTATAAAGGTTTTTATCGGTGAAGTTCAGAATGTACTGAATGTAATAATGCATTTTTTTTACGAGCAATAATCATCTGTACAAATTCATGACATAAGTATTAAATTTTGTATATGAGACAAAAAAAAAATATTAAGACAGAGTTATTTTTCCTTTCTCTAATTTTTACGTTGGAACATATTTCAAAATGCAGCGGCTGTGAAGCCAAAATATAGATATCAGCTTTTTTAGAAAAAGAACTCAGTGGGTCAATTTCTAATCATAAGCATTCCTTTGAGTTGCTCTTAAGACAAGCCCATGGAGCGCTCTAAAGCTTTTTTATAATTTAGCATTATGTTTTCCCATGATACTGTAAATCAGAGATTCCCGAATTTTTGTATAATCGCTGAATTTTAGTACCCCTTGCGCAACAATGTTTACAAAAATGTAAAATTTTTTTAAATCATTGCTCAATATAATTAGTTTTAAGCACTGTAATTTTTCAAAATTAGCATTTATTAATTTAAATGCCTAATATTTCCAGCTGATATAGAGCTATTTGCTTTCAAATTTTAAGCTTAAATTTTTAAACCTGGAGCAGAAGATAAGGTTGTATTTAAAACTTAAAAAAGTACACAATAAAAATATTAATGAATAATTAAATTAAAATTTAATATGACATAAAAAAAAGTAACTCAGTCACATTAAATAACTGAGCAACAAATAAAGGATTTTAATGGAAGAGATGAATCTGGTGCTTCAATAATAAATTTTCAACATTTGGCATCATTGTCAGGTATAATAAAAGTAAACCTATCGGTCATTAGTGTAAAACGTTTTTCATTATTTTTTTATATGTTTGGGAATAACTTTAAATCTTGGCCAAGTAATCCTTCAAAGAGCTCTCTGTGCTTTTCCAAAAATCATAAAAATATTTTACAAGGAGATTGACAACTACGCTGAAATTCCTTCTCACTAGGAAAAACAACTAAAAACTTTCTCCCAATATTCCATAATTCAGGATAAATAACAGGTATGTTTTTTAAAGTCAAAATTGCTGACATTCATTTCCAAACTTAAGTTTAAGATCTTCGTTAGTGCCCATTCCGATATTCTTCTTGCAATATGCCAATTGTTTTTTCAAAGAGACTACATGAATTCATTGCCTACTGCGGTATAACCTTAGTGAAAGTCCTGTCAAACGTAGTTTCAAAATTTGAATAGAGGGTGTTTAAACGTTGAACGTGGATTAAAACGACATTTTCCTGGCAGATTGACTGTAACAAATGAAAAAACTGAAAATTCGCGACGTCCAATATTATACGCTTTTAGCTTAACTCTGGCAAGGTATGCTGAAAGGATGGCCATAGTTTTAATAATATTAATGCTGTCACCTTGGAACTGGGCAAATAAACCTCATTAAATTTGGTAAAAAAAATCTATTAAAAAGGTAAAATTTGGTTTCCATTTGATTAAGTTTCCTTTTTTTTAAAAAAAAAAAATCGCAATCTGGTTTAATGACAGCCACTATCGTAGATCTCCATTTACACCTCGTGGACCCCTACAGGTTGTCATAGACTCCTGGGTGTCTATATAGACCACTTTGGGAATCACTGCTGTAAATAATCTTTTTAAATATTTCTTTGCATATGTACATCGATTTGTCTTCCTGTAGTCATTTGTTCCTCCTTGCCCATCAGTAAATTTACTATTATACAATTAATTGAACTCGATAGCTGCTTTTCTCCCACGCAAATTCGCGAGTATGTAACGATATCGAAAGTATTGCATGCATGTTCCGCGTTTTATTTACTACGAATAACAAGGTTCAATGGGGTAATTTTTGGTTCACCATCGGGAGATTGACTTAAAAAATATGACAGGTTGCGGATTCCATAAGTTTGTGGAAATATGCTGTAATCAATGTACGTCCCAAATTCTTTGCATGTGTTTTCGCAATTCGGGTATATTATTCCAAATATGAAGATTTTACATTTATTTAACGGATAACGTCTTGCTGGGCATCCCAAATGAGTGCTGTCATTTTCAGATCTTAGTCTTGGATGGTCTTGGTTTTGCAAAATTCCAATTTTAAATGAATATGTTCTTGTTACCATAATAATCGATACTTCTGTGAATGGAAGAGCTTGGCATGTCAGGCATATTACTTATTTAAATCTTCAAGTGACCACTGTTGTTACTGCACCCAAGCAAGACACACAACTTTGTGTTCAAGCAGTCATCCAGAGAAATGAATGATCATCTTCTTTTGTTATTCCATATTCTACAGAATACTCAAATGTACTGAAGCTTGCTGATGCTCCAGCATTAAATTTTGATCTTATCCACAGGAATGTTGTATGCCTATATGATGTGGAATGACTCTCAACAGTCGAGATGAAGGTGATGTTCACCTAACCATTTTTTATGGTAACTGTGGTATCATGAGGTTGAGGATTCTCTGGAAATCCTCAAGACCTGGTATATCCTTTCCAATAGTTACTTGTGAAAATTTGAACTTAATTTCGACCTCCAAATTGATATAGCTCATCTCATGCGCATCAACTATTGTATGGTACTGATAATCGCAAAATCACTAATACTTGTAATATATTCGACGTCGCTGCATATCTCTTGCTGTACGGATGAAATGGAATACGAGCATCAATGATATTTTTCTATGAATTTTATATAATATGCCCTCTGCATTATTTTCCTTGGGTTTGAGAGTAAACAAGAAAATACAGAATACTATTGAAACAGTACTATTTATATAGAAACCATTATCTGTGTATACTCACAGATTTATTCCAATCAACTTAGTTGTCAATTTATCTAGAATCTACTGTGTATAACAAATGACAAAAAGGAAATTCTGCAATTTAAGAAATGCGTATGTACATTAATAATATTTTTGTTTTTTTAAAAAAAATGCCGCCAAGTCCTCTGGATAGTTTAATATTATATAAGCAAATCTTTTAATTTTCTGAATATACACATCGAAAAGTTTTCAAAAGAAAAATATTCTAAATACACTTATTTAAGCTTATTTATAAACTCTTATATCAATTTAGCAGTAGGTTAAGAAGATGATGTTTTGATATATGTTTTAAATTTTTTCAATATAATTTTTATCTCAAAGTTCTGTGTGTTCGAACGGAATCAGCAAACGGACGGATTCATGCAAAAAAGCTACGGACTGCAGTGAAATTCTATTCTTTCGGAGATAACAGTCAATATATAAAGTTTTATATATCTTTAAAGTTTCTTTTCATTACTATCGACAATTTCGCTTTCCAGGACAAATACTTCCTTTTAAATTCCATGAATTCATTCCCAACACACTGTTCTCGAATCATATTGTTCTAAGATACAAAGGAACATAAAATATCCATAAAAATCTGTCTACACATGCACTTGTTCAATTATTAAAATAAGAATAAAAATATAAGCCGATGTAATTCAATGGAAGACAATCTTTTGAGCCTATAGCGTCTGTGGAAATGAGAAAATATAATGTATATGTTTGTTCGTTCTAGTCAAATTCCAAATAAATAAATAAAATAAAATATTGTACATAATACACATGATTTTGATATAAAATAAATAAATCGGTTTTTTTCTCTCAGTCGTATGAGTGAAATAATATTTCAAAAAGTGATACTAAAATGCTTATATTTATGCAAAATTAATTGGCATCAGTTGAAAAATTTCCGATGAGTGCTTATGCAATTTCATTCCAAACGGTAATGAAACATAAAAAGAAGTACTTACGTATCCCTTTTCTTACATTTCGTGAATATGGAGGGGGAAAGGGTTATTAATGATCATTTTATTTTAAATAAAAGCTGATTTATGTAAAATTACATGTATATTATAAAGGGTGTTTTTAGAAGTATAGAACTTTAAATTGCAATAAAACAACGATGTATAATTCGATTGACATGAATTTTTTTATTCGAAACATAATCTTGTGGCATTACATTTTAAATATGATTTCTGGCATAGGACTGCCACGGCTGGCTCGGATGTAGTCCAATCTGGACGTCAATTTTCGATGACTTTTTCCAACATTTGTGGCCGTATATCGGCAATAATACGGCGAATGTTGTCTTCCAAATGGTCAAGCGTTTGTGGTTTATCCGCATAGACCAATGACTTTACATAGCCCCACAGAAAATAGTCTAGCGGTGTTAAATCACAAGATTTTAGAGGCCAATTCACAGGTCCAAAACGTGAAATTAGACGGTCACCAAACGTGTCTTTCAGTAAATCGATTGTGGCACGAGCTGTGTGACATGTTGCGCCGTCTTGTTGGAATCAAAGCTCCTGGACATCATGATTGTTCAATTCAGGAGTGAAAAAGTTAGTAATCATGGCTCTATACCGATCACCATTGACTGTAACGTTGTGGCCTTCATCGTTTTTGAAGAAGTACGGACCAATGATTCCACCAGCCCATAAAGTGCACCAAACAGTCAGTTTTTCTGGATGTAACGGTGTTTCGACATACACTTGTGGATTAGCTTCACTCTAAATGCGGCAGTTTTGTTTGTTGACGTAGCCATTCAACCAGAAGTGCGCTTCATCGCTAAACAAGATTCGCTTATGAAAATTCCGCACAGAACCATTATTTTCGAAATAAAATTGAACAATTTGAAAGCGTTGTTCAGGCGTGAGTCTATTCATGATGAATTGCCAAACCAAACTGAGAATAAATCACTTGACAGCTGTTAAATCGGTTGCCATCTTGGAAAGTAATGACAACTTAAGCTTCTATACCTGGAAAAAACACTTTTTATCTTATCAACGTTACAGAAATTATATCAAAAAACACTAAGTTTTATCGCTACAAATACACCCAAGAACATTGAAAATAGCGACCCAAGAAGAAAGCATCGGATTGAAATGAAATTTAACACACATAATGACACAGATGAGAGATTCACTTGATCTCAAAAACAAGACAATTAAACGAATACAGGGTGTGCAACGACACAAATAATGGGCAACTTCAATAGCGCGATGGACCACCTCCAGCTGCAATACATGCCGCCACACGATCCGGCATTGAGATGATTAGACACCTTATGTTGTCCTGAAGCAGATGGGCCCACAAATCTTGAACAGCCAACTCTAAATCCTGTACAGAGTAACACGATGGCATCTGTCGTTTTAGTTGATCCCACACGTGCTCTACAGGGGACAAATCGGGGGACGGGCTGGCCATGGAAGAGTCTGAAAATGACGTAGGAAGACTTGAGCAACTCTTGCTGTATGCGGACGAGCATTATCTTGCTGGAAAATTGCCCCTGGGAGACCATTTAGGAAAGGTCCTACATGGGGTCGAATAATATCATCAACGTAACGTTGGCCCGTTAAGGTTCCACGCATTACAACTAAAGTGACCGGCTATCATAGGCTATGGCCCCCAGACCATTACACCAGCTGTGCGGGCAGTGTGACGTAGAACAATGTGGGGGAATTGTACAGCTCACCAGGGCGCCTCCAAACCCGTACACGGTTATCGTCTGTCCCCCAAACAAACCGGGATTCATCACTAAACACAACCTTTTGCCAATCTGTGACATTCCACATTGATCTGGCTTGTCACTACTGTAGACGCAGTTGCCGATGTTCTGGTGTTAAAGGGAGTGCACGGAAAGGGCGCTTGGATTTAAGATTTGGTTCTGCAAGGTGTCTGGAAATTGTTTGTGGAACAATTGCTACGCCTACGTCTGCTCGTATCGTTGAACGATTCTCTGTGGGGTCCACAAGTGTTTGCCGCACGATCCTTCGATCCTCTCTCCTCGCGGTCTTCCTGGTCGCTCCAGACCCAGTTTTCCGCATTTGGGTATCTTCTTGTGTCCACTGCTCCCAACAATTTCTAACGGCACACTCCGAACGATCCACCTACACGGCGCGTCGACCAGCCTGCAGTTTTCATCCCGATGATCAGGCCTCTCTCAAACTCGCTGAACTTTGAGAAATGTCTTCTAGCACGCATTTACATGGCATGTTTCGTTTACCAAAGTCTTCCTACAATCGGCGGGTAATCGTCACGTTTATGAATCTTCGAATTTGCACTGGCTTACATAGCACCCTCTTCCTGATTGTAGCGCCACCTCGGCGTGTATGAGCATGCGTATTGGCACAAAACTTGGATCATTTGCATATCACATTACGCTGTACTTATTTGAAAAGTTTCGCGATTGTGTACTTAGCTTCCTTCTTGGGTCGCTATTTTCAATGTTCCTGAGTGTATCTTATAGAACGAGTCTGTAGCGGTACTATCTATATAAGCCAGTAACAGCCTTCAGACTGAAATGATAATTTTGGTCTAGTGGTTTGTTATGTGCTTACGAAAGATTGCGGTTTTTGTCCTTCGGATATGTGCTACTTCATTGGTGGCCCTGGCTGAACTAAGAAAAGCGTAATCTACTGATCTGTCGTGACGCCATCTACCCGCAAAAAGAGCAACCCAAAACTAATCAGACTCACTTGATGCAGCTCCTACAATTACAGCAACAACTCACACGCTCGCCATAACAACTATATCGTTCGTTCGCTTATCCACCGACTCACTGGGGGAGAAGTGTGTAGCGGTATCATCTATATTAGCAAGTAAAAACCTCCAGACTGAAGTGATAATTTTGGTCTAGTGGTATGTTACGTGCTTACGGAACCGAAGGTTGAGGGTTATATCCTCTGGGTATGTGCCACTTCAAGTCTAAAGAAAATATATATTGTGTGTGTGTTTACAAAGAAACTACACTGAGTTCCTTTTTTTAATGAATTCACAAATAGTATAGTTCTTGGGATAAGTTTTTTCCATTATCTCTTTCTATATGTTCTTCATGTATATTTAAAACTTTTCTTACATATGTAAAAAAAAAAGATTTTTTTTAAGATTTCGTTTGAGCAATTGAATTCAAATTACTGCTCAAAAAATAACTTGAAGTAGAAATTTTTTTTTGCTTGTTTAAAAACCCACATTAAAGACACATTTGGTTTTCTGTCATTTGTGTTAACATTCATTCGAAGTAGTGGGTATTTATTTTAACCTCAAAGTTAAACTAGAATATCCTTCTGTAATCTTAAATAAAAAGAGCAAAAGAGTTGCATCTGCTCCGAAAGAAGCCATATTGATTCTTTGCTTGTTTAACCGGAACACTAAAAACAAACCAACATTCGAAGTTATGTGTGTGTAACAGGAATGATTTTCAGCACAAAAGAATAAAAAAAACGAACCATAATACAGAGTCAGCTGAGAGTCGAAGACTATTAAAAAAGAAAAGTGTGTCACGGGTGACATTGCCCGACCTTGAAGAGTGAATAGCACAGCCTAAATGTCGAGAGAAATATTTTGGCAACTCATCTCGTACTTTCAATTTTCATATTCGATTCCTCCTCCACTTAAATAAAAACTGCTTTTTCATCACTTCCTTCTTTCTCGGCGGTTATTGTATGCTTAACTGGATGTGTGTTGGATCGTTTGCTCTTTTCACGGCTCTTTTTGTTTTTCAGTTTGAATGGTTCAAGATTTTTTTTAAAAAAGTGTTGGAGAGAAAAGTTACAGTAGTCAAACTTCATGCAAAAAAAAAAGTTCAACAATTATTTAAAGAATAGGTTGGCACTATTAAAATCCATAATTACAAATCTTTTGAAAAAACAAGATTTTTATTATCAAGAAAAGTGTTTTTCAGAAGAATCTTGTTTCAAAATTCAATTAATTCCTTGTTTAGTTTTATTAGAGACAGATCGAAATGTTCATTCACCTTCCTTTCAAATATTTAGAGCAAGGATGGCGAACCAGTGGCGCGCGTGCCATTGCTGGTACGCGTCACAATATTTTTGGCACGCCAGTGATCAAAATGGTTTGCATTTTATTTCAAAATTTCTAAGTTCACTATAACGTATTACGAACAAAAGTTAATGATCGGTGGCAGGGGGCACACTCGTTTGTTATTGTCTTGCCTTAGTTACAATTGCTTATGAGCCTGCAATTGCTTATGATGTAATGTCTGTCTGCGCATAGCATAGTCAATTTCATTGACACAACTGTATTTTAAAGTTTATTTGTGTTATATTTACAACTTTTAACTGTTATTTAACGTGGCTAGTTCAGCAAAAGAACAAAAAAAATGCAAGATAGTAAGTGTAACAGAATTTCAAATTTGGTGGACCAAGAAACATGGCATTATTAGTAAAAGCAACAAAGCGGTGCGTGTTTTTGTTCTGTAAAACGGTATTTTGAAGCAAATCACAAACACTCTTGTCAAAAAAAGTGAACCACAGCAAAAATTATTAATTGCTTTGAAACCATTTGGCAGATGACTCTAATTCAGCACGTATTCTACAAAAAGTAACATCTTATAATCCTAATATAAGTTATTTGTCACCCAATCTACAACAACAGAAGTCACACTAATGTTACTTTACGTACATTACACGTATAACTAAAATATTTATAACTATACAATGCAAAAGGTATTTTTTCGTAGTAAATAGAGGTTTGTGTTTTGGTAGTATTTAGTTTTATTATTTCCCATTAATTACGAGTCAAAATTATTTGACGGCACGTTTATACCTCATTAAACACTTTTTTTTACAAAAAATGACACATTGATCCATAAAAGTTCGCCACCCCTGATTTAGAGTATTGTGAGGAGCAAGTAAAAACACGAAATATTTATATTTTTCGCAGAAAGAATTTGAAAATTACTAATTATCACACTTAAAATGGTACTTTAAAGAACTAGGTATTTGTAATCTATATAATGTAAAATAATAAAAACATTTTTTCCCTATTATTGAAGAGTTTTATATAGAATTTCACTTCAGTGAAAAAAGACCAATCCTATGTCAATCCGTTAGAAATTATGCAAATTTAATTCAAAAGAGTTTTTTAATTGCTGACATTTTTTAAATGAAGATATTGCATTTTTTATGACTAAGACATTTTTTCTTTCTTTTTTAATTTTAACAGTTGCCACATTCTGTCAGATATAACGTTTGATGTTTTGTTTTTCAGTCGTAGAAAATCAATGATCTTCAGGACACTTTTGATTGAATTCGTATTTAGCAGAGAAATACTCTTTTGGTTTTACTCTCATTTTTATTTTAATTTATACTTCATTGTAAGTCAAAAAAGGTATTTACTTTAGTATAAAAGTTCTGTTTTACTATTGAATGAATTTCTTTCTAATCAGGTGAACACAAAACATACAAAAAAGGCTGAATTTAAAAAAAGTAATAAATTTCATTTTAAATTAGTCTTTTTTGTTTGAAAAATAAATTACTATAAGTCTCATTATATGCCTTCAGTAAAAACATTCAATCCCCCCATTCTGACTATTTTCCCATCATCTAAAGTTCTTTCTGTCAATTCGTATAATATTTTTCAATGAATAGTGGGCTTCATGAATTCATGTGATGTCACAGTCACATGATAACTACAGTCACGTGTTTCCAGGCAATCAGTTCATGAATTCATGGGACGTCATAGTCACATGAGAACTACAATCACGTATTAATTCATGTGACGTCATAGTCAAAAAATTTCCAGCACTTGTTTCCAGCCAATAAGTTCATGTGATTCGCTGTTGCCAACTTTTGATATTTTTGGTGAAATTTTCTTTTAAAAAGTACACATTTGTCATCAATAATTCTTCTTCATGAACATAACAGCCTTTTGCAAGCCAAGGCTGACTCGCTGATCCTCCTCCGGTTGACCGTCCATCGGCTGATTTCCATTAATTTGAGATCCTTTTCAACATTGTCTAACCATCGTGTAAGTGTTCGTTCTCTACGTCTGGTCCCTTAAATTTTCGAAAAAGTTACTTTATTGGTAGGAAAAGCATCGGCATATACACTCATGTCCATAAATTAAGGATAATGAAGTTCAGGCAAAGAAAGAGACAGAAGCAAAACAAATTTGACAGAAGCAAAAAGTCTATTTATTAAACAAAAGTTAAAGAGCAAAAAAGATGCTACATGTTTGACATAATTAATAAAAATTGTGAATTTTACTCCCTGGAGTAAAAAAAAGAACCTATTTACCTATTTCAAAAAAGAACCTATTTACAAAAAACAGTATACATGGTTAGTATGATGGTTAATACGGAGTATGTCTCCCGGACGATGCAATACAGGCCTTACAACGCCTAGGCATGCTGAGTATCAAATTATCAATCTGATCTTGGGGAATATTACACCACTCATCAAGCAATGCCCTCCGAAGTTCCGGTAGACTGATGGGAGGGGGTTGACGGGCTGCAATTCGTTGACCAAGCATATCCTACACATGCTCTATTCGATTCAAGTCCGGTGAGTATGCTGGCCAATCCATACGGGTGATATCCTCCGATTGAAGGCATTCGTCTACAATGTTTGCACGTTGAGGACGGGCGTTGTCATCCATAAACAGAAATTCAGCACCATGGCGCCCCGAAACAAACGTACATGTTGTTCCAGAATGACATCCCGATAGATGGGCCTGTCATCGTTAAACTCTGAACGTGCAGGTTAGTTCTGGGACCAAGAATAATTCTTCCCCAAACGCGCGCGAGCTATCCTGCACCACCTTAACGGTGTCGTTCAATTGTGTTCTCTTGGTGGTAACGGGTACCTGGCGCTCTCCATATTAAAGTCCGGTGAGAATCAGACTGCAAACTAAACCTGGACTCGTCGGAAAACATCACACAAGACCACTGTTGTGGTGCCCACAATGCATGCTCTCTTACTCCAGGTTAATCGCACGCGACAGTGAGTTGTGGTAACTGGAACACATCTGACAGGCCTACGACCATATAGACTAGTGTGCCATAAGCGTCTGTACACGGTCTGCCTTGAAACTGTCGTACCGGTAGCTGAAGAGAGCTGGCGAGACAGGTCTGATGCTGTGCTCCGTCTGTTTCTTTTGGCAGTAACTGCCAAATCTCCCGGTCCTCATTCGGCGTTGTAAATCGGGGGCGACCTGTGCTGTAACATCTACTCACATTACCATCATCTTGGAATCGTTGCCAAAGCCTGGAGATGACACTCTGGGCGATTCCAAGTTCCACGGATACTTCCAGCTGGGTATGTCCACATTTCAGTCGTCCAATAATTCTACCACGTAAAAAATCCCCCAAATGCTTCCTTTGTGCCATAATTATGCGGTTATTGCACTGAAAGGCTTTTTAAAGCGCTTGTGAACAATTTTACTTCTTTGCCACCATTCCTTATATACCCCCTCTCTTACACTCTCGTCATTGTGACGTACTATCAGCGCCATCTGGTGGTTTCCTGTAATTTGCATATTCTACTTCAAGATGTGTATGATAATTCTACAGGTGAAATTTTTATTTTAGAGTTATATTTCTGTGTGATTCTGAATTATCCTTAATTTATGGACATGAGTGTATGTACATATGACCCAGCCACCTAATACGTGATGCTTTTTTAGTCCTCACGATGTCAGTGCCGCCATATTTGCCATATTTCATGTAAATTTCATGATTTTAAAGAATTCCCCACTCACTGTTCTCTTGAATAGGTCTAAAGATTTTCCTAAAGATTTTTCTTTCAAAAATGAGCAACTTTTCTTCCTCTTCTTTATTGAGGGTCCAACATTCACTTCAGCAATAGGCCTGATTATATATGCTCAACTTATCATCAATAATAACACTCATAAAAAAGCAAAATTTGTTTGATTAAAAAAAACATGCATAAAATGAGACTTTTTTTTTTTAAATTTTAAAATTTTTTTGATGAAATTTTTTTCCATAGCAGGTGAACAGTTTTACCCCATTATAAAATTTGAAATTTTATTTAAATTTTACAAATAGAACAACTAGTACAAGTTAGTTTAGTGTCTGTTTCGAATTCAATGAAGAACACGTGATTTTCTTTATCATGTGACCGTAATGAGTTGAGCCCATTGTCTTAATAAACATTCGATTTCCCCCCCCTAATGAATTTTGCTATTTTTTTAAATACTCCTTAAAATTCATTTTTTCTGGATGAAAAATAATTCATAGGTTTTTGAATTATGATAGTTAATCTATAAAGTTTTAAAGCTCATAAAATAATTACGTCTTTTCAGAAAAATATTTCTTACAAAAAAGTTTTCTTTTTTTTATTAATAAACCAATTCAAAATTACACATGTCTAAATTCTTTATTTTATATATGAATATGTTTAAGACGTTTATGAAGTATTTTGAAAAATTTTAAATGACACACACGCACACACAAAAACAACTCTAATTTGTATTGAAAAAACATCAATTTTTTGAAAAAGTTATTAATATTAAAAATAAGTTTTGTAGTAATACAGACATATCCAGCTTAAGTAAGAGATGGGATTTTTAATCCCATGTTTCCTTAATGGTTTTATAAAAGTATATCTGAAGAAAATTCTTTATCATTATAAAACTCTCACTTGCATAAAAAAAAAAATCAATCACAAATTTCTTATTTGAATTTTACTACAGATTCTTTAGGATACTTTAACTTTTATTTTATGTATATGAAAAAATATATTTCTTTTAAACAAATTTTTAAGAATCTCTCTCTATTTTTCTTTTAACATAAAAACTCATTTTTTAAAAACAATTCCCTGCTTATCCCTCTTCTAAAAGTCAAAGATTATCAAAACAACTGTTTTGTTTTAATCTCCGTTAATTATTTTTTTTGTCAAAAACTTTTTTTCCGAGCTAATTTTTTTAAAATTAAAAAAAAAATAAAAGTGAGAAAATAGCATAGTTGTAAAGTACTATTAACAATGCCTAAGTTTATAAACATCTATATATATATATATATATATATATATATATATATATATATATATATATATATATATATAAACAGAATTTCTTTGACAATAATTAAAAAATGGTAACACAAGCTTCACTTATATCTTAGATACAAATCCTAGATATACTTCCCTTCATTTTGTCGCTTAACTTCAACCTATAAAAATGGAACAAAAATAGCACCACTTGGCAAACCTGCAGTGACTGGTAGGAGATGACGGAAGTAGGTTTTTATTTTTGGTGGTTTTTACCCTCTCGTATAAAAATGGCCTCCTCAGCCTTTAGTAATCGACAAGTGCTTCCAGATATTCTTGTGCTGAAAAATGCGAAGTGTGAAATATTTTTTTAAAAAAAAATCTAAGGAATATTTATGTAACATTGAAAGTGATGGAATTTTGTAAGAATTCTAACAGTCATTCATATATAAAAACATCATTATAATTATTACTCCTTTAGATTTCATTTAAGAATATATCAAATTTGAAATTGTGAGAAAATTAGATGGATTCACACACACACACACAGTTGACCTCATGTTAAAACTTCCGGTACTTGTAAATCTTGAAACAAATCAATGAATGTATACTGCAATACATTTAAAATTAAGTGTCACAAAAAGCAGTCTGAAAATTTCTTTTTCTGTGACGGAACGGTGAAATGAAAACATATTTTATAAAAAAAAAGAAATTTCTCTGATGAAAAAAAGTTTGTTTTTAGTAAAAGTACTTTATTTAAAAGGATCAAAAAAAAGAAAAAAAACATTTAAGCTACATTTTTATCCATTAGTTATAAATCTATTCAAGAGAACATTTAATCGTCATTTATTTATACAATTCAGCCACATTAAACAGAGTTTAAATGAATAAAAAAAATGTGATTCGGAAAAAATGTAGTGGTTCAGCCGTTAATCTCATTCGATTATGATACAAAAACGATTACCAGAAATCGTATCGTACGGCATCGATTTCTATTCTCAAAGGCATAAGGGTTTCACTGCAGTTCACGCGATAGAAAGCGGGATCGATAGAGGTTACCATGACAACGACCTTAAAACCACTCTCAATTACTGTGAATAGATTCTTGTCATTTTCGCCGGTTTATTTGCTTCATCTTGAAAGCGTGGTTGCTCGTTAAAAATTATGTTGTCACCAATTGGAATTAATTTAGCTCTCCAAACATCATGTAGTCGGATTTTATCTTTAAAATATTTCAAACTGTGACATAGTTATATGAAAAATGGTATAATTTTGATGAAAAGAGAGGCGTATTACAAGGAAGGACATGCAATACATAATAGCGCGGTTATGTGATTACTTTTATGGTCAATAATTTGAATTTATTAGTTTGCTATTTGTCTAATCTATTTTAAGATATCATGAAAATAATAGGGTCTTTATTTGCTTGTTATTTTATCCATCGGGAAGACTTTTTGGAAAATGCAAGTTAACTATGAATTCAAGTAATATTTATCGAAGAAATTCTACTTCTTTAATTTTATATAGTTTTCAGTATTCTTAAATTCGAATTTTACTTCGAAATACATATATTTAGTTCCTTTCTATTACAAAACGGTATTAAAGTTATATTTTTCTACAAAAGGATCTTTGAAAAATTCCATTATTAAAATTATTAGCAATATAATAATTAAATAATATATTTTAAAACTAAATAACTGGGAACTGAGGAAATGAGATTTTTTTAATGTATTTATATCTCTTTTCTGTAACACTTGCAATAGTATTGTATTATTTATAAGCTGTTTTTTTATTTAATGAATGACGAAATGATTTCAGGGACATCAATTTAAAATTTTCTTACAGATTTTTAAAAAATTTAACAGAGCATTATGAATGCTGAAATGCAACCAATTTGCAAAGCGAAAAAAATGGACAGTTTTAGATGTAAAAAAAATCTAAAATCACAATTCTAAAGAACATTTTGCTTTAAAAACATTCACTTTTTTTTTAATTCTGTGTTCCCCTGAAATCTTTAAATTAGATTTGCACAAGAAATGGGAAATACGAAAATGAAGAAACGCATGAATATAAAAATGAAATAAAATGAATATAGTAATGTTGAAATAAATTAAAGAATATTTATCATTTGAGCTCTAATTTTATATACATATTATATATACAAAATTAAATATATATATAATTAATTTCATTAAAGCTACCACCACGAATTAAAGTATATTTATTAGGAATTATTTATAGACATCTTTCAAGAAATCATGTTAAAGTTAAATTCATGATTTATTTAAATTTGTTCTTAAATTTAAAACATTCAACAATTCTAAAACAAACTATATATTACATTGCAAGTACAGTACCCCCGCCAAGTCTAAACGGAAACTCGAATCCACATTAATCACTTCTAAATGATTTACGAAGAAGACAATTAAATTCAATGATGAGACTAAGAAAATACTTCTAAAATATTGATTGTGTGGAAGATCTACGAACGATTCGATTTCATTTAAAAAAATCTAAAAATAAAATAAATCTTTACAACGTATCTGCTTGTTTCAGATTTCTTTTGTACTAACTGATAATTGATTTTTTTGATTCTATTACAAAAACATTGTTTGACCCTTTCTAATTTCATTTACCTTGAGACTTTCTTGTGAAATTTTGTCTCTTGTGCCGAGACGAGTCTGAGGATGTAGGAGATCAAACTCGCCATCCGTGTGCTAAATGAGTTGATTTATCGCCATTTTGGCGAAATACTGATTGTTTCAATATGCTTCGCTACAATATTTTGCAAAATGCTTACAAATGTGGGTATATTAGATTTTATGTAGATTTTATTTTGTTAAGGAAAAGTAAGAATAACTTATATTTATTAAAAATGAAAATATTGAAGACATTAAGTAAGAAAACTACTTTTCGAATGTCAAGAAACATTAATTTTTGTTACACATATCTTTTACCAAAAAATATTTAGAGTTATAAATTTGGACCTTATTTTCATCTCATATTTATACAAAATATTTTTTTATTAGATTAATAATATATTTTACAACATTATCAAACAGGAATTTCTACACATTATTCCAAATTTCTCACTAAATTTTAGGAATTTACATAATCATTATGCGAATAATATTACTGAAGCTGATATATATTTTACATTTTTCTATTATTGTAACTGTTCTTTTATACAACATGTTTAGCTATGTACCTTGGTTCCTTTTATAGATTAATTTTGATTAATCCGGCAGGAGTAAAGTTGTAATTAGTGCGGACAGATCAGGATTAAGTGTAATTAGAAAAATCTGTAAATCAAGCAATATTTAAAATTGCTATAAAGTATTTTTAAAGTGTGGTGACAAGTCACCTCTTGAAATAGTTCTCATCCTTGGAGGACTTGCCGTGTCTACAAAGACTTGCGTGCCATAATGCAGTCCATTAAAATTTTTTTTTTAAAAGTATGAGAAATAAAGAAAAGCACACACACACACAACTTTGTGCTAAGTTAGAATATTAGATAATAATAATACACCCCTTTTAGGATTCTTAATTAAAACTATTTACTTTAACCACCGCATTGCGTGACCAGATTCAATTTGTTTTGTGAGTTTTGGCTTTAACATTCCACTGATAAAAGATTCAAATAATTACAAAACAATACTAATCGTACCGCTTTCTTTAAAGAACAAATATCTTTTTAGTTTTTGATCATATCCTGATCACAGCACGCAATCATGTTTTTTTAAATATTAATTTCACAGTATATTATTCATATACTTAAAAAATGCAATAACTTAAAACAATGCTTGTTTATTAACACTACGCTTAGAAGCTACAAGAGGGCTGTTGGAGGAACAAATCCTTGTTATTCTGAACCGTGGTGAAGTGACGAGAACGACACTCGAACTGGCACCAAACTTCTCAAACTTTCACTCCGAAGCGAAGACTTTGAGCCTCGACTAATTTAATATGCATCATTCACTCATCTTGGTGCATTTTTAGAGTCATTAGGACTCAAATCTGCGACTTATTAGGGGTAATGCCGTCCATGAGTTCATGATCTTGATCACTTGGTAGGCGCAGCCATTACTTAACATGAAAAAAAAAAGACAGTCCATTTCTTTGGTTTTTATGAATTCATTTCTTAGAATTCAGTTATACACATTTGGTTATACGTAGTAGGATTCAAAAGTACCCGGACTGAGTCTATAACTTAAAAAAATATTACCAGTTTAGTTGCTGGAACACATCCTCCTTCAAAATAAGACCCTTTAGCAACAGCACATTTTTGCAATAGCTTGTAAAATTCATCGAAACATTTTTGGAATCCATTTTTAGTCATGTCCTTTTGTTCCACGTACGATGCACTTTCAACTTCATCTGTAGATAGAAATTCACGACCCTGCAAGTGACGTGCCAGCTCAAAAAATATTCTGAATTTTTAAGGAGCGGAAAAAAATGGTTTTCATTTTCACCTCTTCCTTGTTTGAAGCATGTTCTTGCGTACCGCCTTAAAAAAACTTTTTAATGTTTTCAGCGGTGCGGGAAGTCTATGGACGCCGTCGTCGTCTTCGACACTTTCCCTGCCTTCTCTGAAACGTCGATTCCATTCAAAATCTTGCGTTCGTGATAATGTATCACGCCTTAAGCATGCTTCAACACTTCGTAAGTCTTCGTAGCACTCTCTTGCAAGCCAACACAAAACGGCCGCGGTAGCCGAGTGGTATAGGCATCGGATCGTGGCTGTCTTTGTCACGAGTTCGAGCCCAGTACCACTAAAGACCCGCCGTGTGGGGCAGCGATGCACGCTAAATCTGTCGAGAGCTGAAACGTCCTCCCGTTGGTGTGGTGTGTGGTAGTTAGGAGAGGGGGTGCCAGCTCAGGTGTCGTCCACGTCACTTGACCATGGTTCAAAATTACGTGGTCCGTCGCCAAAAGCCCTCGTGCAGCTGAACAGTGCGACGTTAATCTTCACTCACTCACGCAAGCCAACACAAAATTTGATATTATTCTCTGCTCAACAAACACAATTTCTTTCAATCGCCGGCAACTAAATGCATCCACCTACAAAATACGATGCCGTGGCAAGCCACCCATCACGTGATTTGGGACAAACTTTTTTAGAAAAGGGAAAGAATGCGGTGACACAGAAACGTTATCGTAGTAGTTCTACTGCAAAAACTTATCACGTTACATGCTCCGTACCAGGGGCGTAGCTATTTCTGTATCAGCCGTATCAATGATACGGCCCCCCCCCAGCTTCAGTGGCCCCAAAATGTGTAAGAAAAATTCGTAATATTGAAAACCAACTAAAAAAGGCCTCCAAGGAATTTTGGTGCGGGGTCCACTCAGAACTAGCTACGTTAGTAGCAATTTTTGAATCTTACCTCGTGTATATAATTATGTATACATGTAAGAATGGACAAAATTTTAAAATTTATTTATCTTTGTAAAAATCAATTTATATAATTATATACTGCTTATTTTTTAAATGAAAAAAAAACATTTCTTTTTCTCATTGAATATGTGTTTTGAAAGTTAAAACGTCACTTTCCTAGTTTCTTCTTGATAAGTATAATTAATACTTTACTTTTGCATAATTTATAATAAAAACTAATAAAGGCAGTCAGCGTCGAAATTCGAATGACTCATGTATTATACAACTCTGCCGTGAGAGACTTCAAAACAACACTGTAACAAGGTAATCTATCCTTAACAGATGTTACATAGACTCTTAATTAAGAGCTGTCACTGAAGTTGACGCTAAAAGTGAAAAAACCTTTGGCGAGAGAGATAAATTTTGGTGATTAAAAAAAATCCTGTTTTTATATGAATAGAATTAAGAGATAAAAAAATGGTTGTGTTTGTATGCTTTTCGGAAAGATTTTTTCGAAAGATTCATTAACTTTAATGTACTTTAATATTAAATATTCTCTCTCTCTCTCTCTCTCTCTCTGTCTGGCTTTTTTCATGAATTTTAAGTTAATTTGTACATCGGGCTTCTAAGGGGATTTTGCTATAAATTTCATTTTTGTCGCACAAGATTTATTTCACAGCATATAAAAGAAGTGGTATATGTTTTATTTTGTTTGATTTAGAGTATTATTAGTATCACACAAAAACATCTCATGTGTTGTTTTTTAAAACTTTTTTAAAAATGTTTAAGATAATAGAATGGGCTGAATTCATGATTAGTCACATGACGAATATAATCACGTGTTCTTAATTGAATTCAAAACTTCTTGTTCCATTTGTAAAATTTCAAATTTGATTAATTGTGCGTAAAGATACTCAAATATTAAGATTCTTCAAAAAGTTTTTCAAAATTAAAAATTTTTTTTATTGCATGTGTACTTTTAAATCAAGTGTATTTTATTTACCTACTATGTGTATTATTGTTTACATTACATACTTCTTAAAAGAATCTGAAAAAAATCCAAAGATGGCAAAAGCAAAAATTATGAACTGATTAGCTGAACATACGTGTTTGTATTTATCATATAACTATGATGTCACATGAATTAAGCACATTGAAAGAAAACTATATTTTTTCAGTGCTAAAAACTAGTTAAATAGTATGAATTTTTTAAAATTTTTATCTTCTTATATGTAGTATCTCATTTCATTGTTATTGTGGAAGAAATATTACAAAGATAGTTGCGAAAAAGTAATAATGGTAAAATAATAAAAGTAATAATGCTTGGAGCTATGCCGGTTTTTTTGAAGAGGATTGACTGAAAAATTTAAACATAGATTAGGTATTAATTGTGAGGTATTCTCGAAAAAATCAAATGCTTTTCTCGTACAAAAAGGAAAGTACAAATTTCTAGTATTTCATAATACCGATAGATTTTAAAACAAAAATCCTTATTTATATGCAAATTAACAAGCATTTATTACCTTTTTTTAAAAAAAGTTACAAATTTTTCAATTTTGAAGAACTTGTTTTTATAGCCTGGACAGAGCAAGAGATACTATAGAAAAGAAAACGCGTTTCATTGGGAACGAAAATGTGAAACATAAGAACTCAAATAAAATTCTTGTAATAAAAGAAATACAAAGTTGAAAGAAAAGAGATAGAGAGGGAAAAAGGGATGCATTTTATATATAAAAAATGAAATTACATAGCGTATTTACTTTAAAGTACAGAGGAAGAAACATAACGGGTCTTCCAAATAGGATTAAAAAAAGTTGTGTTCCTTTCTGGAGCCTCTTAAATTGGCGCCATGGAATTTTGGTTTGGGACAGTTAGATCTCGAGATAATCTTCGCTTAGGTTATTGCCCTCAAAGATCCTATAATAAAGTGGTAGTAATGATCTAGAGTTTTCTGAAAATGATCTTAACAATACGAAATGAAATTTTAAGAGAACTCTTGCTGTGGTCGTAGTACTGTGTCATTATCATTACATGATATATAAAAACATCGGTTTTGATTATAGATTAAGACATACTTGCTTCTGAGAATCGTTACTCACACAAATACTTGGGTTTGCGAAGCGTTAAAAAATCATCTTACGTGAATTTTATAGAGAAATTAAATTATAGTCTGTTGCTAATACATATAACAAAACTTTAAAAAACTTATGAGTGAGTGCTTATTAAAATCGCAATAAAGCAACATGAGGGTTATTGACCTTGTAGTTTTGAACCATGGTCAAGTGACTAGGATTCCTTCTTTGCCCAGTTCTGGCCGCGGTTGCCTAGTGGTCAAGATAACGGCTCGTGGCCGGCGGGTCATGAGTTTAGCCTTGTACCGCTGAAGACCCGCCGTGTAGGGAAGCGATGCACGTTAAATCTGCCGAGAGCTAAACACCCTTCTGTTGGTGTGGTGTGGCAGATAGAAGAGAGGGTGCCATCTCAGGTGTTGTCCTCGTCACTTAACCATGGTTCAAAATTACAAGGTCCGTCGCCAAAAGCCCTCGTATAGTTGCATAGTGCGACGTTAATATTCGCCCACTAACTCACACTCATTGCCTATTCCTAACAGCAAGCTCTATTTTTTCTCGTTATTGGATGAGTGTTTGTTAACTTCGCATTATAACGTAACATGAAGACTATTGGCGATGAACCTTGTAATTTTGCGCCGTTAGTCAATAGATTAGGACGACGCTTCAGCTGGCACTCTCTCTCTCCTAATATTTCCTTCTCCTTCCTTTGACATATGACAGGTTATCGTGCATCAATCCCTCTACACAGCAGGTCTTCAATGCCAATAGGGCTCGAACTCATGAAATGCCGACCACGAGTTCGTGCCTATGACCACTAGACTACCGTGGCCTCTTAAAAAATTAGGAAAGCAGTTTAGACAAGAAAATTAGCTTAGCTCAGAAATGTAGATTTATATTGAACATAAAATCTTTGATATTAATTTCTTCGAGTGTTTAAAATAAAATACTTCATCAGAGAAAGAAATGGCACCAGTGAAGTCCGCAAGGGGGCGGGGGCACTGGGTCCAGACGCCCCCATAGCCCTTCATTTTTTTTTCGATTGATTATAATCCTATGTATATAATACGCGCGTAAAATTTAATTAAGTATTTGTTATTATGATTAATTTGTGTTAATTAATGCTGATTATTTACTCAATAATTAATTTTTTAATGATTTTTGTTCCCGAAAATCGACAAAATCAAAAGAATATGTTGGGCGGCGTATTGGAGTAAGATACTAGAATGATGGACTTTTAACCCTGGACCCCTCCCCTGAAAAATTCATGTGTGCGCCACTGAATGAAACTGTTACTTATTGAATTCAAAGGTTCTTGTTAACAGTAATGAAAAATTCTTATTTGATGAATATTTCAAATTCTTCAACATTACCTGAAGGAATATATTTATAGAGAATTGATTTTTAATAACCCCAAAACACACTCTTAAAAATTTCATAGTGATAGATTGATTTATTGGATCACATAATTATTCGATGGAAAACACACACACAAATGCTTTTTAATATTCTAAATCATTGTTATGACTGATAAAACATTAATATATACATTAATTAATTACAACAATTGTAATCAGCGCTTAATCATCATTTGTTTGAAACCTAATCAATATTTTATTGTATCGGTTCTGAGTGTTATTAAATTTTGTGATTTATTGTATCATTTCAAATTAATCTAATCAGTTATACGTCAACTAAAAAACTTAAGTCACATTTCAGAAGTACTATTGATATTTTAAAACTAAGCCTTTTGCCTTTTTTCATGTAATTAGAAATGAAAAAGAAATAAAAAATGTAATGCTAATAATAAGTTTTCACAGAGGGCTAAAAATTTGTGAGAATTGTTATTAAATAATCGTAAGAATATGTAGAAATTTTTACTGTGAATTAATCAAAAAGATAAAATGAGAATAATGTAATAAAAGAAAAATTTGATACTTACTAGCAAAGATTCTGCTATTTTTAAGGGATTTTAAAATTAAGAAATTAAACATCGAAATATTATTAGAGAAAATTATTTTCTCTAATGCGGGAAATTACTAATTTCTTTAAAAAATAATTATTAACGTTAAATAAAAACAGTAATATCTATACTTATCTACAATGGAAATTAAATTTTTTTTAGCATTATATCTCATTCAAAACGCATATTTCATGAAGTTTCCGCTTCTTTTTGTCTGTTTCCTATGATATTAAATTCTAATTTAGGTCTGAATTCATCATCTATACCTTATAAATAGCTTGAATCTCAACTTTTGAAATTGCAGATACATAAAATCCATAAATATATATTTAGTAATATATATTGAACTTCTGATTATTTTCCCCAACATTCATTCACAATGATAAAAATACATTTTCCATTACCAAAAAACGAAAATGTCTACTTTTTTTTTCATTTTCCTTCATAATATCCCCACATTTCAGCAAAATCATCACGCACCGTTGGCGTGTTTAATTTGGCATTCCTCTTCTCGGCGCCAAGTCTTTGATCGGGTAGAAACAACCCTGTCACCTAGCCGTGTCCTTTCCCAGCGCAGTGCGGTACGCCGGCGGACGCCCTATCAACCGCGAGGATTCTCAAACCGTTCTCAGCGTCCACCATCACAAGATCCATCTTTTCATTTAGTCCCTTCCGGATTAATAACAAAAATTCAAGATGCCGGTCGACGTCATGGGATTTGCTAAGGATTTCTTAGCCGGTGGAATCGCCGCAGCCATTTCCAAAACTGCTGTGGCTCCCATTGA
Organism: Trichonephila clavipes; assembly: GCA_019973935.1. Lineage (NCBI taxonomy): Eukaryota > Metazoa > Arthropoda > Arachnida > Araneae > Nephilidae > Trichonephila > Trichonephila clavipes. The sequence continues at coordinate 453,336 of BMAU01000311.1, read as the reverse complement.
GAGAGTGAAACTGCTGCTTCAAGTTCAGCATGTGTCCAAACAGATCGCCGCAGACAAACAATATAAAGGTACCTGATTCTTTAAAATTGACCCTCCTTCCCTTAAAAAAGAGCCCTTAAGAATTTTGAAATGGTGCATAGATACCGAAATTTTATGTTGTCCTTAAAATAGACTGAGAGATCCCTAAAGTGCCGGTAAAAAGGTATAGTTACCATAGAAGTGTATTAAGGTTAATCACGCTTAGATATAATGCGAGCATATAAGTTCTTATTTAAATTCTTATTCAAATTTAGATATAAAACTGAACAATATGTTCGTTTTTCAGTATTAAATTAGTTGCCGAACGATAATAAATTCATCAAATTGCCTTAAAAACCAAAATGCCATTATCTAGTATTCTTTATCCAAATATAGAAGAGTTAAAATCTGTTAAATAGAGTAATAATATTCTAGAGTAGAAGTGGTTGTGTAGAATTTCCTGATTTATGAAATGAGAATGTATAAAAAAGGAATTCTAAAAAAAAGAGGATGTTAACATAAATTGTATCTGTTCGAACATTGATTTGACCTAGAACCCAAGCAACTTTAACTATTCGAAATTCTTCATCGGCGCAAAAATTACGTGAAATTATTTGGCAATGTGAATTTTTAGAGGTAAATAAACCTCTAATTTAATTTAAAAATAGATTTTTATTCCTTTAAGCTAAAACTCTTTCTGTGACCTCTACCTAGTTGCCAAGCCTAACGTGGCGACCTCTGTAACGAATAAAAACTATTTCTTCAAAAAAAAAATCATTTTGAAATCATCGCAAATTTGAATAATTAATAATCCATTTTCTGTTTTTTTTAATGCCACTTAAAATAAGAACAAAATACACTTTTGAAATTTATAGCAAATATTTTTAATTAGATCATTTTTGTTAATCTTCTTTTTGTTAATCTTTCAATCTTCTGTGATCATTATTTAATGGTTGTATTTGTGTTTAACATATAATATACCCCAAAAATTAGCGCATGGCTCAGCAGTTGAAGATATATTAAATTAATTATGATTAAAAGTTTTACTTGTTAAATAAAATCAATGTAATCTTTCTGAAAAGAACTATTTAAATCACCCGACTTCCAAACCATATAATTATAAATTTTATTTTCTTGTTCAAAAATATTTTACAATCGTTTTAAAATGTTCTTTTAGGTCCTCTGAAAGTAATACAAAATAATTCAGTAAGGTACCAACGTTCCATTTCAAAGATGAATATTTAATCACTTGTTTTAATTTCATCCTCACGAATTCAATAGAATTCTCATACAATTCTTCTGATAGCTTTTATTAAAAAAAAACAAAGCAGCACTATATCTGGATGTAATGAATCGTTTGGGGGAAAAAAAGAGAAACATTTCAAGTGAAATGAAGTGAAAATCGTGTTCATTTCTATTTGATTGATAATGCTTAAAGTATCGGTCTCTCTCAGTCTTTTTACTATATTTTAAAATAAGATCAAGAAATAAAAAAAATTCAAATTTTTAGTTTTCGTTGGAATTCTAACAGAACACTTAACAGAAGACTCGGCAAATTTTAAATCTGTACACATCTTCTAAAATTAGTAAAAAATTATTTTGTTATTAAAAAGTGCTTAAATTCCGAATAAAAACAGTAATTAATTTCTACAGTTTTTCATTTTTTCCGAAAGTCTTGAACTGAAGCATAAATCTAATTTTCGATAATGAGTTGCATCTTTTATTCTGATTTGTCGCCAAATTCGCCAAGATGGATTCTTGACAAAAAATTTTGTTTCCATGGCAACATATTGAGTCACCTTACGTACTCGCAACCGGCATTTTAGTTGTGGCCATAAATTCAAAATAATACAGCGTTATTTAATATTTTCATTTTTTTAATCTATATTATTTTTGGGGTTATAATTATATAAATTTCTTTGGTTATTTAATATGACTTCTTAAAAATGTGCTTATTAATTTTCAGTTGGACTTCTAGAAACATCACACACAAGTTATGTTTCTAATTTTTTATTTCTTTTCAACGCTCCAAATTTTCTTGTGTTTAACACAGTTAATACTGAATTAATTAAAAAAATTTTGAACTGGTTTAAAATTTTAGTATTTTTTTATCATTTCATAATCATTGATCTTAATATTTATTTCTCTTTTATTCTATTTTTAAAGAGTTTGGAAAACATTCTTTAAATATGATATAATTTTGTGTGGTTATTAAATTTAAAAAACTGTCATTTTTTGACTATTAAAAACGGACGAACTAAAAATATTCTTTATATAATACCCATTTTAGGACAACTTCTCAATAAACATATTTTAAAGTTATGAGAACCAAAAATACAATATAATGACGACAAAGTCTAATAGATAATATGTATAATATTTAGAAAATTCTTTTTAAAAAATAATACTTTATAATTTTTAAAGAAAAAGTTTATTTTGTGAAGTAAGAATTTTAAAATTTAATACATTTATCTAAAGAATATTTTATTATTTATCAAAAAATACGTAACAATACATAAAATAATTATTGTGTTTAATAGCTTCAATTGTTTTTTTTTTAATATCATTGACTTTTATATAAAAGGATTGGGCTAACTTAAAGTGTAAATAAACTTATAAAAAACCATGATTATAGTTAATGAAACTATTCTGAAGTTGGATCTTCATGATATAAAGTACAACTGATGTCTTTTTTTATAATTTTTTTAAATAAGAAGATAAATAAGCCTTAATTTTTTATTCTACAAAAATTGAGAATTTCCATGGTTGGATTTAAAATTTGAGATTTCCTCTGTGAATAGTTTAAATAATAAACGAAAAAAATATTGCTCGTATGCTTAGCATACATAAGAAAACATACGAATATAATTATATTTATATAACTCACTTTAAATTTTTTTTTCTTTCATTGCAAATAATTCTTTCAATGCAATTTTTTTTTTCAAAAACAACTTTTCTTTACTGTAAAAATGTACTTATTCCGAAAACTTTTCTTGTTTTTTAAGCAAGAGTTTTAAATTATTAAATGGAATTCTGAATTCATTGTTAGTTTATTTATATTAAAATATTGGTTTTTAGATATAGAAAAGTTAAAATATTTTTGATCAGGTTTAGTAATAAAATATAAAAACATAAATATAAGTTCACTATACATAAATATATATAACTATATATAATATACACTTATTTAAAATAAGACATAAGGGCTCTAAGTATATTACACATTGTAGAATATTCTTTACAATTAAGTGTTTTCATTTCTTTGATGTTTCATTTAATATTTGACTACATTGATATTGATAAGGTTTTGCTAGTTAAAATTGAACAGAAAGATATATTTTTATGCAGAATACAGAGAGAGATTTGTCAAAAGATTTCGCTATAAAAAAAGCATTTATAACAAGATTTGTTCAAAATTTGACCAATTGAACAACATACATTCGGTTATGTTTCCCCTTAATATAAGTGAGCAATTAGTTTCCTTTTTTAAATTCCTACTATTAGCTCACACTCTATATATTTATTTATCTTGGTGGAATTTTTTCAATAGTTAATAAAATACATTTTACAGCGCTCAATTGAGCTGAAATTTTATATACACGATTATTTTGGATGACAATACAGTAATTTTTTTTAATTATAACTAATAAAAATTAATTGTTTAAGACTAATTATTCAAAGAATTACAAATACAGCCACGTTGGCATCATTTTTGGAGATTAAGCGACCATTTTGGTGACTTGGAAAGGTTTTTTTTCTCACATTTTAAAGCGTTCATTTGAGCGAAAATTTTCTATATACTATTGCTTTGGATAAAAATACGATAATTTAATTATAAGTATTAAAAATTAATTGATTAAAACTAATTATTTAAAGAATTACAAAAACATACGTTGGCATCATTTTTGGCGACTTGCGTCAAAACATGAAAAGGTTTTTCCTCACGTTTTAAAGCATTCAGTTGAACTGAAATTTTATATACATGATTGTTTTGAATAACAATACGATACTTTAATGATAATTAATAAAAATTAATTACCACTTAATGTGATTCTGTCATAAGAAAAAACGTATTTGTATTACATATTTATATTAATTGTAACTATTTAATAAAAAGTAGCTAAAATGAAATTTTTCTTTGTTGATTTAAGTAGGAAATTTTAAATTTTTTTTATTATTATATTACTTGTTAAATTTTACTCCTGATACAATACGATAGATTAAAAAGAAATATAATATAATAAAAATGATATATTTGGAATGGAATTTTTAAAATTTAACAAAATTTCTAAATAAATTAAAACATCTCTCGAGACGGCTTTCTGTATTATTCAAAAATCAATATATTACTTACAATCTAATCAATTTTAAACACGTGGTGATGTAACTTGAATTAACCATTGTTTTATGATGTTAAGAACATTCAGAATAATGTTACCTACATAGTTCCTTTTGGGTTTTTATAATATATCTTAGAATATCTGAAAAATATATGAGCATATTTTGCAATGAATATCAGAATACAGCCAGATCCATTCTCAAAATCAAAAAGTATCTTTAAAAAGATTAAAAAATGAGATCAAAATTTTTGAATTATAGTTAGTTGCTTATAAAAAATCTTTTTGTTATTGAGAATGTTGTTCACTATTATACAAAAAACGATGCCAAGTACTAAGAAATTTTGTATAAAATATACACTTCTAAAGTTTGAATTTTTTTAATAGTATATATTTTAACATTATATATTTTTAATATTATTATTTAATATAAATATATATATATATATATATATATATATATATATATATATATATATATATATATATATATATATATATATATAAAAAGGAATTCCAGTGGCTAAGTGGTAGTGTATCGCGCTTCCACGCGACAGGTCCGGGGTTTAAATCCTGGGCTGGGCAGGGTCGACTCAGTCTTTCATCATTTCAGTGGGTCAATAAATGAGTACCACGCTTGCTTGGGAACTTAACACTGGGGGTTTCACGTCAACTGAAGACTTGACCGAAACATCTGCACATGCACCCCAGCGCCTAAAGGCACGTAAACTGAGATAGGTACAGTAGGTCTTAACCCTCATTGGCTGTTGCGCTCTTGAGTTCAGTTCATATATATATATATAAAGAATATTTTAAATCTTCAAAAAATTCAACTCAACTTCGGAAAAATTATAGCTTATTCTGTTTATGAGGAAAAGAAAATACTCAGACATTAAAATCCTAATATAAAAAAGAAAATGCCACTTTCTCTTTGTCAATATAAAAGTAAACTGGAGAAAATTTGTTGGGTTTCTTCTATAATGTTGGAATTAAACTCTTGAGAGAGAGAGAGAGAGAGAGAAATGTGCCACTCATTTATTTGGCTCTTCTTCAAAATTAATCTTGTTATGTGTCATTCTCATTAGTATGTATCATCCTATATTCATGCCTTTTTATTAGTGTTATTAACAACCCGTGGATGAAAGGTTTTAGGAACAAAAGAATTGTTTTCTTATATTTATTTATAGATTAAGAGATCTTTAAAAGATGAAAAAACATGCTTTACGGTAATAATGTCTACATTTGTTACCATCAAGAGAAAATAAAACTATCTAGCATCAGTCTTTATTAAATTTTTAAACATGAATCCACTTCGAAAGTTTGATTTTCAATTTATAGAAGCATTTATTTTTCAGATACAATCTCGACTTTTACGTATTTTAAAAAAATTAAATTTTTTCTTTTCAAAGAAGAAATAAGTAAATCGAATTTAAATGAAAATAAAGAAAAAGTAAACACAAAAAGAGTTTCTTGAAACCATTATATGATTTTGCACAATTGCTATTTTACTTATTATTTACAGCTGTTTTTTCGAACGTTCGATGTTTTCATATGCTTTACATTCTTTTAAATAAATTAAGAATAATACTCACGAGAGTTTTGTTCATTAATTTAAGCACGATTATATAAAGTATTTTACCAATATATATATATACACTGGTGTGCAAAAATTAAGGACGAAGTCGAAAAATTAGCATATCAGCTGAACGAAGAGGCAGAGCGGACAGAAAGACCAATCAGGAGATTAAGTAAGGTGATGTACGGTAGCACATGCGCAGATATGCAGGTAGACATAATGGGGGAGTGTCTGAGTAGTATAAAGCATGTTGTCGGTGTAAGATCAGTATTTCGCGCAAAGAGATTGCACGCCGTATAGCAGTTAAAATCACACGGGTTGCTGCCTCAGCGAGAAATGGCGAATAATCAATCTGTTAGACGACATCTGGATGCTTTTACCCGAGGTCGAATCATTGGGAAGTTGGAGGAAGGCCGCAGTGTGACAAGTGTGGCTGCAGAGTTCGGAATTGCTCACAGCATCGTTTCACGACTTTGGAGACAATTTCAAACTACAGGAACAGCTATCCGGGGGTTCAGTAGTGGTCGTCTACGAGGAACCACACCCGCAGATGACCGGTACATTGTCTTACAGGCCAGAAGAAACAGGCGGCAGACAGCGGGAGAAATCGCTAGACACACGACACAGGCGACTGGACGACCGATATCGCGTTTTACCGTGGCCAGAAGACTGCACGGTGGTGGTCTGTTTGCACGACGCCCTGTACGGTGTGTACCTTTAACGCCTGACCATCGGAGAAGGCGTTCTCTATGGTGCCGGGAACACCGGAATTGGAGAGACAATGAATGGGGACGAGTATTCTTTACAGATGAGAGCAGATTCAGTTTGAGTAGCGATTCTCATCTGGAGAGAGCGGGGAAGCCGCAATCATCCCTCGAACATCATTGAAAGGGACAGGTATGGAGGTCGCGGTGTTCTCGTTTGGGGAGGCATCATGCTTGTTAGTCGTACAGACCTTCACATCTTCGACGCAGGTTCAGTCAACGGGACCCGTTATTGTAACGAGATTCTTCTTCCATGCGTCTTTTTAGAGGCGCTATGGGTCTGCAGTTCCTTTTCATGGACGACAATGCACCATGTCATCGCACAGTAGCTGCCGAACAGCTCTTAGAGAGTGAGGATATTGAACGTATGGATTGGCCGGCACGATCTCCGGATCTCAATCCCATCGAGCATGTATGGGAATTTCTAGGCAGACGCTTGGCAGCTCGTACCTTACCACCAGTAACGATTCGGGAGCTTCGATTGGCGCTGCAAGGCGAATGGGCAGCAATGCCTCAACAACTCATTGACACCCTCATTCTCAGCATGGGCAGACACTGTGAAACCTGCCTAGCAGTGAGGGGAGATCATATCCCCTACTAAAGACCGGATGTTTCTTGTTGGACACCCATCACAGGGATGTTTCGGCCTTCAGTCGCATTGCGCTCCATGCTACTTTTTCAATCAAGCTTCTTTTTATCCCTCTGATTTCTCTTTTAGTAAGTGTTGCTTACATTACACATGTCCTTACGTATTGGGGATCTTACGGTATTAAATGTGTTGATTTGGAAAGCTTTTGTACAAAGTTATATTGAAAAAACCGTCTCGTCCTTAATTTTCACACTAGTGTATATATATATATATATCCTCATTGGGAGAGTAATGTACATGTTTCTATATTCAAAAATATTGTTATTAATTATATGCAACGCAATAAATTTCTAGTGTCAAAAAAATCAGATATAATAAATAACTATAAACATTTTACTAAATATTGCTTAAATCAGAAATACCCAATTAATTTTATTAATAGTTATATGAATATAGCTATTCGAAATAGTAAGGATTAATAATTCTTAGATTAATAATAGTTTACTATAAATTTACATAATTCCTAGTTATAGTCACCTCTTATTTTCTAATATTAGATAAAATTACTTATAATTATTTAAATCATATATATCTAGAGTTACTAAAGTTATGGTAATTTGTAACTCTCTTTTTAATTTTTATTTCCATTTTTTATACTTTTGTTAAGTGCTACATTTCAGCCATTCACATGCCTTGAATCTGCATTAGGGTCTGGAATCTGGCAATAACTTATTTATTGCACTCAGATTTAGCGCAGACTCTGCATTTTTAAGTGCAATTTTTTGGTAAGTTACCTCTATCTTGTAATGGATTTAGATATTCCTATCCATTATATTCAATAGGTTTTTGCTCAGTATTATTTACATAAAGGGGGAAGGTTGGCTGGCCAAAAAACATGTTCAACCCAACTTTTATATAAATTATTTTATACATTAGCTATCCTAAGTCAGCAATGTTTATAATACTCTGCAGCATCCATTTTATAATTTTTAATCTCGGTTGCTCAGGTGTCCTTCATTGTAGGATCTTCCTACTGTCTATGTGTTTTTTTCGAATGTGATTGATGAATATTTATCTCTTGTTTGTAGAGAATTAGACTATATATATATATATATATATATATATATATATATATATATATATAAAGTTAGAAGAACATTTGATGCCTTAAAAACCAAATAAAAGATAAGAAATGATGATTTAGCTTTTTTCCTATTCTTTTTTCTCATCGCTTCGTTGTAATTAATTTTTTTTTTGAAAAAGTATTAAAAGATAAAGTATCTGGAATATCCAATAATCAGTCAATTGCGTCAGTTAATTTGCATTGATTCTTACATTCTCCAGTTTTTGAAAAATATTTAATTTTTAATAAACCTATAAAATTTTTTAACTTTTATTGATAGGGAGCAATAAAATAAGAATATATATATATATATATATATATATATATATATATATATATATATATTTACGAAACATTGCTGTTTGTAGAGATTTTACAATCCATAAGTTTTCAACTTTTGTAGAGAATTTTGTCTCTCCATTTATGAAAGAAAATTCTAGACCTGCTTACCAATTTGTATGTTTTTAGAGTTTGTACCTATTTTGATGCAAACTATGAATAAAGTAACATACATACTGGACATAATTTTTCTGTTGCGATGTGTTTGCTTCTTAAGCGATTCATTTTTGTAAATACTGCAGTAAATTGAGAAGCGTACTTTGCATTGTTCTGACAGAACATTTTGTATACTTATTAAAGCTAAATGACAAATATTACTAGATGAAAAGTTTTTCGTCACCAAAATGAATGTTAAATAAAAGCTAAACTTGGTAATTGAAAATTAAAACGAGAATAAATAAATGAAGTCTTTAGTTTTATTTGTAGTTAAAAAATTTAAACATACAATGTGTATATACTCCTTCTGTAATTTTTATGCACATCTTTTAAGATAATAAATACTATATTCCACGTGTATCTATATACGAGTATTATGCAATTGGATTTTATTGACCATTTATTAATCAGGCTATGCATATTTACGTAATGACCGATTAAAATGATTCTTACTATTATTGAGAAATGATATCATTTAAGAAATTAAGGATCGACGAATTTGCAGTATTTAATAGCTTATGTGACAAATACTATAAATCTTCTACTTCTTCTGTGGCCCTACAGCCCCACTAAGCTTTGACCTTCCAAGAATTTTCCTCCAGGTCTCTCTTTTTTCGGCCATGATCTTCCAATTAGTCACTCTTAGGGTAGCAAAATCCCTTTCTAGGCAGTCAACGCACGAGGGGTTGGATTGACCCCTAGCCCGTGTTTCATTGGGCTTGGTTAAAAAGATTTTTTCTATGTTGAATGTTCTTTGTTCATTCTAATAACATAGCTAGACCATTTTATTCTTTGTACTTTTATATATTTAAAATCCTGTAAATAGTACAAATACTGGATTTGGAAAGATCTATTATTATCAGTATTAAAATATATCATCTTTATATTGATTAACATGATGTGATTGAATGACATGAATCTCTTAACTTTTTATAACACATATTATTTTTCCCCCCAGGTATCGTTGATTGCTTCGTTCGCATCCCCAAAGAACAAGGCCTACTCAGTTTCTGGCGTGGTAATTTAGCTAACGTCATTCGATATTTCCCTACCCAAGCTCTCAACTTTGCCTTCAAGGACAAGTACAAGCAGGTCTTCCTTGGAGGCGTCGACAAAAGAACACAATTCTGGCGATATTTCTTGGGAAACTTGGCTTCTGGTGGAGCTGCTGGAGCCACATCCCTCTGCTTCGTATATCCCTTGGACTTTGCCAGGACCCGATTAGCCGCTGACGTCGGAAAAGGTCCACAGAACCGAGAGTTCACTGGACTTGTCAACTGCCTGGGAAAGATCTTCAAAAGCGACGGTCTTCTAGGTTTGTACAGAGGCTTCAGCGTCTCTGTCCAAGGTATCATCATCTATAGGGCAGCTTATTTCGGCTTTTACGACACAACCAAAGGCATGCTCACCACTGACCCTAAGAACACGCCCCTTGTCGTTTCCTGGATGATTGCCCAGACCGTAACCGTTATCTCTGGAATTATCTCTTATCCTTTTGATACAGTCCGAAGACGTATGATGATGCAGAGTGGACGAGCCAAGTCCGAAATCTTGTACAAGAACACACTGGATTGCTGGGTCAAAATCGCCAAGTCTGAGGGTTCAGGCGCCTTCTTCAAGGGAGCCCTTTCCAACATCATTCGAGGAACAGGAGGCGCTTTCGTGCTAGTCTTGTACGATGAAATTAGAAATTTCCTTGTTTAAATTAAATTAAATTAATTACTCTAGGCACTTTGAAAGGATGCGAATAAAAAGAAAATTAAATTATATAAAAATGTAGGTTTTCTATATCCGGAACACACTAAAAAAAACCTTGTTTTTGTTTTGAGTCAGAAAGGATCACTACTTCGGTTTCACAGTAAAGAAAGAAAATGTTAGGAATGCTTTTTAGTCGAATTTTATATTTTAAAAATATTCTTTTCATAACTTTCTTTCTCCGCCTCTCCGGTAAGAGAGTAAGAAAAACATCTATTTTACTCTTCTGTCAGTGTAAAATAAATAAAAATAAAATGAACGTTTTCTCATATTTAAATTGCACATGAACCGGATCACCACTTGAATTCATTTTTGTCAAACAAAGGAGACTTATTTCAAATAGTTGCAATAAGTCTTTTGTAAGTACAATTTCCCTCTTGACAAAATATTTTTTTTTGATGGACTCAGGAGAACGGAAAGGAACATTCAGTTTCAGTTAGTCATAATGACCCCTCTCCCAAACGCATCGCTGTCTTCAGAAATGGGAGTCGTCATGTTACGTTATAGATGTATATTGTTTCATAGATCAGGAAGTTTGCACTTTGTTTTCTGCTTCGAACCATGTAACCGACATTTTTCGCGTTACGTGTTTCTCAGGAACTCTGTGCGAATAAAAATATCTTGTGATACGACTCTTGTCAATTCTTTCATCTTATAAGTAGATCATGAAATATTGTTTGGCGAGAAAGAAAAGAGGAATGGTCTTATTTATAAGTAAATAAAACAAGACAGTAAATTTATACGGACTTCCTTGAAATAAATATTACAACGAGCCAACAAAGAAAAATTATATTAATTTCCATCTTCATAAGCAGATTCTTTTTGCTTCGTTACAGTGAAAATCGCGTAACACGAGACTAAGGGACTAAGGGGACTGAAATATTTTTTTTTCGTGATTAAAGAATTTCGTGTTAAAGGATATTACAAAAAAAAGAAGAAAAGAAAGAAACATAATTAACAAAATTAAAAGTTTGCATTTCATTAAGCAGAAAGTTTAATATTTTCTTTATGGAACATAAAAAACCGTAAGCGATACTTTTTATCTGTTTATTTATAGTTTATTTTTGAAAGTGTAGACAAAATTTTTGGGCACCCTATATATTACCTTATAATATCAAAAATTTATTCTAATAAACTCAGGAGAAAAGTAGATTTAGAAAGAATTAGTCATTCAAGACTTTTTACAAAATATTATAATAGATATTTTTTCATAGTAAATCTAATCTGAATTTGATACATTTTAAATTATAATATAATTCGAATCTGCATTCAGTTTATTACCTAACAAAAGTACTTATTAAACGAGAGAAATATCACTTTTTTTATATGTTATAAAATTAAAATCAATGCTATAAAGTTAAGTACTAATTCAAAGAAAGATATTGCATAAAGCAAACGTTGACGATTGGTTGGAAAGATGTGTTTACATTTGTCATGTGACTATGACGTTACAAGAATTAATGAACTGATTGGCTAGAAACATGTGATTATGATGCCACATAAATTTAGTCAATTACGACGAAAATTTTTTTAAAAAAAAATTATATATATTTTGCAGAAGTTAATCTGACCAATAAGGACTTAAAATTAAGAGAAATGAGAGGTCTAAAATTTTTTTATGTTGTGAGACAAAGAGAAAACTATAGACTTTATGAATTAGTTTAAAAAAAATATTGAAAATGCTTTTAGAAAATTATCAAATTTGGAATCCAATAAATTCGTTCTTTGAAAGTAAGTGCGAGTTTAGCATCACGTTAGGACTTTTAGCAAATATTAATATAAAAAATTGTAGAAAGTACAGGAAAAAGAGCAGGAAGCTGAAGTTTTTAATATTCCCATGAATTATTTAAGGAAATTTTTTTTTATTTAAAAATCAAGAAATATACACAAAATTTATCAAGAGAAACCCAATAAAACTCTTTCAACCTTATTTAATAGTATAATTGATTAGAGAGAGAGAGAATGATGCATATCTATTCATTTAAAAGCAAATGATAGCTTAAATTTAGTAATAATATTATTCAGAGCAAATGAATTGTTTTAAAAATATTATTGCAAAGGAGAATTATTTAAAAGCAACTTTCTGGCTAAAAATTAATAAAGAATGACCAATTTTCAAAATATTCTCTTTTTATGGAAAATGCTTCTATAAGAATATGTTTATATACAACTAAGACTTCTCTGTACAGAACTTGAACTAGGAATTTTGAAACTTATAATTTAGAAGCATATTTATTCATAGTTTAGCATATCAAAGTGGAGAAATTTTAACAAAACATCGGTTATTATTTCGATTGATAGTAACCTGAAAATAATGTGAATGCCTTAAAAATTCTAATTGAGGATATATAAAGGAGTTTTAGCTATATATATGGATAAAATATTATTATTATAGAATAGGGGGGCAACCTTTTTGGGATGAGTGCCACTTTCTTGTAAAAAATAATTATGTGTGCTGCATCCAACAAAGAAATATAAAATGATGAAAATATGTTACTTATGAGGTTATCTAATTTTTGCACAAATAACACATTTTTAATTCAAATCTTGGTGTAGAAATTTAAGAATAATATAACAAATAAGAGAAAACTACAAAAATAGGTTCAATCTCAGTTAAGTAAGTAATAAAATAAAAATATGAGTAACTTGAAATATATTTCAATCAAAATAATATTTAACACTCAGTGCTGGTGGTGGGACTAATCCCCATCTGGTCTAATAACAGTCAGTGCTTAATGTGGCTTTAGAATTTGTTTTACCATGTCATCTATATTAGGACTAGCTCTTGAAGATGCTGACAAAATTACGTTGTTTTATGTATATATTAGCTAATTTTGAACGATATTCTGAATTACAGTTCATAATAGAAAATATTTATTCACAAGCATGTTGACCCAAATTTTGTGAGGCCTTTTTCCCTCTTTTCTTTTTTGTCTAAGACAGCAGAATTTCAATTAATCCGAAAAAAACCCCATTATTATTTATTATTATTTTCGCAATTTTTAAGGAAATTTTCAGCAAGTCTTCACGTTCCACTATTACAACTGCGCCGTGCCACAATGTGGCACGCGTGTCGCAGATTGGCCACCTTTGTAATAGTAGTACAGTTGGACCTCTATTTAAGGTATCCGACTACGTTCGGAACCGCGATTTTGCAAAAGCGAAAAAATGGATAATTTTCATGATATTTAGTGTCACTTAGATTAGAATACACGTATACAAAAATACACGTTTGACAAAAAATTATTATTATTCAATATTTTGGCAAAAAATTAACTTAGAATAATTTTTCTTCAAAATGTTCTCCTTTTGTGAACGATGCTTCTATTATAATAATATTTTGCCTGTATATAGCTCAGACCTCTCTACAGAGGTTCAACTAGAATTTTTGAAATGTATAACTTAGAAGTAGGTTTATCCATGATTTACGACAACAGAAGGGAGCAATTTTATGAAAAAAACGCTGATAATTTTTTTAATTGGTTGTAACTCTGAAAATAATGTGAATTTTTCAAAACTCATAGTTGAGCCTCTGTACAGAGGTGCGAGCTATATACAGGCAAAATATTATTATAATAGAACCATTTTTCACAAAAGGAGAACATTTTGAAATAAGATTATTCTAAGTTAATTTTTTGCCGAAATATTTTTTTTAAATAATTTTTTTTGTCAAAATGTCCTTTAAACAATTTTATACTTGTAATCTAATCTAAGTGACACTAAATATCATGAAAATTATCCATTTATGCGCTTTTTTAAAATCACAGTTCCGAACGTAGTCGAATACCTTAACGAAGTCTAAATCCTGAAAAAAAATCCTAATGTGGAAAATTCGTTAAATAGAAATTTATCTTTTAATACAATTTAAAAAACCACATAAAATAAATTTCAAATTCATAAACACTATATATTGTGAAAAAAAGCAATTATCCGCACTCTTTTTGTAAATTAATGTCTATTTATTTTACACATCAAAAATAAATCTGAAAGGAAAACAAGAAAAGAATCCCTGTCCAGAATTAGACTGTATATATATATTTTTCACTTTAAAAATAATTTTATATTAAAATTAATTAATTTGAATGCAATTTTCTAATTTCAAGGCTACAAGTAATTTTAAACATACCTTTTTTTGTAACCAGTAATTTAAGGCATACATTAACACAAACGTCCTTAAAATACTCTATACCTTACTGATAAAATTTGTTAATTTTGTTTGAATTTTTTATTCGAAAAATTACCTCAATTTTATTACCTCAGAGAGCTCAACACTTGGTAGAGCCAGTTCAAGGTCATTGATCATCAAAAAATGTGTTAAAAAGAAAGAATAATTTGAAATGGCCAGAAATATTTTAAAAATAGGGGGAACAATTTAAATCGCAAGAGAAAAAGTTCGACAAATTGAAAACGAACTTCGCTATTTGATGGTTATTTTACAAAGAAAATAGTAAAATGTTCTTGGTACCAGGAAAAACTTCGTTGTATAGAAAAATTCGCAAAATATAGCGGTTCGTTCAATGGGGGAGGGGGCGACTGTATTTTTCCATAAAAGAATGTTTTAATAATATAATATTTTCCCTTCATTTTTAGCCAAAAAATTGCATTTAAAATTTTTTATTGAAATAATATTCTTAAAACTATTTTACATGCATGTTTTAATTCAAGTGAGACTAAATAATAAAAAAAATATTCATTTACACACTTTTGTAAAATCAAGGCTCTGAAGGTAGTTCCATAGCTCGATATTCATTCCTATCTCATGTATAGTTCAACAATGATGCCATGCATAAGAAACTAAGGTAAAAAACTGTTTAGGAACAAAAAATTAAAAAAAAATTTTTTTTTTCAAATATCTGATGCATTCTATGGCTATTTTATGGCTAATTATTATTATTATTTATTTTATTTGGCTTTTTGCCAAATGTCCGCGGGCCTTAGGGTTATTTTTCAACATCAGTCCTAAATAAAAGTCATTATAATAGTCTTAATTTTTTTGTTCTGTATGTCGCAAGAAAATGATGAAATTAAGAATTTTATCAAATCTCTAAAGGAGATGGTCAATTCACGCAAGATTTTAAAATAACGTCGCTTTGAGATCATTTCCCTGATGTAAGTGTGATTTGATCAAATCTCCGAACTGTTTTAGTGAAATAATGAAATGAATAAGTCAGCATTGGTGAGCTATGTTTTTGCTTGTTACACTCCCTTTGACCTCCCCCCTCGTCCGTGCCAGACAGCGCCGGGCTTCTAACGTGACTCACCAAAACAAAATGACCTAAGTATCATTTTTTAGTTTTATTTAGTTATGTTCTCTTTGCATTAGTATCTTTCGATTGATATATCATTTTTGTATGCCTGAAAATTAGAAACTGAATAAAACTTAAATTGAGAAATGCAAAAAAAAAATTAGGGAATTCGACCACGCCCTTTTTATAGATAAAAAAAAGCTTTTTGATGAAGAGGCTATTTTTAGGAAGAAAATAATAACTGAAAAAAAGATGTTACAAATAAAGCAGGATATTTCTGAAGTACTAGATTAATGTAAAATTAAAAAAAAAAATTTTTGAATTTTTTTTCAACTACAAATATCCTTTTTTTTTTTTAAAAAAAAATACCAGCTTTATTATCTAATTATTTTGTTATTTAATTTCGAATAAATAATTTTTAATTCAATGATTATTGTTGTAATAATTACTGTACTTTTAATATATAATGCACTCTATTTGCTAAATGAACACTTTCAAACTCTTGACAATATTGTTTCACTGAAACAGGTTAGGGATCTGATCAAATCACTTATTTTCCTGAGGGAAATCACCTTATAGAGTTCTTATTTTAACATCTTGCTTGAATTGGTTATCTCCTTTAGGGATTTGATGAAATCCCTAATTTAATCATTTCCCTGCGACATATATACAGGTAACCCCTAGACAACACAGGAGTTACGTTCCAAAAATTTGTAGCGTTAATGCGGAACAATAGTTAGAACAAAGAAGAAGGTTATGTTCCAAAAATGGAAAAACATTCTATGATATTTTCCTAATTAAGATAAATATCTTTACTAAAACTTTCTTAAGAAGATGAATTAAAAATGTTTTCTTCTTCATCACTGAACACTATTAACCATTACTATTTATCTTCTAAGAGATATTTTTTTTGCGTCAGACATAGCTTAAGACAATAGATTAATTCGCATAAATTAAAACGTAATTATTTATTTGAAAAAGGTAAAATACTTAACTTAAAACTTTTAATCCACGTAGCCATAATATAGAAACGCAATTAAAATTTTTTAAGTGTATTTAACATTAATAGTCCACAAAAATTCTAAGGAAAATCTGATTCTATGCAAGCGCTCGAATGAAAAATGTCAAAATCTTTCGCACTTAAAAGCTTTATTACGGGGATTTCTCTAATTTCTCAAATTAGACGAAATTCCCTTTCAATAGTTTTTATTACTTTCCATGATTTACTGGGGGGTTTTCGAACCTTTACTCTAGAAGTACTGTGTTATTAGGAGGTTACTCATGCAATGAATATTATGCAAACTAAGTAAATAAAAATAATAGAAATATTCGTAAGGATGATATACATAATAAGATATACAGTCGGACCTCTATATAACGAAGTCACTAAATTCCCCCAAAAAGTGCGTTTTATGGAAAATTCGTTACATGGAGGTTCATCCTTCCATTTTCTTTATAAACCCCCTAAAACAAATTTTGAATTCAAAAACACTACATATTAAAAAAAGTAATTATTCGCACCTTTTTATAAATTAATATACACTGGTGTGCAAAAATTAAGGACGAAGTCCAAAAATTAGCATATCAGCTGAACGAAGAGGCAGAGCGGACAGAAAGACCAATCAGGATATTAAGTAAGGTTATGTACGGTAGCACATGCGCAGATATGCAGGTAGACGTAATGGAGGAGTGTCTGAGTAGTATAAAGCATGTTGTCGGTGTAAGATCAGTATTTCTGGCAAAGAGATTGCACGCCGTAAAGCAGTTAAAATCACACCGAGTTGCTGCCTCAGCGAGAAATGGTGAATAATCAATCTGTTAGACGACATCTGGATGCTTTTACCCGAGGTCGAATCATTGGGAAGTTGGAGGAAGGCCGCAGTGTGACAAGTGTGGCTGCAGAGTTCGGAATTGCTCACAGCATCGTTTCACGACTTTGGAGACAATTTCAAACTACAGGAACACCTATCCGGGGTTCAGTAGTGGTCGTCCACGAGGAACCACACCCGCAGATGACCGGTACATTGTCTTACAGGCCAGAAGAAACAGGCGGCAGACAGCGGGAGAAATCGCTAGACACACGACACAGGTGACTGGACGACCGATATCGCGTTTTACCGTGGCCAGAAGACTGCACGGTGGTGGTCTGTTTGCACGACGCCCTGTACGGTGTGTACCTTTAACGCCTGCCCATCGGAGAAGGCGTTCTCTGTGGTGCCGGGAACACCGGAATTGGAGAGACAATGAATGGGGACGAGTACTCTTTACAGATGAGAGCAGATTTAGTTTGAGTAGCGATTCTCATCTAGAGAGAGCGGGGAAGCCGCAATCATCCCTCGAACATCATTGAAAGGGACAGGTATGGAGGTCGCGGTGTTCTCGTTTGGGGAGGCATCATGCTTGGTAGTCGTACAGACCTTCACATCTTCGACGCAGGTTCAGTCAACGGGACCCGTTATTGTAATGAGATTCTTCTTCCATATGTGCGTCTTTTTAGAGGCGCTATGGGTCTGCAGTTCCTTTTCATGGACGACAATGCACCATGTAATCACACAGTAGCTGCCGAACAGCTCTTAGAGAGTGAGGATATTGAACGTATGGATTGGCCGGCACGATCTCGGATCTCAACCCCATCGAGCATGTATAGGGATTTTCTAGGCAGACGCTTGGCAGCTCGTACCTTACCACCAGTAACGATTCGGGAGCTTCGATTGGCGCTGCAAGACGAATGGGCAGCAATGCCTCAACAACTCATTGACACCCTCATTCTCAGCATGGGCAGACGCTGTGAAACCTGCCTAGCAGTCAGGGAGATCATATCCCCTACTAAAGACAGGATGTTTCTTGTTGGACACCCATCACAGGGATGTTTCGGCCTTCAGTCGCATTCCGCTCCATGCTACTTTTTCAATCAAGCTACTTTTTATCCCTCTGATTTCTCTTTTAGTAAGTGTTGCTTACATTACACATGTCCTTACGTATTGGGGATCTTACGGTATTAAATATGTTGATTTGGAAAGCTTTTGCACAAAGTTATATTGAAAAAACCGTCTCGTCCTTAATTTTTGCACACCAGTGTATATTTATTTCATATATCTTACCTGTCAAAAAAAAACAACCTACAAGGAAAGTTTCTTGACGCTTTTATCCACTACATGAAGAACTAGATTTCTTTTTGTAATGCTCAAGCACTTACGTTTTAACATTTTTGAGCTATAAGAAACGAAGTACAACTGATCAGTTCTACAAATGAACGGAGACTAGTTCAAGGACACGGGGACACGAGACAACTCCTCTGAGGGTGAAAGGGACCATGGAAGATGTTTCCATTGAACTGGGCTATGGGGGTTAAAGGTTACACTTCTTTAATGAAACGCCCAGAATTATATTGCTCTCGGCGAGTTAGGCTCCTAATAAAACCAAGATTAATGACCACCATAAAATGTGTTAAAAGAGAGAACAAATTGAAATGTCTTGAAATACTTGAAAAATATGGAGAAAAAAAATTGAATCACACACAAGAGGAAAAGTGTGTTACATAAAAGTGCACTTCGCTATTTGGAGATTTTTATGAGAAGAAAATCGTGAAATGTGTTCTTGGTTCTAGGAAAAAGTTCGCTGTATATAAAAATTCGCAGTATAGAGGTTCGTCATATGGAGGTTCGACTGTATATAGATTACATTTTTAGATAGACATATGCTTATATATGGATTTATTTATAGGTTTGCAAAGCTTTTGACTAAAATTGAAGTAAACAGTAACCAATAAGTATTTAACGTTATCCCGATATGGAAACAAATGAAAATATATCCAAATAACTATCAAGCTTGAGAATAAAATGAGCTTTAGAAATCTTAAAACTATAGTTATTAAGCATTCTCCTTCAATTAAACATCAAAATATTCAAAAATGTTTTGAATCTTACACTTCTTTTATACCCCCATTCACGTTTCATATTTGACACTCCTCACTTATAGAAACGGAATTAAAAAGAAATTATTTTATTTCTAAGAAGCACGTTTTTAAGTATTGGAAAAGATTCAAGCGACGTCGGTCTCCATTGTCTCTAGTCTCGATGCCAATATTCTCAGTCTAGTGTTATCCGAGGAGAGGAGTCTCCTAAAAATAGCTTGCTTGAGAAGCAGAAAACGCTTGTTCGGTAACCGAAGACGATGCAAACGCCGTCTAGAGCGGTTGTCGTTAGTTACCAGCACGTAGATCGATGACGTCATTTTGAGACGTCATAATGACGCAATGGTCTGACGTATGTTCTAAAAACTATATGGAATGAATGCTAAGGTCATTGAATTCTTCCGAGTACTTGTATTTCTAGACGCAGTTCTACAGTACAATAATAATACAAATTATTTTTAAACTTCCATGATAAGAATTCGTTTACACTTAATGAATATTTTTACCGAACAAACTATAAATTATTATATTTTGAATTCATCTAATCCTAACATAATGTTTTACACATTTGTGGAAAAAAGTAATTATTGGATTTTTTAAAAAAATTGTTCATTCTATTTTCAGAGTTAGAAATTACATGATTGAAAATATATATTTTCAAATTAATATTTCTAAAAAAGTTGTTTACGTGTTAATTAATTGAGGATTTAAATCAGATTACAGAATTGTGTCTAAATTTTTTAAGGGAATTTAGACACAATTTTGTAATCCGATTTAAATTCTCAATTTTAACAGGAATAAAAATTTTTTAAAAAAATTCTGTAAATAGTAAAAGCGATTAAAAGCAAAATTTTTAATTGTTTACTCTTATTGAACTTCATCGATAAGTTAAGCAAAATTTAAAAACAAATATTCTACGTAATTTTTAAATTTTCCTAAGCACCTCTGAATTTTTTTTTCATAATTAATTTTTGCTGTCTTATATTTTTGAATATTTTCAAAGCTATTTCATTTAAACTAATACACACACATTGAATTTTTTCTTATTATATAATTTCCAATTTATCTTATCAAAATAAATAGTTCTAGATCTATTATTTTGATTATTTGTTTAATTCATACTACCAAATTGCTTTTTTATACTTGAATTATTAAATTGAAATTATTTTATCAAAGTTCTTTCAAATTACAATTTTGCTTGATAATAAATCAAAAATTCAACTTTAAATTTATTATCGATTTATTATTAATTTTTAATATAATACTAGCTGAAATACCTGGTGCTAAATGAGAATTCGGTGTATTTTAAGGAAAACTTTTCATTTTTATCATTTGAATTTTATAAGTACATGGAATAAGTCCAATTCTCCCGAAAATTTAGTATTGTACAAAGACTTTGCATGGAATAAAATAATAATAAAAAAAGAAGTATGCAACAATGCAAATAAAAAAAATATATATATTTCCTTATAATTTCAAAATCGTTTGGTTTTAAAATATACTAACAAAATAAGAACGGTAGAAGAGAAAAAAAAAACGAAAAGTTTCAAGACAAAAATGGCGGTATCAGAATCGTCTGCAAGTTTCGAATAATTCTATCCTATTTTCGCCCATTTTTGTGGATTATCGATTACGTAAGAAGTCATACAACAAACCTCATTATTCGGGCTCTATTAAATCGGACATAACTTAATTTGGACAGCCATAAAAAAAACCTTAATTAATAAAAGAAAATGAAATAATCATTTTCAACCAACTACTTTTCATGTAAGTTTTACATTAATAAGAATTTTCTTTTGTACAATTATTTACTCTTTTGCTTTGTTCTTTTTATTGTACAGAATGTTTAGCGCTGTAGCTTGGCTCGTTTTAGAGTTTAATTTTATTTAATACCAACAACATTGAGCCATAATTCGTTCATATTAATGAAGTTTACTGTACTTCAATTGAAATGTATAAAATAAACAATTTTTTAAAATAAATTACTTATGAAGAACTTATTTTTCCTTTGTTATGCAAGTTTTTCTCCGATTCTTTCCTTTTATTTAATCCGCTTTTTAAACGTATGAAATTAGTTGTTTAATATGTATAAGAAGTATATATCTGTGGTTATTTTTTTATAAAAAGTGTATAAAAAATTGTTACACGTTACGATTTAGTTTATAATCATACTAATGAATAGTTTTTGAAAGAAATAGTGAAAATTGAAATGAGTCTGGTTTTTAAAATCATTTTATTTATTTATTTTTAAAGAAAGACATAAAAATTAGTAGCAAATTACAAAAAAATTCAAAAGATTTCCCATAGAACAAATGAAATAGAAAATAATTTGAAGAATAACTTTTTTATTTACTTTTATGTGATATGATTGAAAAAAAATATTGAACACCGAATTTTTGTTCATGCTCAATGATTGATATTATATATTAATGCAACGCCCGGTTAACTTAAGTTAATTTAATTTATTCTTATTATCCGTTCTTTAGTACCCAGGTTCTAAATTAACATTTGGCGTCACACTATAGCTTAAATTTAGACATTAATCATTAAAGACAAATAAAACGGACACTAAATTAAAAAGCCTTCTTTAAATTACACTTAATTTATTTACAAAACATTTAAATTACGTTAATTACTAAAGATATACATTATCACTTAACTGAATTAGGATCTGAGAGAGAGAGAACATGGTGTGCCATCTCGGGAGTCTCCAACCTCGGCAATTTGTGTCAAAGGGTCGTCAGACCAAAATCGGTGATAAAATTTGTGTCAGAGAGTGAGTAAATTCGTCGTGCAAGCGCTTATATTTCGCGGCGGTTTACCCCTGTATTCTGGAGGATTATTTCTCGAAACACAATCAGCTTTTCTGATTGGTCTGAAGTCAGCGGAGGGGATATCTTCCCGCGGTCCATAACTCACCCAAAACGCGGGAAATTCCCAAAAACATCCCATACCATGATGTATTTATGGGTACATTGCCTTCTTCCAGGCGTGGGAAACGCGTCACCCTTTTCGGTGGGGTGAGAGACACTCCCAAAATTCCTCTGCTTGTAAACAACAACAGGGTCTGTATACAAATTACTTTTGTAATCCTTATGGAAAGGCGGCCCCCCATCAATATTATCAACTAGCCGTTATCCACCCGCTTCACTGGGTATTTCACGATGGTGTATATATGTATACTGTTCACATATATATGAATTATTGATATCTAGCATTAAGAATTCGATTGTATTGAAAAATATATTTATAGTTGTAACACTCTCGCCCCTTGATATAAAAAGAACATAAATTATAATATCTAATTTCTATTTATATCTAAAATAGAAGTAGAAAGATTTTTTTCGCTCACTTAACCTAATAATCAAGTGGATTTCCACCAAAGCAACTTTCAGTGGATCTCTACTTCATAAAATAACCATGCGTGCTAAATTTCAAGTCTAAATCTAACAGAGAAAAAACGGAATTTTTATCATCAATACCTCGTTGACAGCATTCTTAGCGGATTCCAATTCAACAAAAGAAGCATGCAAACCAAATTTTATTATTATAGTCTTAGCAGTTCAAAAACGGGAAATTTGTCTAGCAATACGCCCCAATAACTCTCCCGCTTCCCCCTGGAGTTGATTTCCGTAAAATCCATTCTTAGTGGAACTCTATTCAACTAAAGAAACGTGCTCAACAAATTTCAAATAAATGAGTTAAATTCAAAAAAAGGAATTTTTCAATAACACGCCTTAATCTCTCGCAACCCCACTCCTTTGGGGGTCCGTTTTCGAAAAACTCTTTGTACAAGGAACTTTATTCCATGAACGGAACATACCTTCTAATTTTCAAGCAGGTGGTTTTATTAGTTGAAAAAAGGAAATATTTATCTATTACGCCCCTTAATCACCTTCAGTGACCCTTGGAGAGCAATTTTCCCCAAAACTATTTTGTTGCGGATCTCTACAGCATGAAAGTAATTAGCTTACCAAATTTTAAGACTGTACGTCTAATAGTTAAAAATGGAAATAAATATCTATAGCACCCCTTATGTCCCCGCATCGCCACTTAGGAAACGATTTTCACACAACCCATCTTATGACAGATCTCTACTGAGTGAATGGAATCTACTTACTCAATTTCAAGATTTTACGTCTAATAGTTTAAAAAAAGAGTTAATTGCCTATATTGCCTCTTAATACTCTACAACGCCACTTGGGAGTCGATTTTGACAAAACCCATTTTTCAGCGGATCTGTACTCTATGAAAGGAATCCGCTTACCAAATTTCAAGACTGTACGTCTAATAGTTTAAAAAAATGGAAATAATTATCTATAAAGACCCTTAAGCCCCCGCAACGCCACTTAGGAAACGATTTTCACAAAACCCATCTTATAGCGGATCTCTACTCAAGGACTGGAATCACCTTACTGAATTTTGAGATTTTACGTCTAATAGTTTAAAAAAGGAGTTAATTGCCTATAACGCCACTTAATTCTCTACAACGCCACTTGGGATTCGATTTTCACAAAACCCATTCTGTAGGGGATCTGTACTTTATGAAAGGAATCCGCTTACCAATTTCTCTCTCAAGACTGTACGTCTAACAGGTTAAAAATGGAAATAATTATGTATAACGCCCCTTAAGCGCCCTCAACGCCCCTTGGAAGTCGATTTTCGTAAAAATCATTATGTAGGGAATCTCTACTTTATGAAAGAAATCTGTGTACCAAGTTTCTCACGACTGTACAACTAGTAGTTTAGTAACTGAAATAATTACCTATAACGCCCCTTAAACCCCCGTAACGTCCCTTGGGGTTCGAACTTTGCAAAATCCGTTCTTAGCTGGCGTCTACTCCATGAAGGGAACCTACCTACCAAATTTCAAGTCTATAGGTTTAATAGTTCCGGAGATATCGTGATTAGTCAGTCAGTCAGTGAGTGAGTCGCTTTTCTCCTTTATATATATAGATATAATTTCGAAACTGATTTTGTGAATATATAAATTTTTATCAGTGTGAATGATTACAATTCTGGACGGAGATTGTTGTTCTTAAGAATCTAAAGCCATGGTTTCCAGAAGTTATTTTAAGCCCTATATATGAATAAAAATATATCCGGTAGGTGAAAGTCTTCTTATTTTCATTCACGTATTTTCAAATATTTTCTGAAAATAAATGACGTTGTTCGTATTTTTAATTTCATTTTAAAACTTAAATACATTGTACTTTTATATTTAGATGCTCTTTCCATGCTTAAAATATCGCGATTTTAGACTGAGCACTAATCATTATTGATTGATAGATATCGCACACAATTCTTTGAGACTTAATAAAACTAATAAATCTTGAAATTACCCTATTTATTCTAGTAAAAAGTTTTTAAAATAATATAACTTTAAAATGTTGTATTTTGGTAAAATTGACCTTAAAAATACATATAATATAAAAAATAACGATATCCTTACTTCAATGTTTTAAATTAAAGCCTTAGTTAATAATATCTGCCATTTATGTAATAAAAACATCATTAGAAGATTCCGGATGTTCAGGCAATATTATCTTTAAACTGAAACATCACAGTCATTGATAATAAGTATAGGTAAGTTTTGAACCTAGCTTCCAGTTTTAAAAAGAGGAAATTTGTTATTTTTTTTTTCGTCCTTTTCTGGCATTTTTCACATTTTTAGATGTATTTCTTGAAAATAAAATTATAATTTTGATGACCATGGTTGCCAAGTAGTTATGATCGCGAACTCGTGAATTATTCCTGTCGAGTATAGGATTAGAACCACTAAAGATCCGCCATGTAGAAATACTGAGGCTTGTTAAATTCTGTTGAGGTCAAAATCACTACGTTGTCAAGATACTGAAGTTGGGAGAGTAGGGTGGCACCTCAGGTGTTTTTCTCATCTCTTAACCGATTTCAAAATTTTTCTGGTCCGCTCCGGATAGCTATCATATGCTGGTTTGAATTGCAACATTAATAAACAATAAATATCAAATTGTACTTTTTGAACATTTAAGAATTTGGGAACGTATAAACTTTGGGGGTATATCTCCGATCAACTATTGAGCTTAGAGGTATCAAATAATTTAATTCTAACAAATAGTAAGCACTAAATAATTACTTTTTTTAAATGAGATATTTTGCAGCTAACCAGTCTGAGAGTATGATACGAGTAAGTTTGCCGTAAAAAT
Organism: Trichonephila clavipes; assembly: GCA_019973935.1. NCBI lineage: Eukaryota > Metazoa > Arthropoda > Arachnida > Araneae > Nephilidae > Trichonephila > Trichonephila clavipes. Next base: position 427,335 of record BMAU01000311.1, on the reverse strand, counting down.
TTAGACAATGCCTAAAATTAATTCCAGACTTGGTGTATTTCAGTGAATATCAGATACTAAAAAAAAGTAGCAAAAATATAATTCTTCCACTCACGTATTAACTATATTTATTTAATCTTTATTCCGCTTGTATCGGAGGAAAGTGTTTTACGTAAAACTAGAAAATGGATTTGCTTTGTTTTTTAATCAATTTCGGGACATGAACATGAGTTAGTAAGAAAAAACTGAATCGATAGAACAAAAGATGATAAAAAACTAATAATATAAATATAAAAATAAGAATGAGAAATGCATAAATATTAATGAAAGTCAGAAAAAAAAGAAAAGGAACAGTTAAAGGAAGAAAATAAAAACTAAAAACAAGTAAAATGATAAATATCTAAACAAATCTTTCATTTTTAGACAATTTTGGGGATTTTAAAATAAAAAAATATAATAAATGAATCATGATCCTCAGTAATATACAGTTTAGTTTTTTCAGGATAATTATCCATATTTGAGAATTTTATCAAAAGTATTTTGGTTCATTGCAATATTGAAATGAATTAATAATTTAATTTGTAGAACTATTGATATATAAATTTATTCAGATATAATACTTTCAAATCATCTTAAGAAATTTGAAATTATTCTTTCAAGTTCTTCTACACATTTAATTGAATAATTTTAGCAATTCTTTTTAGATTATTACAATATGAGCTCAAATATTGTGTCCTAAGATTTTTTACGATATATTATACACAACATCTTTAGCACCATATACTCCGTATATATTTTCTTTTACTTGATTTGGATGTAATATTTTCAATTTTTTTTTAAAGTACCAAACTAAGAAAAAATATATAAGAAATAAGGAATAACTGATACACAAGGCAAAACTTATTCTTGAACAAAATAAGCGAAATTATTACAATAAATTCGATCCTTTTGTAATTTTTTTTATCTTCATTTCTTCTAAGTAATGAGCATGTCCTTGGCTAACTTACAAAGGACCACAAATCAAAACACACAGGAACAAATAGGCCTTGATGTATGATTGACGCATTCAGTTTATTAAAATATAGCGTTCTTAAGGAGGTTATGTGAGTTAACAAGTATCCTTTTTTTACTTTGAGTTAGTTATGTTATGTGAGTTAACAAGTATCCTTTTTTTTACTTAGAGTTAGTTTAATTACTAAGTTTTTAAAAAATGCATATTAAATCATTCTGTTCATTCATAAAGTATACATCAGTTTTCAAAGGACACTCCAATAGTGATGATTCATTTGTAGTTTTATTTTATTAATTGAATCAGCTAGCATTGGGGGGTTGTGCAAACACATTTATAAAAATAATTTTTAAATAACTTGCATTATACCCCCAAGTAGTGAGCTTAAAAAACCTTTTTTCGTCTAAAATAGAGTATATTTTTGAATTCATTGCCTATTTTATTCTCTCTACCTCTATCTGTTCATGAAATGAGAAGCCACAATTTTCCATTGTCCAAATCAAAGCGTAAATTAGATATGAAGGTTGCAAGTGTACCTCTACGCAATATCTCTTTCGCCCCAGAAATTGTATTGAATGTAGGCTTGTTAAGATATGCTTCAGACCAAACAAACAAACAAACAAATTCAGAAAAATTATGCGATGTTTCTTTCCTTCCCGTTTTTTTAAAAGAGGTCTGCATCAGTTAATAACGATAACATGCATTAGTTAAAATACTTTCGCTAGAAACTGAAAAGCAAGCAAGAAATCCAGATTTAAGTCATGTTTTCATGTGAATTCCAAGTTAAATCAATTATGCTATTCAATGCACATAAATCTGACGTTCTTTTTTTAACAAAGAAATTTAATGGATAAAATAAAATCTTGCAGTCTTTCAGTTGTTCTTGCACTTTATTCAAAGCCCGTCCATCACATTAGATAGGAGGAATAATTAGTTAATTACTCTTAGACAACAAACCGAAACAACTGAATTAAAAACAAACAACAATTTCGTTTTTTAACTTTTTGTAGATTTGCTCAAGACATTTTCAATATGCTGTCCACCATTTTCTACCAAGACATGAAATCGCAAAAAGCATATTTCAGGAAATATTTAAAAGATGAAGTTTATAAAGTCAAAGTAAATATCCCGATTACAAAATTTCAACTGAATGAGAAAATGTAAAAGAATCGCTAACTTCATCTAACTAAACTGTAGACTCAATTTAAAGAGTATTCACTTTGCTAGTTATTTAAACGCATTTTTCTGTGACAAATTGATCCACTCCTTGGAGAATAAATTGTTTCTCAGTAGTCATCAAATTTCTGTTTCCGCTTTCTTGGTGCAGAATAATGAATAGCTTCCATTAACGTGCTCTACAGGATGCCATTTGTATTTATCTAATTTTTAATTAACTCGAACTCTCAACTCCATAAAAATTCCAGGAAGAAGCATGAATAATTACATGCGCCTATCTGTCTGTTATGTGTAATTCTTGGTCGTTTAAATAGTCAAAACCTTTAATATATGAAGGACTAAACTCTCTTAAGTTTTGTTTCTGTAAACCACCTGTTCCTCGGTGAGAATTAAGTGTCTTAGGGAACAGTACTTTGTTATTCCCTGTAGTTTCAGAAAATTGATTTTAAAGCAGATATAAGTAGTTATACGGGAATTTTCAAGAACTTAGAGAAAAATGTTAATGGACATCATATATGTAGAATGCGTACAACATGCAAGAATATGCGATTGATTAGCAATGTATTCAGGAGAGTTATGGCTACTAGTGTGAGTTCACACAAAAATTGATGAAATTTTTGTAGTAATGTTGCATAAAAACGACATAAAGGGTCACAGAAATTTTAAAAAGTAATAACAGAAAAATATCTAAGATTAGAAAAACAATTTTCATGCTAGACAAATCTGGAGAGGGTTGTTCCTTCGAAATCGGGTTTGAGAGTTAGTTGGACAGAAAATTTAAGGAGTGCGTTCCAATTGAATTCGAATCATGATTTGTTTTTGTCCTTCATATTCGTATAATATAGCAATATGATTGCCTTTTTTTCAAGACTAAATGATTTTCAGATTTTTTTATTTTATTCCAATACATAAAAGGATAATCTCCAAATCTGAATATCCTTTCCATATGAACCTCCTTGTCCATATGAAAGCACATTCACAACATGCATTTTTCCTCAGAAATTAGATTATTTATTTGTCCTTATAGCATATTCTCGGGCAGTAAGTGACACATGTGATATGTCTCTGCTAGATCTGATAATCATTTTTTTACTAATCTTCAGTTGTACGCTTATGTTAACCTTAGCATCTTGTAAAATTGCCTGAGTATGATGAGCTGGGAAGAGTAACGCACCCGACCGCAATACATATCGCTCGATTTTTAAAATTGTCCGTAAGATGCTTTGTTGTCAGAAGAGATGACCCCCCCACAGGACCGGTGCAAGCCATTGCCTAGTGCTTAGTATAATCAGTCAGTTTTATGTTTCCGAACTATGACTGACTGCATTTTATGTCTTCTTATTATCTGTAAGGTTTCAGACTAGGTCATAAGGGCATTACGGTTGGGTCTCGAGGGAACTACAAGTCGATTAGGAGAAAAGATAAACTTACCTTAATCGTTAACTATTTTTGCTAGTTGTTAGTAGAAACGTGCGCTATGATCGAAGTTAACATTCATTGAATTTAAAAAAAATAATCATTTGCATACATGATATAAATAAAATATGAATGCGAAATTTCGAGATAATATCGAATTAATTTTAAGAAGTAATTTTTTGTTGTTGCAAAACGGCATATATCTCAATGTAGTACACATTGGCTTGAGAGAATTCGTCATAAAGACCCTTACAATAAATTGTGTAATATTATTTTTCCCCTTCTCTTACCTATAATACCAATGAGATTTAATGACTCCGATTAGTAATATCAATGGGAACATATGTTCCACACCCTACTCTACTAAACCCTCCTCATATAACATAATTATAATCAAGTACAAGGGACATCAATTAAATATATTTTTGACGTAAAAATCCTCAGATTTAAAAACTAAAAATTAAAAAAAAAGTTAGTTATGATATTTGAAGTATCCTTTTTATATCATATAATTAATAGCACTGATAACAATGCACACACACAATACTTCCTTGTGTTGAATAAATGTTATTGCTGTTTTAGACACAAGTATAGGTTACATTATTCAGAAACAGACTGCATTGCTTTTCAGAATCAAGAACATCGCACCATAAAACTAATGATATCCACCGTGTGTACTATGTAAAAATATTTAATATCTTAAGTACTGATAGATTCCCTCATGTCTGAAACCTCTCTTGGTTTAGTCATAAAATTTTCTTTGAAGAAGGACAGGAAGAGACAATTAAATGCCAAAGGCTTCCAAAAGGAAAGAAAGAACTGATCTTCCTGGAGAGGATCCAAGTGGACGTAGAGCTTAAAATACTACGGGGAGGAATGTTTTACAAGAATTAAAAAAATAAATAAGGCTGTAGCAAGCATCAACTGTGATGTCATTGATGGAATATTACGTCATGCCCAGGACGAATGTGTGTGTCCCGCTTAACCTACTAGGTGTCATTCTTTCGTTCGCTGCGACCGAACCAAAGACGAGTTGCTCAGCTAGTGACATAATAATATTCAATCCTAAGAACGGATTATGAAGAGAAAGAAAACGTGTTAGCACAGTTATGCAATCGAGAATGCTATTATTGGCTTTTCACAGAGGGTGTTCCAAGAGTCCTTGACATGTTTTGGACCATTTATTTTTAAAAAATATATAGATAGAAACAAAATGGTTTTGTTCTTTGTTTAGTTGATAACAGAAACACTTCTTGTATTTTTTTAAATTTTTATTTCGGAGAACATATTATAAAACAGAAAGTCTTTTAACCGCCATCATTGTATTGGATTCCTGGACGAGCAACGGAAAGATCCATTAAATCGCGAATTATATGAAACACAGTACACGTAATTTAATAAGGCGAGTAATAAAAATGAAGAAATACTAATGCACATGTGTTTTGCTGAGTCATTATAGTACACGTAATTTAATAAGGCGAGTAATAAAAATGAAGAAATACTAATGCACATGGTTTTTGCTGAGTCATTATGCTTTTAAGATAAGTTGCGGTGATGTTATCTTTAAAATTGAATTCTGAAGAAAGGAATAACTCGTATTCTAAACGAAATATTACAAGAGTTATTTCTTTAATTTAATGAATAATTAAACAGGTATCCAATTAAATATAACCCACTCAAGATAGTATAGGTATCATTCATTTTAGTAAACGAAATTTCTTCTAGATGTTATTAATTTTTTTTCGAAACATTTTAAAGCTGGATTTGTATCAAACACAGCAATGTCCCATACAACTTTTTGTAAAAGTTCTTGGAGACTTCAAAAAGAGTAACAGACTTCTGATGCATTTTTTTTTCAGAGGGACTAGGGGTGTATACAAGGATGGAGCTTAGGAGTTCAAACCCCTCCCATAGACCAACAGATTTTTAATTTTTTAGCATAAAGATTACGTCTAGGTGCTTTTGTCTACGTTTTTTTTTAAGTATAATCCCTCACCTGGAAATAGTACGCCACTTCAGGAACTATGGATACCCTTATGGAAAACATACATTGTACTCGAAAAATCATAAAAATCTTCAGTTCCATATTTTTAACTATGATCTTTAATTTATATGAACTATTTGTATGTTTTTCTAGCTTCAATTTAATTATTATGAAAGTAAAAACTTTCTTTCTTTTCCTGAATTAAAAAAAATGTCCATGATAAAAATCACAACGGCTTGGATGTAATCTTTGGCGAAATTTCAAATCAAGGTAGTTGGTTAGATTAATGTTGCTCTGGAGCTACTGTTTGAACTACTGGCGACGGTCCAGAAACAACTAAAGTGGAAAGTTTGCAATGCAATCAAGTAAGTATAGGGAGTAAGATTTAAAAAAATGCAGGCTTTAGCATTACGTAACATCTAAGTTGCACCTTAGCATTTTGAGATTTATTTGGGTGTTTGCAGTAAAGTGAAGTGATGAATTTCAAGGGCAATTCAAAGTTTTAGTATAATAGTTCATTAAACAATTCTAGTGTGACGTTACTTTGAAAAAATATTTAGGTTTTTGCCTTTATTTAAATATTTATGGAACATGTTTTAGAGAAGTAATATCATCGTAAATTTCAGTAATCTTTTCAGTTTTGGGGATGATGTTAAAAAAAGTAAAGCTCATTGGCTGAGTGGCAATGTATCGCGTTTCCCCGCCACAGGTCCAAGGTTCAAATCCCGGACTGGACTAGGTCGACTCAGTCTTTTATGCCTTTAGTGGGTCGATAAATGAGTCCCAAGCTCCAAATGCTGGGGGTTCGCGTCAGACTGACCACTTGGCCGAAACATCTGCACATGTACACTAGCGCTTAGGCACAGTAGGCCTTGGCAATCATGGGCTGTTGCGTCACTGAGCTTAGTTCAGCTTAGTTCAGTTAAAAGAAGTAAATTAATCAATTAACAGTAATTATTACTTTACATTTGCGATACAATTTATTACGTTAGCAAATTAATGAAAAACACGCATTTTTCTGATCGTTGTAATTCATAACTTCCTCTTAAAATGATCTGAAATTGAAATTTAAAAATTCTAAATTTAGATATCGGGCAAAGAGAACATCTACATTAATCATATACAGAATATTAAAAGTGTATGTGATACACATTAACTGTATTGTTCTTAAAAATGAAAGTGCTGGAACTAATAATAAATGAGCATTGAAATTTTCCTAAAGGATACTTGGATTTTAGTTTAAAAAGTTCTAAAGTGGATAAAAAGATTAAAAGTATGTTGATTGGATTTCTCAAATAATTAGTTTCTGCACCCTATGCCAAGAAATATTGCGAATATTTTTTTTCTGCACACACTATTATCACGAAGTGAAATCATTCAAGGCGGATCAAGAAATGCAGGATTTGTTGTAAGTGGATTTAGTTAGAAAATCAAAATAATTTATGAGTAATGTCATATCAAAAACTGAAAGCCCCGTTCAGTTATTTATAAAACCAGCTTTAAGAAACGAAAGGGAAAAAAATGTGCAGATATTTGTGATCATTATAATCTTTTATTGGCCATTTTGTTGTTATTTCTTAAATAAAAAATGAAACTATATTAAACTTACATTGATGATAATACATATATAAATTTTCAAATATTAATTAAAAGTGATCCAAAAATTGACTACCTTACAAATCTTTTTTTAGGCAGGCTTTTCTGAGTTACTGTAAGATATGTAAGAAATGACTTCAGAGAGATTTAATGTCTGAAAATCCCCATGTTCAGAATAATTGATATATTACATTTCTGAGGAAACTTACAAACCTTTTTTTCCTATTGAATTATTTTGAATATTTACGAGAAGTAAGATGTATCTTCTGTCTCAAGAACTATACGCGTATGTACAAGGCAATATTTAGCTAAGGATTATCAGTTTAGGAGAGAATTAAATAATTTATTAAAAATGGAGAGAAATTTTTTATATCGAATTAGTATATATTTTAAAGGAAAATGAAACATTATAGCTTGAAATGAATATGAACGATAAATATAAAAAAAGATGCTTTATTTGTAGAGTCCAAGTAATCAGCATCTCGTGCTGCCCTCTAAAGACAAAAACAGAAACTAATTTCTCCATTCAACTTCTATACTCTTTCAAAGAAACTTAGACAAAAAAAAATTTACAACCAGATGATGATTTTTTTCAGAAAATTTCTTCTTAAATGAGGAATTTTAATAGAAATTATCCGAATCAATGAAAGTTCTGTGTGCATAACTTTTTGCATGAAATTCAAATGTTAATTATTTAAAAATCCAGGTTAAAGTTCAAATTTTTGATAGTAGATCCTTTTTAAAATGTAATTTCGTTGAGCAAATTAAAAAAAATGATTTAAAAAAAGTAAAATGCAACTTAAAAATTGCCCTGTAATCACTTTCGTTTAAAGCATAAATGTTTAAGTCTTCTTTTAAATTAACAATCAACTTAAAAATTTCAGTCATTTTGCTCTCTTTTTCAGGATGTGTGTGTGTGTACGCTATTCTTCTGAAAATTTAAAAATATTTCATTATAAATTGAAAAAATTTACATAAAATCCATTGAAATTTTATGAAATGATTATTGAAAAAGGCTGAGGAAAAAGGACAAACACAAGTATATTATACTGAAGAATAAGGAATTCGGATATTTCCTTAAAAATAAAATTATAACTATATTCGATAGAGGGCGCACTAATAAAATTACTTACTAATTTCTCTCACTTCAAAAACATAACAATTCTATAAAATTGATGAATAAATTACAAGACTTAAAAGTTTTCAAAAACAATTTTGCCTTGCTTTGTTTGTTATTCCGTATATTTTTCCTTTGAAGCATTTTTGAGAAGTGATCTTTATTGTACATTACATCAAAAGTATTCGTTATAACAAATGTTAGTAACTCGATACCGTTATTTCCATTTTAATAGTACGATTTTAAGAAGTAATTTGTTTAGCTGTGTTTTTGTTTTCAAAATAATGTTTTTAAGACAAAGTCGTCAACATAAAAGGATGAATTTTCCAGAAGATGTGCAAAGAAAATATATTTGAATTATTTTTATTATGAAGTGCTGTGTATTTATCTTTTTTCATACAAAATTCCTTTTATTCTAAAACTTATATTTTATATTATGCATAAATATGTAAATATACACAAAATTTTAGCACTAATTTTTTCTTATGCAAAGCAATTTTTGCAAATTATTTTATAGAATCTTTTATTGAAATCGAATAGCACAAGAATAATTTAATTTCAGAGGACAAATTCATATTCCAAAATAAAGAAGAAATACAGTGGTCAACAAAAGACATTAAACTACTAATTATTAAGTTAAATAATAAAAGTACATCATGACCTTGAAAAGTGACAAGTTGATGGATTGTTCACACATATTAACACCTCAAATGAAAGTAAAGCGAAAGCTACTGGCAAAAAACCTCGAGAATTTGAGTCACGTTAAATGACGATGGTGATACCCGAGGACAGTCGCGTAACGTATACCCCCGCATCGCGGAGGGCAGGCTTCTAGAGGGCCCAAAGCCTATGTTATATTATGGTTTTTCATTCCTTTCTATGATCTGGCTAGGGGTCCCAAACATGACTTTGCAGGGGGTCCCTAATATTCTTCGTTATGCCACTGCCTGAGGACAAACTTTAATGAGTAAAACAACGAGTTTTATATTGAAACAGTCCATGTTCAATAGTATACATTTTATTATTTCCAAAATGAAAAATCAGGACAAACTATTTTCATAAATATACACTAAAATTACTATTAAAACCGAAAAGATATTTTGTTTCATATTTTATTTCATACATTGAAAAAGATTATTTGGAAACATAATTTTATGGAACATATTGACAAAAGACTTAGATACAAGTAGTAAATAAAATATTGATTGCTAAAAGAATGAATTATACGTCAAAAAAATTTTCAGCTCATTCGCGTTTGTTCAAAAGTATGCATTTCACGCGTTTTCCTCGTATACTTAACAATGTAGAATACGAAAGTAAAAACGAAATTTGAGAAAGGGTTGATTTGGAGTTGAAGATTTATTAAGTTTCTTATAAACTTCAAATCAGCTTTAAAAAGGATCTCAAACTGAGGACTAAAAGGAACGTGAATATATTTAGAGATGCATTTTTTAAATATTAATATAGTGTGTTATTGAAAAACTGAACTTTACATATAAAAAATTTCCCGGCCTCAGTATCCTTTCGGCAGAGAAGCGAATAAAGAGAGTTTAATGCTAAGTGAATAGAAATGATTTTGGTGATAGAATTAGTGACAAACGTGGTCGCCAAACGTTGTCAAGTCACCAAGTTTGACGACACGACTAGGTGTATCCAGAAAAATCCAGGAAAGTGTAAGTTAATTATTTAATGATAAAACTTGACGGAAAAGGTACTATAGGTTTCTTCCTAGCCTGTGTAAGGATGTTGCAGTGAAGCAGCATTGCAGTAAAATCTTGACACTGACTGTGCGTTTCATTGGCATTACATAATATTGATCGGATTTTTATATTAATATATGAACTATGCATTTTACAAATTTTATGAATGTTAATTGCTTTCTGTTAGAAGAAAATCTACTACAATTACGAGAGAGTTCTACAGTAAATTTCAAATTACTCCGAAAGAAACTACTCGTTATATGCGTGGACTTTTCCTGTATTTGAAAGATTATACATCATGTAAAAATAATAATAAATTTTTGCTGAATTTATAATATTTATATGATTATTATATATATGAATCTCCCGGGACAAAACAAATTCATTTTAAGCTGATAGAGAATAGTACTAATTGCGTTTTGTTTCTTTTTTCATTTAGCGGTATGCATAAGATTTACAAATTATTTTAATTAGAAAGTACTCTTGTCATATATAATAAATTATTTTATCATATTAAAAATTATTTTACAAACCTGATTAGTTTTTCACTATCTAACAGAATTCTTAAATCTCGCAACAGAAAATGTTTTGTTAAAGTAAAACTTCTGTTACTCACAATTTATAACTTTGAACACTATTTGTGTAAAGCGTATTTAGCTGTCAGTAAATGTTCCAAAAGCATACATTATTATTATTTTTATTCTGATTGTCGCTTTAAAGTTTTATTATCGCTGCATTGTAACTTCATTGTACACCTTTACAACTTGAAAAAAAGTTTAACACCTATACATTGAACTTACGAAATAAAGTAATAAAATCACAAATTTCTCTTTTACTTTATGTTGGGACACCATTTCGTGACCATGATGAATTGCATACAGAGCAATGTTTTGAGTATCCAGGCGTTAAAATCGGTGCATGGGTCATGACACCATCGCCAAAACAATTTGTTCAACCAGGAAAGATTTCTTTCCTGTTTCTTTGTAGTATTCACAATAATTCACAGCATTTTAACCATAAAAAATTTTCCTCCGGCAACCTACTTTAAAACTACCGTTCTTAATAGTTAAACCTTGAACCAGTGATTATTCATTTGTTCTGTTGGAAAGTGAAATTTGACTTTTATTTTTCTAAACACCATTTCGCTACTGTTAAAATAATCATTAAGTGAATATAATTGGTAGCCGAGGATTTTTCTTTCAGTTTTTCCTTTAAATTATGGTATTTCTCAGCAATAATTTTATTACTAACGGGGACAATACAAAATATTATCATAGTAATGATTTAATTTTGCCAACAATAATCATTCAGTGAACAATTCGGTTGTTTTGAATTCTTATAGTCCTTCAGATTAATTTGTTTAACCTTTTGGCTCTTTTTATAGTTAAAAAAATCACATGACTGTGTGTATGTGCAATAGCAGCAGTAATAATTACAAATACGCTATAAAAGAAATCCTTACTTGTGACTCAATATAAGAAGTTCAGATAACTATTGCTATACAGTGGTGGCCAGAATTGTGGTCACTTTTTTAAATTGTTAGTTTTTTTAAGTTTGTATGCTTATAGAAAACTTTACGTTGCACAAAATGCTAAGTATTTACATCATTTCAAAGGGAATTTAACACTGAATTCAATACAAAAATTAAAATAAAATATTGGCAATGCAAAAAAGTTATGCTGTAATAACTCTGTCGATATACATTACATAATGATGATAGCAGTAAGTTTGCCTTTGAGCAGAACTTTGTGAGGTTGCCTTTAATCTTTATTACAGCTTCACATCGATGTTCCATTGAGCTGAAAATATTTTTAAGCCCTTCCTTCGTTAACACACGATGACAGGAAACAATTATATCCTCAATTAGTTCCTTTTTATTTCATGGGTACCTCATTCGGACAAGAGTTTTCAAATGGTGCCTCAAGTTTTCGATAGGATTGAGGTCAGAACTGCTTCCTGGACAGGATAACAATGATATTTAGTCAAAAAGCAATGGCATCAAGTAAAAGAATAGATTGAAAATGTGTGACGCGGGAAAATGGTATTTTCTATGTTAAAATTACATATCAGGTGGGTAGCTCAGTGACTACATCTGGAGACTGAGATTTTTGTTTAAGATGTCAGGAGGCAAATTTAATTAAAAAAAAAGCAGGAAATAACCGAAAAAGGTGCACCACATCTGTTAATGATAAAAGAACAAATATACTATGTTTCAGAGATAAAAGAATTTCATGGACATCCATCAGAAGTGATGCTGGTGTTTTTTTGTCAGTTCTAAAACAATCAGGAGTAGATTAGCAGATGTAAGACTAAAAGGTAGAATTCCACGAAAAAAGCCGTCTCTCAACTTACAGCAGGGCTAAAAGAAATTACAGTGGGCAATGGAACACATTAATTGGACAAATGATTATTGGTCACAAGTTATATAGAGGGATCAAACTAAAATATCGTTATTCGGTAGTGATAGCCTAAAATATGTAAGACGAAAAATAGCAGAATTGCTATATCCTGGCCTCATCCAGGCAACTCTGAAGTACCCACATAGTTTTATCACTCAGTCATGCATATCAGCAGATGGTATCGGTCGCCTTCATATCATCGATGGAACACTGAATGTCATAAAATACATTGACACCGTTCTAGAACCCAAACTTCTGCCTTCCAATAGGGAACTATTTACCAACAATGCTTCATTTTCCAGCAAGATTCTGCTCCTTGTCACACAGTAAAGTAATTGAAAGACTGGTGCCGTTCTAAGATCATTGATTTGTTGTCTTGTCCAGAAAACAATCCTGACCTCAATCCTATCGAAAACTTGCGGCACCATTTGAAAACTCTTGTCCGAATGAGGTGTCCATGAAATAAAAAGGAACTAATTAAAGACATAATTGTTTCCTGTCATCATGTAATAACTAAGAAAGAGCTTACAACTATTTTCAGCTCAATGAAACATCGATGTGAAGCTGTAATAAAGATTAATGGCAACCTCACTATGTTTTGATAACACACTGCTATCATCAGTATCTAATGTATATCGACAGTTATTACAGCATAACTTTTTTTCACTGCAAATATTTTAATTTTGATTTTTGTATTGAATTCAGTATTAAATTCCCTTTAAAATTATACAAAATACTTAGCATTTTGTGCAATGTAAAATTTTCAATAAGCACACAAACTTAAAAAAACAACAATTTAAAAAAGTGTCCACAGTTTTGGCCACCACTGTATCTATAATAAGCAAAATATTTTTGTTTTCTTATCACAGAATAAATTAATTTGGTTTGATTAAGATTAATAACAAAATTTGATCACGAATCTCAGGTGGAGGCTCTGTTGTATAAGGATGTAAATATCGTTCAAAAATGCTCAAAAGTAATTTAAAAGTAAAGATGTAAAATGTAAGTAAATATGCATTTAACAGCACATTTATAAACACATGGCCCATGTGTAAGTTTTTAAAACTCGCAAATACCGATTTTTTCCCTTTCTGTTGCTTCATCAGTCTTTCAAACTTGACGACATGGTACCAAGCAATTCAGAGAGTTCATTTTTTATCCTGAGAACTGTCTTTGAATTACTTGATACAACAGTTGTACGGCAACCGAAGTATATCTGAAAAAATTTGCAAGGTAGCACATGTACCATCTAGTTTTGAAGGTGCAAATAGACAAATTCACACTTCTTGATTGATGGATTACGAAAGTCGAGCAATGAAGCAACACAAGAGCTATTGGTGATAGACCTCGTAATTTTTTACCACGCTCGGGTGATGTGGGTGACACCTGATACGGCACCTCACTCTCCAAACTTCCACCCACTTCAAAGTGAGGTTTTGAGCCAAGACACATTTAACGCGCATCAGCCCAGTTACACATTGGATCTTTAATGACGTCAGGAATCAGACCCAAGACTCGAAGTAGACGAATTTAAAAGATTTAGGCTATTTTTCATGTAATGTATGTAATAATAAAAAATGGAAATCATCTCATTATAGTCGTTAAGAGGGTATATTAAGTAAGTGCAAGTAATGAAATTATTAGTGTTATGTTCTCTGATGATATAAAGGGTGTTTTTTTTAGAGGTATAGAACTTTAAATTGCAATAAAACAACGATGTATTATTCGATTGACATGAATTTTTTTTATTCGAAAGATAATCTTGTGGCATTACATTTTAAATATGATTTCTGGCATACGACTGCCACGGCTGGCTCGGATGTAGTCCAATCTGGACGTCCAATTTTCGATGACTTTTTCCAACATTTGTGGCCGTATATCGGCAATAACACGGCGAATGTTGTCTTCCAAATGGTCAAGCGTTTGTGGCTTATCCGCATAGACCAATGACTTTACATAGCCCCACAAAAAAATAGTCTAGCGGTGTTAAATCACAAGATCTTGGAGGCCAATTCACAGGTCCAAAACGTGAAATTAGGCGGTCACCAAACGTGTCTTTCAATAAATCGATTGTGGCACGAGCTGTGTGACATGTTGCGCCGTCTTGTTGGAACCACAGCTCCTGGACATCATGATTGTTCAATTCAGAAATTAAAAAGTTAGTAATCAGGGCTCTATACCGATCACCATTGACTGTAACGTTGTGGCCTTCATCGTTTTTGAAGAAGGATTCCACCAGCCCATAAAGCGCACCAAACAGTCAGTTTTTCTGGATGTAACGGTGTTTCGACATACACTTGTGGATTAGTTCTGTTTGTTGCGGTAGTTTTGTTTGTAGACGTAGCCATTCAACCAGAAGTGCGCTTCATCGCTAAACAAAATTCGCTTATGAAGTCATCGAAAATTGGACGTCCAGATTGGACTACATCCGAGCCAGCCGTGGCAGTCATATGCCAGAAATCATATTTAAAATGTAATGCCACAAGATTATCTTTCGAATAAAAAAAATTCATGTCAATCGAATAATACATCGTTGTTTCATTGCAATTTAAAGTTCTATACCTCTAAGAAACACCCTTTATTAGACGTCTAAGTGTAAAGTGTTAATATTTTTCTCTCTATATATATATTAAGAAAAAAAGAGACTCCCTCACTTGAGGAAATAACTTTGCAAAAGGGATATGGGGGCATTAATGTTAAAAAATTCATTAAATGTTCTGTTACAATTTTTTCTCCTTCATATCTTGATGTTCGAAATTAATCAACCGATTCATTCAAAATTATAATCCTATGACTTACGTAAAAAAATTGAATCCATTATGTTTTCCATAGCTAAGGAATGAATGTAATGCGTTAAAATGAAAAAAAAAATTCAATTCTTGCGCATTTAATTTTTGTGCGTGTAATAGAGTAAAGAACAATCTCTACATTTGTTCTTTTTAAGTGCGGTAATGATGATTTATAAAATGTGTTCTTAAAAATCACCAGTCCCTGAGACTGAAATTAATTAACTGAACTAAATCGTCCATATTTTTTAAACTCTTTTCCATTTAAATGAGAAAGGTCTGCCTTTATTATACATTTCAATCCTAAGCTGGTGTTCAAAAGTCAAGAATAATGCTTATATCTTTAAGTATGAGGTTAAATAAAAAAAAAATAGAAAGAAATTGGATATATATCCTCCTTCCTCAGTGGTTCGACAGTCTAGGGTGGGCCTAGGCCTTCTCAAGAAGCCTTTCCCACACACATGCTAGCTTTCTTCCTACTAGTGTTCTCCAATAACTGTGTAGATATAAGTTAAAAACTTATAAAAACTGGAAGTTAAGTTGATGAGCGAATGTAAACATAAATTCAATGTGTGACATCTCACGTGTCTTTTCTTTAACAAGTCCTTTGGGTTCTTTGGGCCAGAATTAATGGCAACTCTTTTCCAACCAAATCCAAGAAATGAAATGTGAATAAGAGATGCAAATAAACGGACTTTAAATATCGGATCTTAGAGTAAGCGAGATGGCAATGTAAGGGAATGTTAGTCAATTGATGTGGGTTGTGGCAGTTGATAGTTACTACAGTTCGTGTTTCAAGTTTGAATGAGTTCTACGTGACGTGGATACATATATTAGTGCTCGGTTAGAAGGAAGCCGTACAGTTGCATCCCCTTGCATATAAAGACAAGAGCTACTACAAGCTATAATAAAGTAAGATTGATTACTTAATATTAGAATCGAGGATTAGGCGGTTCGCTTATTGATATTGGTCTGAATTGGATTAGGTCTTATTATAAATATATATATTGTGTGTTGCGTATTTTTCATCGTAGATTCTCTCATATTACTTATTATAATTGAATTTGTTAAAGGTTTAAGTTGAATATCTTAATAAAGTCATATTAAGATAATGTTTGATAATCCTAGTTCTTTCGCTAATCCTACACCTCTAGCTCACGCTGATACTTCGAGAGATGTTCTTCCAAGGGGAGGAACATCACAATTGTTTAATTTATGCAAATAACTCAAAATGGAAAAAGAGCGAGAAGCTCAACTCTCAATAAACTGCTTAAGTTTGTTTGTAAGGAATGTGATCACTTCTAACTGCAATACTAACAGCATAGGGAAATTTCACGTTACAGATGAGAGTCTACACTAGGGGTGGACAGACTTTTCCAGGGTACGAGCTACATCTAATTTTTTCAATATGTTGCGGTCTACCCAGTAACGTAGGTGTGGTGAGGTAAGAAAAAGGTCTACAATATTTATTAAAACATAATAATAAATACGGGATATGTACTTACCTACATAACTAAAATAAAAAAACTCACACTTTTAAAACCGCGTTTAAAGCAAAACGCAAGATGCAAACATAATAATAATAGCCACAAGAATAATAATACCAAATGATGTATTTATCAAACAAATCAAAATACATTAAAAAAATAAAGCATTTTCATCTGAAGTTAATTCTCGTAATTATAGCCAGAACAAGTAATATAAAATTTCTCTTTTTTAAGTCAATTCCTAATTAGATCAACAAAGAAAATTTTTTTTAGCTACTTTTTATTAATAGTTACAATTAATATAAATATGTATATGCATAGGACAGAATCACAGCATTAAGTGGTAATTAATTTTTAATAATTATCATTAAAGTATCGTACTATCATCGTATAATAAAACAATCGTGTATATAAAATTTCAGTTCAACTGAATGCTTTAAAACGTGAGAAAAAAAATCTTTTCAAGTTTTGACACAAGTCGCCAAAAATGATGCCAACGTGGCTGAATTTGTAATTCTTTAAATAATTAGTTTTAATCAATTAATTTTAATTAATTATAGTTAAATTTTTGTATTGTCATCCAAAATAATCATGAGTATTAAATTTCAGCTCAATTGAGCGCTTTAAAATGTATTTCATTAACGATTGAAAATTCCACCAAGATAAATAATTGAATAAATAAATAAATATATAGAGAGTGTGAGTTAATAGGAATTGAAAAAGAGTTAGTCTGCATACTGTCAACCAATCTTAAGCATTTAGGAATATAGTTACTAACTGCTAATCTTCAGGTGGTCACCCCAAAATGCCTGCGGACAGCGTACGGTCAGGTGTGCCCACGCGCGTCAAAACTCTTTGGACGTTAGAGCAGAAAGAGATCGAATATCATCGTCAAACTATCTGTAAACTAACTACCTTTTTAATTAATTTTTGTTTAATGTTAAAATAAAAATAGAAGAAAGACCAACGTATTGGATATATATATATATATATATATATATATATATATATATATAAATGGCAATCCCCTGTCTACATTAATTACAGTTTTATAGCCTAGATCAGATTATGACACTCTCGCAGCAGAATAGTTTTGAAATTAGTTATGTACCTTGATTGATGAACGATGAGCTGGAATCTTTCATCTAAATTCGTCTCAAACATGCCCATTTGGATTTGCTTGTCATTGCATGCGCATGATGTATTCACATTCAAGATATTTTTCTACGAGTTGTGAACAGCTTTGCTTCTTCGTCCATGAATAAGAATGATAGACTTGCAGTAATTTGAAGAAGACAAACATGAGATTACAAAACAACATCTCGGTTAATTGTTCCAAACACCTACAAAAACGTGAAGATCCGTGCTTCAAGCAGATCCCTTCCCCATCAAAATGCATCCCCACGATATTGACATCGTTCTGTGATACTCGTATTACGAGGGATAATGTGTTTCATCATGCTGCATGCGAATCACTTTGTAAGCTGAACCGTGTTTCATTGGAGGGCATTATATCATTCCATTGATTCTTGGTCCAGTTCCAATGTTCTCAATTCCATCGCAAAAATCTGTTTACATACAGCAGCTGGGCATCCGGCACATACGTGTTTTTCTCCCTGAGTCATCCGTAAACTGGTATTTATTGTTCCCAAGGTGGGGTCCAAGGTCCGGATCCCTCCATAACCCTTGAATTCTTTTTCGATTATATATAGTACGAATTAATGGTAATTCAGAATATTTAATTATTTGTTATTAATAATTTATTTTATTAATTAATGCTAATTATTTATTCAATAATTTATTTTTTACTGTTTTTTGTTCCCGACAATCGACAAAATCAAAAGAATATGTTTGGCGACGTAATGGGGTATGATACGAGAATGATGGACTTTTGACCTTGGACCTCCTTGAAAAATTCCTGCGTGTGTCACTGATTGTTCCCATAGTTACTAGAGGCTCCAAAGATATTTGACACATATCAATCGGTTGTGTGGTGCAGTTTTGCAGAAAAGTTGTTATTCTCAGTCGAACTGTCATAACTTGTTTATGAATCTATTTCCAGTGATTTGGTACGGATCACAGTATTGGATAGTACCCACTGTGCAATAGCATTTCTGTCTGTGATCATCCACTTTCTAGATTTCTAATGACATTGCCTTTTAAAAACAAGTCGATTTGCCTTCTTTGTGAGTCACACAGTAAATACTTTTACAATGTTTAAAACACACAAGTAAATTCATTGATTACACAAACAACCAGAGTCTTGAATGTACGTGTTTTCAAATCACTTTACTTATTGCTTTCTCAATAGTCCTTTCAATCGTACTATTGTTATATCACTGACAAAAAATATTCGTGCATACGCTTGTTGACTTTCATCAATAAATTATGCTTGTGCAATTTTCACTTAACCTTTTCATTTTCTACAGTTTTTTTTTAATTATTAATTTTTGAATCAGTATACGTTAAAGCCTCTTAAACATTGTGAGAAATAGGTGACGTATATATATAAATGCTATTATTTTTCAAGTAAACTGCGTTTTCGAAATTTGATTAAATACTATTCATCATCTTGAGTTTATAAGCACAATGATTTCGTGCATTACTTAACTCAATATTTAGATTATATCTTCATAACTTTTTGTACATATCAAGAAACAGCATGCGTTTTCAGTAGGTAAATTGCTAGACACTAGAGGCAAGGCGTTGCTACTTGCAGATAATTGATTAATTTTGATTTTTTATTACCACTGTACTCTAAAGCGACGTTGGGGATATCGGTGACATACCTCGAAGTTTTGAACCTCGGTCAAGTGACTAGGACGAGACCTGAGCTAGTAACCTTCTCTCAAAACTTCTTCAACGCGCCAACGTGAGGAGTTTGAAAATGAACAGATTTAAAATACATTCATGTCCATAAATTAAGGATAATGAAGTTCAGGCAAAGAAAGAGACAGAAGCAAAACAAATTTGACTTATTTGTAAAGTCTATTTATTAAACAAAAGGTAAAGAGCAAAAAAGATGCTATATGTTTGACATAATTATAAAAATTGCGATTTTTACTCCCTGGAGCAAATTTCAAAAAAGAACCTATTTACAAAAAAACAGTATAACATAGTTAGCATGATGGTTAATACGGAGTATGCCTCCCGGAAGATGCAATACAGGCCTTACAACGCCTAGGCATGCTGAGTATCAAATTATCAATCTGATCTTGGGGAATATTACACCACTCATCAAGCAATGCCCTCCGAAGTTCCGGTAGACAGGTGGGAGGGGGTGACGGGCTGCAATTCGTCGGCCAAGCATATCCCACACATTCTCTATTGGATTCAATTCCGGTGAGTATGCTGGCCAATCCATACGGGTGATATCCTCCGATTGAAGGCATTCGTCTACAATGTTTGCACGGTGAGGACGGACGTTGTCATCCATAAACAGAAATTCAGCACCCATGGTGCCCCGAAACAAACGTACATGTTGTTCCAGAATAACATCCCGATAGATGTGGTCTGTCATCGTTACACTCTGAACATGCAGGTTAGTTCTGGAACCAAGAATAATTCCTCCCCAAACGAGCCATCCTGCAGCACCGTAACGGTGTCGTTCAATGGTGTTCTCTTGGTGGTAACGGGTACCTGGCGCTCTCCATATTAAAGTCCGGTGAAAATCAGATTATAAACTAAACCTGGACTCGTCGGAAAACATCACACAAGACTACTGTTGTGGTGTCCACAATGCATGCTCTCTACTCCAGGTTAATCGCAGGCGACAGTGAGTTGCGGTAAGTGGAACACATCTGACAGGTCTACGAGCATATAGACCAATGTGCCCTAAGCGTCTGTATACGGTCTACCTTTAAACTGTCGTACCGGTAGCTGAAGAGAGCTCACGAGACAGGTCTGATGCTGTGCTCTGTTTGTTTCTTTTGGCAGTAACTCCTCAGTGGCATCAGCACTCGTTCTCACGAATCGATGGCTACGAGCTGGTGACTATAGCCACTCGGCTACCGTAGCCTCTACTAGCAAATTAATTGAAGTCCATTTGGGACGACTTGCCAGTAATGCTGCATCATCGGCAAGCGTACATGATAGTTGCTCGGTAATTGCGGTGTTATTTACTGCTGCTTTGCACAACTTCAGGATTAAAGTGCCAATAGGGCTTTAGTCAAAATTTTTGGCAATGCATCTAATTGTTCTTGAATGACTATCAAATAATATTTTTAAGATTGGCCTATCTCCTCTTAACGCTCAAGCCTCTGGTTCATTTGAGAAATTATTTCAAATATAGAGTTTTGAGTCTTTCTTAATGTTTGTCACTGTATTTATGTGTCATTAACCATTCGTTTTTTTAGATCCATTTTTACTTTCCTGAAAATAGTAAATAGCAAGGAGAAATTTTCTTTGATGAACTCTAATTTTTGAATGGTTGAATGGTTTACTATAATTGTCAAATTTTGTATTTTTAAATTTTATACGTGGACGCATTCCTTAACTTTTCGGTCAGCAGAGTGTCAATTATGAAGTTATGAATACTCATCTGACCAGTTTTCTTCATCTTCAGTTTTCGAGAAATTATTGCAATAGCCAATTCCTTGCAACCAGCGCTTAGAGCAGGGGGTGCTAACCCATAGTCTGGCACGGTGGAGTAGTAATAGTGGCCCGCGAAGACTACTTGAAAAATTAAAAATCTCAAAAGATAATAATAACATTTTTTCTTACAATTTTATTGAAATGTAGCTGGCTTAGACAAAAAATAACCCTCAAAATTGATCTTAAATACAATTAATTAATTGAATTACAAAAGAAAAGATTATCACGTAGATAATACTCCTTCCTTGTTGTGTGCTCTGCTTTCCATAGAAAGTGCACTTGAGAGATTTTGGAATTTGAGGAAGCATATGCGGCGGTGTGAACTAGTACCAACATCACGCGAAGACGATCGTTTTGGCGTGATCGGTAAAGTACTCGCATTCGTTCAGAACGGAAGGTACCCAGAACGAACCTACCTTCCTTCAATGGTGACCCTGGCCGTGATCTGAACTGCACCCTTCTCACGCCGCTGTCGTGGCACCATCTATCCACCGCAAAAGCACCAAAACCGTCACACAAATGACGCAATTCTCAAGCCATCACGCACGAATGACGCAACTGCTTACATGCTAGCCACGAATATGATATCGTTCGTTCGCCTATTCGCCGAAACACTGGCAGGGGAGTATGTGGTGGTGTGATATCTATATGAACTAGTACCAACATCACGCGAAGACGATCATTTTGGCGTGATCGGTAAAGTACTCGCACTCGTTCGGAACGGAAGGTACCCAGAACGAACCTACCTTCCTTCAATGGTGACCCTGGTCGTGATCTGAACTGCACCCTTCTCACGCCGCTGTCGTGGCGCCATCTATCCACCGCAAAAGCAACCAAAACCATCACACAAATGACGCAATTCTCAAGCCATCACGCATGAATGACGCAACTGCTTACATGCTAGCCACGAATATGATATCATTCGTTCGCCTATTCGCCGAAACACTGGCAGGGGAGTATGTGGCGGTGTGATATCTATATGAACTAGTACCAACATCACGCGAAGATGATCATTTTGGCGTGATCAGTAAAGTGCTCGAATTCGTTCGGAACGGAAGGTACCCAGAACGAACCTACCTTCCTTCACATGTTTTTAAAAATATCTGGAAAAAAACTATGAACTGCCCAATGAATGTTTGTTATTCTAGAATGAAAATTGGCTGTGGGATTTTGCTTTTCTTACCGATATTATGAGATATTTAAATAATTCTAACTGAAGATTATAGGGAAAATATTATATTTTCTTACCTTGGCTGTCAGAATCTTCAAGAGCTAATTCTAATATAGGTGACTTGGTAAGACAACAACAAATTAAAAAGCCACATTAAGCAAGTGCTCCCTGTTTAACAATTATTTAGAATTAAATGTTTCAAGTTACTCATTTTTATTTTATACCTAACCTAACTGATTTGAATCGGTGAAATATTTAATAACAACAAAACCTAAATTTGTATTTCTTTTTACTTATGGTTTATTTTTAATTTTCCACTTTTTAAACTTGCATTAAGTAATATGCTATTTGTGTAAAAATCTCAAAATGAGCCTATAAGTAAAATTTTTTCACTTGATATTTTTGTTTGTTTTTGGAAAAGTTGTAAGTGGTACGCGTAAAGTTTTTTTTTCACATAGTGGCACTTTTCTCAAAAAGGTTGACCACCCCTGGTTTAAGGTTGGCACCCTGGCTTAACATAGATGCCACAACCAGAATATGTGTTGGAAACTATAGTATCATATTCGACAGATGGAGTAATAACGGTCAGTAATCAGCAAGCATATTAGGGTATCCGACTACATTCGGAACCGTGATTTTAAAAAAGCGCATAAATGGATAAATTTCATGATATTTAGTGTCACTCAGATTAGAATACATGCACAAAATTGTTTTAATAACATTTTGCCCAAAAAATTTTTTTGTAAATATAATATTTTGGCAAAAAATTAACTTAGAATAATCTTTCTTCTAAATGTTCTCCTTTTGTGAAAAATGGTTCTATTATAACAATGTTTTGCCTGTATATAGCTCAGACCTCTCTACAGAGGCTCAAATATGATTTTTGAAAATTCACATTATTTTCAGAGTTACGACCATTTAAAATAATTATCGAGTTTTTTTCTTAAAATTTCTCCCCTCTGTTGTCGTAAAACATGGATAAACCCACTTCTAAGTTATATATTTCAAAAATTCTAGTTGAGCCTCTGTAGAGAGGTCTGAGCTATAGACAGACAAAATATTATTATAATAGAAGCATTTTTCACAAAAGGAGAACATTTGGAAAAAAGATTATTCTAAGTTAATTTTTTGCCAAAATATTGCATTTAAATAAATTTTTTTGTCAAAATGTCCTTAAAACAATTTTATGCATATATTCTAATCTAAGTGACACTAAATATCATGAAAGCTATCCATTTATGCACTTTACAAAATCACGGTTCCGAACGTAATCGGATACCTTAAGCAAGTTGTCAAAATCTTAGTCTTGCGTGTATACATATGAAAGTACAATTTACAGAGATATTCACACCATAAAGATAGCGAGCTTCTGTATAATATGGCATTTAATGGGACTATTTAAAATGAGAAAATTCGGTCAACTTAGTTAGATGGCCTACTTTGAAAATTTTGCTGTATAAAAATGAGATTTTAATAAAACAACGTGCATAGTAAAGTATTTTTTTAATTAAAATTTCTCGTTGTGACCGTTTTTTGAAAATCTTAATTTAAGTTACTATGAGTAACTGTTTTTTAAAGACTTCACCGTAGTCTTTTATATTAAAAGGTTACAAAACTTTTGACAAATCGTATGTAAAACTAACGGTCATCATATTTGCATATAATCGGTAAGAAAAATCAAAATTAAGAAGTAAACATCAGGAAAAATGTTTCGAAATCTGACGAACAAATACTGAAAATGCTTGTTTTTGTGAATGTCAGAAACCGTAGATTTTTTAGAATGGAGCTGATCATCCATTAAGTCCATACAATCATGTAGTATCTTTTCATGTGTTAAAAACCGCTTTGAAGGGTAATCCTTTTATCAGTATGCCCATCAGCATGAAACGATTCGTAAGAAAGATTAATTGTTTTATGCATCGCTATTTTGCAACTGCCCTAACGATCCAAGAATGGAAATAACCACAAATGCGCATGCAGTCAGCTGTTTGTTTGCTTATTAGCTCAGAACTTGGGGTTCTGACATACAATTAATCGTTTAATTAAACATGATATGACATAATTCTTTGCAAAGCAGAAAAATCCCGCAAAATTGGGTGTACTTTTCTCTTGATTTTCTTTCTTTAAGAATATACAGTCAAACCTCTATATAACGAAACTCTATATTGCGAATTTTTCTATATAGCGAACTTTTTCCTGGAACCTTGAACATTTCACGATCTTCTTCGTAAAAAAATCTCTCTATAGCAAAGTGTATTTTCTATATAGCGAACTTTTTCTTTAGTGATTCAATTTTTGTTCTCCCCTTTTTTAAAGTATTTCTGAAAAATTTTTAAGTTATTTTCTCTTTAACACATTTTATGCTGGTCTTAAATCTTGAACTGGTTTTATTAAATCCTAACTCGCCGAGAGCAATATTCTGGACGTTTCATCTCCCATTGCCTAGTTCACTAGAAACATCTTTGATATCCCCTTTCAGCCTCAGTGGATTTGTCCTATGTTCTAATTATAAAATAATGTATGTTTAATATTACTTGTATTCTTTAAATAGAAAATGTCATTAAAATTCATTGATTTTAGTATAAAATTATTTTCTTAATATCGAAAATTCAATGAATTTTTCGACATTCTTTTTTCTTGTTTTCCTTTCAGTTTTTCTTTCTTTCTTTTTTTTGATGGGTAAGATATATAAAATAAACACATATTACTTTTAAAAAAAGGTGTGAATAATTACTTTTTTTAATATATAGTGTTTATGAATTTATAAAAACCACATAAAACAAATTTTAAAGTAAATCAAAAGATGAACCTCTATATAATGAATTTTCCATATAACGAACTTTTTTTCGGGATTTAGCGACTTCGTTATATAGAGGTCCGACTGTATTTTCTTTTTCACTGAAACACAAAAAGAGCACAAATGTCCCTTTTTGCGACCTAAAATGTAATACCTTGCTTATAAATGAACATCATCATATTTGGCTCAACAACCCCTGGGAGGAAGGGGGAGTCTTGGCGTTCTCCAGAACATTTTCCCTCGCAGTTTTCTTTGCCGTCAGCTCCTGCCAGTTTCATACTCATAGTGTTTTGAAATCAGTGTTAATGGAGTCCAGCCATCGAAGTTTTGGTTGTCCTCTAGTTCTACTAAGTTTCCATAGTTTCATTCCTCTAGTACCATAAGTTTATGTTTGAAGGTCTTGTATGTCGAACTAGTACTATCCAAGCGGCAAATATGCCCTGCAAATCTAATTCTACTTACAATTTGATGAATTTTATAACACCAATGTTCTGGGACGACACACGCATGATGTACGATAAACAGTTCTTACTTTTTTGGCGCACCCTTATGTATCACATTGTGCATCCCTTAGGGCAGCTGTTCTTAAACTTTAGAGATCGCCGCAGCCCCTCTTAATGTATCAGTCTGATACCACGGATCCCAAAAATTGCGAACACCCCTCTCCGACTCCCAACACATAGCTAAGGGATTTAAAGGTTCCTCAATAAACCTAAAACTGCGTCTGCTATTTATAAGGACTTTTTTAACACTTCTTTCCCCCCTTTAAGTAGCATCTAATTTAAAATAGTAAACGTCTAATTAAAAATATTACAAAATATCTATATCAAACAATGTACTTAACTGCATTAATTGACATTTTTAATGAGAAAGATGGTGTGGTATTTCTTTTACAACTGCTGTTATACGAGTATTAACATCGATGGCACATCGTTCTGTTTTTCCACGAGACTTTTCTGTCTGTAAGAGGGAAGTTTTAAAATTTTATGAGAGATTTTCGCGGACCCTCTAGAAAAGTGCTGGGGACCCCCATGGACCACTGTTTAAGAACTACTGCCTTGGGGTAAGTATTCATCACTTTGGTGTAAGTTATATATGTATACACCTATTTCTTATAATGGATTTAGAACATCATCTATTCATTATTTTATACTCAGTATTCTAAACAGAAAGGGGGAAGGTTAACCTCACTTTTATATAAATTAATAAAAGTTGCCCAAAGTCAGCATTGTTTATAATTCTGCAGAGTTTTTAAGTTCCATTATCTGTTTGTTTCATTTACCTTTGATTTTCAAATCATTTTTGTCTCTCTCTCAGCTGGTAGAGATTAATAGAACTAAAATTCAATGGCTACTATTTTTACTCACGCAGAAATGACCGCCCGATATTAGGAGATGTAAAGATAGCGAAGCTTACATAAAAAAGTAGGTAAATAGACTGTCGATTCCTGTTTTTCTTTCACTGCTAGTGTTTTTGCTGCCGCCTACATGTTCGCTGCTCTTGCCGCGCGTCGAACTTGTTTCCGTCAGTTTGCATATTCCACGGAGTAAAAAAGGGTCAAGGTACGAATGGAGAGAGACAAAAGAAAATGCACGAGTCGACCTTTCTTAATTATCTCGATCATTGGATTGGGTTCGTATGCATTCTCCATAAGCATTCTGTTCAGATTGTAGAGTAAATTACTTTCGAATATTTTATTGATGCAATGAATAGTATAATATTTGCAGTACTGAGAGAGAGAGAGAGAGATAATATCTTATAATGTCTTATTTGATTTTGAAACGAATAAAGAAGTATAGAATTGTGTAGAGCTGAAATGTATAATCATCAGAGAGAGACAATATTCTTTTTATTTTCACTCGTGACAGGATGTTTTTTTTTTTCGTTTCTAATAAAATTTTATTGCTGTAAAACTGCAAAAGCAATGACGCTTTGTCCTACTGAATGCCTCACAGTCACAAAAATTTTAAGAAAAAAATACCTTTGATTTGACATGTATAGTTAAATATTTATAAAGGTAGGATTTTGCAAAATAAAGAAGTTTATTTCGAGTATAGCTACATATACAAATTTATGAAACATAAAAAAAAAAAAGGGAAAATAAACCTTATTTTGAGAGAAACAGATTAATTGTAGTAAAAAAAATTTTCTGAAGTATATTAGAGAGGAATTGTGCATGTAATTCCAATCAAAGTGGGATTGCATTTCGATTCATTCTGTGTAAACATTGTTAACTTGTTTATAAAATTTTACTTGAACGTTCTAATTTTTTTGAAGATAAAAAAAGATGCTTATTTATTAAAGCGGTGTTTCTTAACAAGGCACTAGGTGGCTCTATGAAGCAAAAAAAATTTTATTAATCGGAACTTACCTGTGGGGAAAAGATGTTCCATAGTATCAAGGTTAGGAGAAAAATAATATTAAAAAATAACTTTTCAAATTTTAATATTGCTACAAAAGGGTTGAATTTCCGGCAAAAAATGCAATTTTGGTTAGATGATTTTAGATTCAAAACGATTACTTTCGTACAATGTTAATAACCAAAAGTGTGATGATTATAGATAAAAAAAAGTACTGAGATGAGTGAATAGTATAATGCACATCGCAACATTTCATAACTCCAGATCTCTCTCCGCATCGCCGAATCAGTCCAATTCAAACTTTTTTCCCGTTTTTCTTTATAGTGCACTATAATTTCTGTAGTAGCTTTTTTTTTTTTTAAAAAAAAAGTAATATTAAAAGAACTGTTAAATGTAACTGATATTTTTTCTTGTTGTAATTTAGTAGGTGCTCCCTCAACACAATAAGTTTTTAAAAGCACAAAAATGCTTGCCTTTCTTTATTAAAATCACTTTGACTTTTTTCCATAAAAAAAGCTCAAAAACAACTTCATTCTCGTTGAGGCAGTACTTAACATAAAAAAAATTCTATTAGGACCAGGCCCTCATTTTAAGATGAAAAAATTGCTTCATTGGGACCTTACAAAAATTTTGCGTGTGTGTGTGAAATCCGCTAATTTTTTATTTTATCCCTCTTACTGCCATTTTACAATTGCTTTTGTAAAATTTTAAAGTATTTTTGGTTACTTTTAATTTTAGGAATTTTTCGGTAATTTTTTTAAAAAAAATTTGTAACACATTTTTTAAAATCTTTAGTTTTTTTTTTCAAATTCTATTTTAGAAATTTTTAGGATAATTAAAAATGTGCTTTCCGAACTGTAAATATCAGAATCAGCTGCAATTCGTAGCGCATTTGAAAATCATTTGAGTGCACTCTTTGATCCATTGCATTGTCTTAAAAAATCATTAACTTAACTTTAAAAAATGTTGTAATTAAACTATAAGTTTTTCCATCATATTCTGAAAATTTCTGATTTTTGGTTTTTATGGTATTTTATAGGTCATTTTAAACAATTTTTAGGTCATTAAACAGGTACCTGACATTAAATGTAAAAGTAATTACAATTATCAATTATGAGATATTTAAAAGACAATTCGGGGATTATAAAGGATTATTATGGGGATTAATATATGTAGGCTAAAAGAACACAACTTTTTTTAAGGTACTTACATTCTTTGCTTGATTCCTTAAGGTTAACTAAAAAAGTTGCTTCAATTTTGGCTGTTTTAGTTAACATCAGACAATTTATCTAAGACGTCTGATTATTTTTTTTTTTTTAAATGACAGTATTGTTTCTGATATCTGGGCCCGAAATGGTCTGTAAGTAATGTAATGTTAAAAAGTATTCAAAATGTATTAACAAAATATTCTCAGTTTCTGTTTTTCAAAATAGCAATTCAACGTAGATTAGTTACAAAACTCTTCTTTCTGGGCAATTGTAGTAATCAGTAAACAATATGCAGTGTATGTTAAGAATGTGTAACAGTATTTTATTACTAAGAAAAATATGAACAAATGCGATACCAGTTAAGTTTCAGATTTTCATATTTTCAAAGATGCTACTAATTAATTTTCAGCATATTTTATGTAACTAACAAATATATATTCTTATACTATTTCGCTATGTATTTAAACATCAGAAAGAACGCGGAAATAGATTAAATGCAATTGAGTGGATAATCGCTTTTACCTTTACCTCGTGATATTAACCTCCCGTTCTTGTTTATTCAAAGTAGAGTAAAGTTACTCATTCGAATAAAAATAAACACCGTGTATCAAAGAATATATATCAGTACATATTTTTAATTTAATGTGCCGTTCGATTATATATTTGTATCTACACGGACTTTTAAGTGCACCGTAAATAAAAAAATAAAATAATGTAGCATTTTGATATGAAAAGTAAGACATGTAAACTATATTACCTTATTAACATATTATCATATAAAATAAAAATTGCAGTAATGAACGTATTAAAGAAAGAAATTCTAAATAATTCAATTAAAATTAAATAGTTTGTAATGATTTTAACTCATCAAAATTTGGTTTCTAATTTCGAATGAATGATTGTATTTTTTTATTAATTTCTATGCGGAGGATCATTATTAGAGGTCTTACAAAAATAATTTTTGAATGATCTTAAAATATTAATTTGATTATTCTATAAGGAAAGTGTTTTGAAGCCAGATTAATGTTGGTTTCAGTAACTCAAATAATAATAAAATAGGAATAATTTAAATAAGAGCTTTATTCCGAACGTACCCCAGTTCAAATAGTGATTTCGAACAGGGGTTAGGGGGGCAATCTGCGGCACTCTACACCACTCACCAAAATTATCTCTTAAGTTATCCGATTACGTTCGGAACCGTGATTTAGCAAAAGTGTAGAAATGGATAATATTTATGATATTTAGTGTCACTTGATTAGAAAACGTATATAAAATTGTCTTAAGAATATTATTATAATAAAAAAATTATTTAAGTACAATATTTTGACAAAAAATGAATATAGAATGACATATTTTCAAAATTATGAAAAATACTTCTATAATAATAATATTTTACCTGTTTATAGCTCATACCTCTGTACAGAGGCTGAACTAGAATTTTTCAAATATATAACTTAGAAATGGATTTATCCATATTTTACTACAACAAAAGGGAGAAATTTTAAGAAAAAAACGCCGATAATTATTTCAATTGGTAGTAACTCTGAAAATAATGTGAGTTTTTCAAAAATCCTAGTCGAGACTCTCTGGAAAAGTCCTTACTTTATCTAAGCAAAATATTATTATTATAGACGCATTTTTTTATAAAAGGAGAACGTTTTAAAGAAAAGTTATTCTAAGTTAATTTTGTGCCAAAATATTGTATTGAAATATACATTTTTTTTTGTCATAATGTCCTTAAAACAATTTTATACATGTATTCTAATCTAAGTGACACTAAATGTCATGAAAATTATCCATTTATGCGCTTTTTTAAAATCACGGTTCCGAACACGTAGTCGGGTACCTTAAAGTTAAAGCGCCTTGTCTATTCTTTCTGTGCCTGAAGCATTCTACCTCCTTTTGTTCGTTGCGCCGATACACAAATATCGAGCATGATTATAGTTAAAAGGTGTACTTTGTTTGATGATATCGTGCGCTATCTGCAACTTTTAATTTTATGATATGCTCTTAGTTTTATAGTGAAAACTTGTATTTTACTTGTTTAATTGATGTAATGATTCATATCTGTATATTTAATTAAAATGGCTGCTGCAAAAAGAAAGTTTGATGCTCGTGGTTTTCAAGACTCTTGAACGAAAGAATATAGATTCGTACGATAAATAGCTGTATTTGCTGTATGTGTGTTATTGCGCGACAGCATCGTATATTGCTGCTAAGCCAAATCTTTATTGTATGCGTCTTGCTTATCTTTAATAAACAATAGATCATATCTCCTTAAAATAATGTTCGATTTCGAAAAACTATTAAAAACATTTATGTAATCTGTCATTCTGACTGAAACTTCTGGTACTAATAGAAACACACACACGAGATAAGATATAGTTGCTTGGTAGCTGGATACTGTAAAAGATGGAATGATAGGGGTACATAACATAAAAGATTAAGAAACTGATCTATCATTGGCAATACAAGATAAAAAATACAATAAAAGTCAACATTAGCAGATAAAATAAACTGATTATTTATAGATAAAGAAACACAGCAATGCTGATATTTCGGAGATAAGGTAATGCAAGAAGCATTTGTAATGCATTAACCGGTGAAAAATCTTATTCTCAATTTTTATTTGGTAATTACGCTATCGAAAAAAATTTATTTTCTTTCGTAACTATTCCTTAAACACTGTCCAAATTCTAGTAGAAATGGCAGTTTTTACTGTTATGGTTGCATTGGCACTACCATTTTCAGTACTTGCATTGGATAATGGATTAGCTTTAACTCCACCAATGGGTTGGCTGTCTTGGGAACGATTCACGTGCAATACAGACTGCAAAAATGATCCAGCTAATTGTATTAGTGAAAGACTTTA
Source organism: Trichonephila clavipes (assembly GCA_019973935.1). Taxonomy (NCBI): domain Eukaryota; kingdom Metazoa; phylum Arthropoda; class Arachnida; order Araneae; family Nephilidae; genus Trichonephila; species Trichonephila clavipes. The sequence goes on along the minus strand of BMAU01000311.1, from coordinate 395,685 downwards.
CAAAGACATGGCTGATAGGCTGGTGACAGATGGTTACAAGGATTTAGGTTACGAATACATAAATATAGACGACTGTTGGATGGAAAAAGAGAGAGACAAAGGTGGTAAACTTGTACCTGATAGAGAGCGATTCCCTAACGGCATCAAAGGTTTAGCTGATTACATACACTCCAAAGGACTTAAGCTTGGTATCTATCAAGACATTGGCAGTAAAACGTGTGCTGGATTTCCTGGAAGTTACGGGCATTTCGAAATAGATGCAGCAACATTTGCTGAATGGGAAGTGGATATGTTAAAAGTGGATGGCTGCTATGCTGATCCAAAGCAAATGGATGATTTGTATCCAGTTTTCTCAGCAGCAGTGAATAAATCAAGTAGAGACATATTGTTTTCTTGCGAATGGCCATTGTATCAGCAAGCCGCTGGAATGAAACCTAACTATCAACAAATTGCAAAATATTGTAACATATGGCGTAATTATAACGATGTCGTAGATTCATGGCAAAGTATTCTGTCGATCGTGGATTATTACATTAAAAATCAAGATGAGTTTGTCGCAGCGGCAGGACCTGGACATTGGAATGACCCTGATATGATACTAGCTGGAAACTTTGGACTGAGTTATGATGAAGCTAAAGCTCAGTTTTTGCTGTGGGCTGTTATGGCAAGTCCGTTGCTAGTGTCTAATGACTTACGAGACATTCGTAAAGAGTTCAGTGATTTACTTAAAAACAAAGAAATAATTGCAGTTAACCAGGATCCACTTGGAAAAATGGGAAAAATGGTTCAAAAGAATGGTAACATAGAAATCTGGACTCGCCCTATATCTCCTCTTAGTAAAAACGGTAAATATTCCTTTTCCATTGTAGTTTTCAATCGTAATACTTTAGGAAGTACAACGAATGTTTCCATTAAACTCAACACTATTGGATTAGACAATGAAAACTGTTATTCAACTTATGATGTATTTGATTCTAAACATGTAACAAAGTATTGTCCTCAAGATACTTTGAAGGTAGAAGTAAATCCTTCAAGTGCCAGTATGGTGATTGCAAAAGTACAAAATTAACAGTTTTGCGGTATCTTGCTCATCAGAGATTCTTAACTCACTTTAGCTTTATCTTTTCAGGTTATGAAAATATCAACCTGCCTTTGATGGTCTGAATAATCTTCAAATATTTTGATATATTTCGTGTTTTTTAAATTATTTTCAATATAATTTATTCCCTTGCTATCATATATATATAGTTCAAGAACTTCTAATAAATTATCTTTTTAAATCATTAAGAAGTACTTTAAATGCTATTAGATAACATTGCTATATGATAAAAAATTGTTTTTTCAACCTCATTAAAATTTATCACTGTCAAGTTCTTAAGAAATGCAATTTTCATTTAATAAAAGGGGAATAAAAAATTATTTTTAAATAATATTTAGGTGTATTTTTTAAAAAATTATGGACCCTATGAAGACCCATTTATGAGATTTTGCATAGTTTGAAAATATATTATTTTACATGAATTTCTAACTAAAAAACTTATTTAAGAGGCATAAAAAATATGTATTCTATCGATATGAATTTTTTTTTATTATTATGAATAGCCACATGAAAATATAAACTATATCGATTTTATTTTAAAATGCTCATGATCCACTAATATAGTTATCAATTCATTAATCTTTGTTTTAACTATAATATTAAAAAATAACCATTTATATAAGTTTCAATAGTCGAAACTTTCTTTTTTAAAAAAGTATAGTCATTATTGTTTTTATTTTCTAACAACCAACTTTCAGGTATGTAAGGTTTGAGTATGACAAATATAATTATGTCTAAAATCAATTAAGAAATTCATACTTAATGCTATATGCTTATAAAAATGTATTATTATAAATAGTGAGTTTTTTAAAGTTATGTAAGTAATATAAGGCCTTACTTTTGAAGTTTTTAAAAACTTGAGAACGTTACATGATTTATCCTGGAAATAAATTGCAATCTCTCACACTTAAAAGTACTTTGATACATAAGTTTCGGAAAAAATGTTTGAGATTTTATGATAAAAAGTATATGTATCTAGGAAACAAATATTTTTTCTAAAAAATTAATTGGATATAGTACATTTAATAGAAACCCTTCGAAACAATACGAATGTAGGGCTGAGGTACTTAGTATTATATTCTTAATTTTTTATTGTTGTTGATGTTGCTAATGCCACCTGTCTCCCGTATTCAGATCGAGGCCCACAAAATTCATTATGGCAAGGAACTAGATATACGCCTGTCGTTGGCCATAGCCCCTTGAGTACTATACAGGTGACAGTACGATTTAGCTCGGTTCCACCTCAATTTAGAAGGAGAACACCCTGGGGGAGGGTCAGAGGCCTCCCGCCTCTCATCCCCTGCCACCAACCTCACGAGAGGACTTGCGGCTTCACGGCTGTTTAGAGTACCCCCACGCCACGAAGGCACTATATATTTACAAACATCCATGTCTTGTCCGGAATTAGAACCCAGGCCCTACGGCATAGCAGTCAGCACCGCTAACCACTATACCGGAGGGGGGACATTTTTTTATTAATACAGCACGGTAATAATATAACCATGAGTTGTTATTTAATATACAAATATACACAACTCCAAGATTTCATACATATTAACTAATTATTAAAATTAAAAAAAAAAGAAACATTGGATAATCGTTTTGTAAGAATGTCTACATTCTGCAATAACAAAATCAGATATGATTAACTAATTTTAAAAACACCCCCTCAAGAAATCTAATCTAACACTGCTTTAAGAAAATTAATATTTTTTTAATAAATATTAATTTTATTCATTTCCTTCTCTCCTTCATTTTGCATTTTAAATTAAATTTTACAATGACATTTCTTGGTGTACTTTCTAAAAAACCAAATTTTTTAATGACGTGTTAACTTAATTTGGTTCGCTATAATATTTATTAAAAAGACAAACTCATACAATATATCTTACCCAAATGTTCATAACGAGAAATTAATAATTTTGAAAATTCTAGATTCAATCGATTATTTCAAAAATATATAGATTTTCCCCCCAAACACGTTTGAAAAAAATTTACATACATAGTATAATTTTCCAATATACAATATTTTTTCCAAAACTTGTTACTTTTCATAAATCTCTAAACTATTACGATGAAATAACGTGACTGCAACAGCATTTATTTTTCATATTTTTTGAATCAATCTCTTCGATGGCTCTTTTGAATACCAAACATTGAGGCAAATATAATGATAATTTAACTCAAAACATTTAATTTAAATTATTCGAATATCAACCCATATATTTAAAGTGAAGTTTTAATGACTGAAAAAAATTCTACACCTTTAAAAAAATAATATTTATCTTGAACAGTATTCCAGAATGAATGAACACATCTACAGATAGTAATAGATTTCATAATAATGGTATTTTAGATTTAAAAAATAGCCTCTAATATAAAAATTATTTAACGAAATTTAATTCCCATGCAATAAAAAGCTAAGTAACTGTCAAAAAGAATTATATACGTAATAACTATGGTTAAGAATAATTACTAATAGCTGTTATTAAGGGAACGGTCAAAAGTTGCATTAAATGTTTGCGTTCGTGAATAATTTTATAACTAGGTAATATTTATCAGTTTTTAAAACATTCTTATGAAAGAAAACTGCGTTATTAAAAGTATAAACGGTTTGTAATACTGCCAGTCAACATATGGAAGTGATTAACAAAAGATATAGGGTATCTAATATACATAATAATATAATTTTTATATTCACTCCTTTTTCTTTATTTCATAGATATCTTTACAGAATATTAAAAATATTATATACATTCAATGAACAATACTTTTCAAAACTAACACATCTATTATTTTATTATAGCTTTGTCACTTATTTTGAAATACGGGGGAAAATATTGTGTATTTCTGTATTCATAATACAAAGTATAAATGATTTCTGAGTGAGTGAGTGTTCTTTAACGTCCCAATACAAAACAACACAAAAGTTACTGGTTATGGACCTCGTAATTTTGAACAATGGTTAAGTGACGAGGATGACACTTGAGCTGGCAACCCCTCTCCGAATTTTCCCACTGCGCCATTTCGAGGACTTTGAACCTCAAATAGATTTAACGTGCAATCAGTCTCCCTACATTTCAGTGGCACTGGGCTCGAACCCATAACATGCCGGCCACGAGCCCGTGGCCATGACCACTAGGCTATAATAAATGATTTTTCGAATTTATCAATGCTATTAAACAAACCTAGATCAATTCTCACATTAAATGACTTCATCATACAATTAGATACATGCCATTCAGTCCTATTATGATATTTAATATGGTTTGGGATAGGCTCGAGATGAAATGAATTTAAAAATAATGTTGCCTTCCCCATTTGCAGATTATTAAATATTATATAATTTGACAAATAATATATATAGAGGCAGATTGTGTTATTTCTATGTGCACAGTTTAATAGAATAATTATGCATCAAATGTTTAAATCCAGTGGCATAATGGGGAATATTACCCCGCCCCCCCTGCAAAGCCAGGAGATTGTAGGGGTATACGTTACGCCACTGTATTGATAAATTGGTTTGACACACTACAGCAACAAAACCCTTGTTCTAGACCAGGGGTCGGAGATCTTTTAGCCGAGGCGTGCCAAACCAATCTACCAATATGATTCAGCGTGCCACATAGTAGGACATATTTGAAACAGTTCGATTCCCGTGATAATGCATGCAGAGTTAGAGAATAGATGCCAATAATATCTATTTACAGTTTTATTATATATTAATTTTGCGTCATTTATAGATATTTTTAGCATAAAAATAAACAGCATGAAATGTAACTATTTCGTCAACAAAAATTTTTAAAAATTAAAAATTGTACATATATTTTGTATTTTTAAGCATATTTATTAAATAAGAAATAAACAACATAAAAAAGAAGTATTATTTTTCATTATTGTTAAAAAAAATTTTTATAAAAATTTTAATGTGAACCTAGTGCTTGCACCGCTACTTTCAAATCGCAAAATCAGGGGTATAATTTGTGATCTTCAATTTGATACGATTCTGAGCATTCAGTTGTTAAGCAATTTCTTTGCAGACTCGGAATATTTCTCATATAAGGAACGATTTTTTTTATTTATATGTAGAACCATATGCGGAAAGCAAAGTACATGTAATTTTATCTCTTCAAACAAATGAATCTCTACAGCAATGACATTCAAAAATTTACAAAATTGCTATAAATTTATTTTTAGAGTTATCTTTCGGATTTTTTCATAATTCCGTAAATGTCCATAATTCTGAAGAACGATCAAATAAGGTCCATTACAAATTTAAAAATTTCCACCCCCTCAAAAATTAATAAACTTTTAGAGTAGTGCAGAGTGCCACAGAGAATTGCACCGCGTGCCATAGGTTGCCGACCCCTGTTCTAGACTATGGCTTCGGCAATGGACAATACGTCTATAAATGAATTAAATGAGTTTATTCCAAAAAACCTAGCAAATAGGGAGACAAACATGTAACAAAAATCCGACATTTCATATGTACCAACCTAATACAATGAACTAATTGTATATTTTGCAAAAATACTCTGTTTAATAAAGCAAAAAAATCATAGAATTTTGTGAAAAAAAATTAAATATGTTTTACTAAGAAATGTATCCATCCCTATTCGTAATCAACTGACGACACACCCCACACATTTAATTTCCATATTGTCAATTTAGTTCTCGAACACTAAAATGGTTGCAATATCGATATATGTAAAAATTCTTATTTTAGCCCTTAACAACGCCGGAGGGGGATTTAAGGCAGTCACCTCTCTATTGTGATAGTCTCTCAAAGATGCGTAATCTGGCTGAGATCTGGATATAGAACTGACCTCTCCATTTGCTCCAAATCTTGATCCTTGAGATATTCTTCAACAAGCCTTATGCAGTAAGATCGAGCATTACTATCCATTAGGATAAATTCATCACCAATTATATCAGCATATGGTGATAGGAGCAAGGAATTGATCCCGATATTTCATTGCAGAATTTTTTCATGAAGCATTCAGTGCGACCATCCGAAGAGATTTCAACCTAAAATTATGATTCCACTTCCTTCACAGCTTCAACTATATTAATTTGGTAGTACTTGTTATCATGTTCTCTCCATATCAACACGCGTGAAGATTACAGAAGCTTATTGCTAATTGTTCCTGGTAACCTACTCTCTTGTCTCTCTGGCACTTGTGACGAATCTGTACGGAACATTTCCACTAATATTCTTAGGCGTCTTTTGGGGGATTATAAATTCGCGTATATTTCCAATCAACTTCCAGAAGCGAACGGGATATGCAAAGTAGATAGGGTATTTAAGTATAGCGTTGTAAGCTAGCAAGGATGAAGGCTATTGAGCCAGCAGCAGCGGAGACGATCTTTAGAGGATTACGATAGTGAAGAGTTACTGCTAGTATTCTACGAATGAAGCTTATAAGTTAATGTACCTCTGAAGACATCGGAGTATCAACAGGCGATATACTATAGTTCTTTATCGCTTAAAACAAGCGTTAGCTTAATAAAATTAGTCTAAGTTAATGAAAGCTAATAATTCTCGTGTTGCGTGTATTTCTCAGATCTCTTATTTCAGAAGACCCTATTGATCTTACGCGTAGTCATTGAGTGATTTCATATTTCGTAATTTAACTTAATATTAAAGGTAAATCCCTTTTGTTTGACGTAACATAGAAATAATATGTTATTAGAGTTTCTGATATTTGAATCAGTTGAATAAATATATTATTATGCAAATGGCTCTTAGTGATTCTTTGCCACAAATTAATCTTGGTGTCCAGGGTGGAACCCAGGGGAGTTCCCATACACTTTTCTGTTAAAGATTATGAGGGACACAAACAAGGTGTCCTCCCACATAGAGCCCTTGATGGTGAATAATTCCGAGCATTTTAGCAGCGGAGGTCCTCGTCCCTATTTCAACACAAGGATCTGAAATGAGTCGAGCTGCCGTGGTAGCCTGGTGGTCAAGGTATCGAACTCGTGGCAGGCGTGTCATGAGTTCGAGCCTACTACCGCTGAAGATTCACTGTGTAGAAGAGAATGATGCACACTAAATATGTCAAGGCTCAAATGTCCTTTCGTTGGTATTGTGTGGAAATTAGGAGATGGGGTAGGCAGTTCAGATATCATCCTGTTCCCTTGACCACGGGTCAAAATTATGTGGTCCGTCGCCAATAGCGTCCATGAGCTTTGTAGTGCGACGTAAGTATAACTCTCTTTCTCTCTGAAATGAGTTGAGGCCCAGAAGTGTTTCTCCTCCTTCAGACCGAGCGATATAGAATGTGATCTTATGCAGGAAGTATAGTTCGTTTTGGTCTGAAACGGGTTTTCTTGATACTGAATTTACGGATTCAAATTGATCCCAGAGTATTTGGATCACAATACGAGACAGATTCTGATATCTATCTATTAAAAAGTGTGATTCATCCAATTCTCCGTCGTTTTAAAATATCTGGTAAAAGACGTATTTTAGACATGACCAACAGTATCTTAAAATCAACAATTAAATGTCAGAAATAGTAAGAAAATTCCATACAAATTACAAAAGAGGGACAATATTGTTCAATTCTTTAAAAAGATAGGGATGGATATAACGGTTTTGATGAAGTTTTATTGATTACTCACACACACACAAACACACACACACATGATTATTCATAGGGGAGCCATTTTTAACCTTTATTTAAAATCTTTCTTCCAGTGTTGTAGAAGTAGTATTAAGGAAAAGCGCATGCCATAGATTCAAGTGTACCATTCATAGATCGAAAAATATTTTTAATGAAATATCTGTTCATATACTGAGGGAAAATGCGACCCCAAATCATCTTTAATTATATTTATAGAATACGCACACATATCAAATAGGTCAAATCGAAAAGATGTTGAAGATCAAAGGAACGAAAAAGAATGAAGCAAGGAAAAAAATACTACCTTTTAATTACATGACCATTAAAAGCAAATTAAATTCAAAAATTTAAAATCTTTTCTCTCTTTTCCGTTCTGAAGATCACCGCAAATAATTTTTGCATTGCTTACTAAACTGTTATTTTTTGTTTAGATTTGACAATTTATATTTTTGGAAACATACTGCAGCAAAATATTGTCTTTGCTTTACTTGAATACATTATCTAAAATATTTCAAAGAATTTATCAGCCAATACGCAAAATTATTGAAGTTTTAATTGGAGACTAATGGAGATAGAAAGTCGTGGATAGAAACAGATATAGAAAGAAATCAGAACTTAAATTTTTTTAAAGAAGCATAGAATGTTTACAAATTAACTCATTTGTGTGAATCTATATCTCCGATGTAATATGTGCAATATTTTTCTCATAGTCCTCACAAAAATAAATGTTAAAATACATACCATTATCCCACACACACAATTGTTCGGACAAATGCATGTGTATTGATTGTATAAAAATATGGCAAACTAAGAAATATAATAGGTAGAAATCAAAATTGCATTTTAATAATATAATGAAAAAATTTATGCATGTATTTTTAATTATTTTGATATTTCTTTAAAAAAATTCACCTCTGAAACAACTTTTGAAGTACCCTTTTTGAAAAGAATTGCACTGCAAAGATCATTTTTTAAAACAATTTCTCATCTATAAATCAGTTTAGAAACCTATTTGTGTTCAAATGATTTACTTCATGTTTAAACGTTAGTAAAAATTTCAAGAAAAAATTATTTTTATATTTAAATTCCATGAAGAAATTTATGCTAATAATAATTAGTCTTAGTACCTAAAAAAATGAATATTTTTCATAAACATTTATCTACGATATACATTGATGAGTTAAAGAAATTATCTTGTGAAAAGAATTATTTACCAGTCAAGATATTACACAAATATATATTAAAATTAAAAGAATTTCATGAAAATATTGAACAAAAATTAAATATATATTAGCATTTTGAATCTCCCGGATGCAAAATATCTTCCATTCCTCCTTATAAAATATTTCTCTAACTACAGTTTGACCCACATCAAATCTGACACAAATTACACGTCAGAAATATCTATTACCAAACTGTTAATTGTTACAAAATTCTTGTAGAAAAAAAATATATGTGTCATTTGATTTCTAAGTGCATCATGGCAACAAAAAAGAAGCCTCCATTGAATTAATATCTGAAGTCAATGACTCTTCTAAAACTATTTCAAAATCTTATCAAACTTGTTCAGCAATTTCAGTGAAAGTGCGCGAGGCCCAGTCCAGAAACTCTCAGGGTTAGTTTTCCGAAGGGCAGGCACATACAGTTTTGCAATCTCAGGTCGACGACCTGCGGTCATTGTTGCGACCTTCTCAGACTTAACTGTTTGAATTCAAGGTGCAGGGTTTGAGTAACAGTTCACGGGAAAGGCGGTCAGCAATTCCACACTCTCACCTTGTTTCTAAAAATTAATTAAATCATAAAATGTACATATCTTCAGAAACTCTTTCTCAAAACTCTCCCTTCTGATTTATGTTACAAATACTTGCCTTTTGTCTCTGTTTAAAATTAGTTCAAGTTCGTTTGTTGGTTTTAGGAAAGTTTATGATGTTGGCCTTGTTGTGTGGTGGAAATATGGAAGGTATAGTTGAAAATTGTTGTTCTATTGATTGATTTATGCATGAGGAAATTTGCTAAATCAAGTGAAAATTGATGAAAAAATAGTTTTTGTGATATCAGTAAAAGAAATTTGGTGCTTCAAAATTAAATTAAACCTCTTTAACAAAACTTTGATTATTTTTTTTAAATTTAGGAAAAATTCCGCATTCTCTTTTTAAATGATTTCAATACAACTTTTTCTACTATCACAGTGTTAGACATTTCATGTGATCTGAAAAGTTCCATAATAAACAAATATAATCAAAATATATTAATTGAATTTTATCAGAAAAAATTCCCCACCACATTTACCCCTCTATCTATCTTTCTATAGTTACTAAATTATAATTACTTTCACACTAATAGGAATTCAACAAATTTTTTTCCTCCAAAGCTTTGTTGTTCAACGTAGTCAAAGAAAAAGTTTTAATATCTACTAAATTTTGAAACAAGTTCATTTTTGCATTAATTGATTTTACCGAATTTATTCATCCTTTATTTCATCAGAAGTACAGAAAAAATTATATAAATATATCATTCACACTAATACAAATGGCGTACACAAAGGTGGATCTTGAAGGTTCAACCTCCCCATACACCAAGATATTTTTAATATGTAGCATAAGGATTCCCCCTTTTCGAGCTTTCGTCTACTGTTTTTTAATATGTAAAGCTCTCTTATGTAAGTTTTGTGTGTGTGTCTGTACATCCTTACCAAAACTGTTTTTCTCTATTCATAACATCTACGACATCTTTCTCTTTGATAACATGACAAATTTACAACATTCCCCTAAATTTATTTCTATTCTGGATTTCAATGGGTAACACCCTATGAGTCTAATAATATGATTACAATCTTTTTTGTTTAAATAACAAAAAATCTGGTTATCACTTAACTGAAGAATAGCTTTTCTGAAACATTTTGTTACACAACCCTCGTCGACCGTCTAAACCAGGGATGGCGAACCAGTGGCACGCGACACAATAATTTGGGCACGCCAGCAATCAAAATGGCTTGCACTTTATTTCAAAATAACAAGGTTCACTGTGAAGTGTTACGAACAAATGCAGCCAGGAGCACACTCCTTTTTTATTGTCTTGCCTTAGTTACGTCGTGGACTACAGTTGCTTATGAAGTAAAATTTGTCTACGCATAACATAGCCCATTTCGTTGAAACTACTGTAGTTTAAAGTTTATTTGTGTTATATTTAGGATTTTTAACTGTTATTTAACATGGCTAGTTTAACAAAAGAATAAATAGGGCAAGATAGTAAGTGTAACAAAGAATTTCAAACTTGGTGAATCTAGAAACATGGCATTATTAGTAAAGGCAACAAAGGCGGTCTGTGTTTTATATTCTGGAACAGTAGTATGCATAACATAGTCTGTAAAACGTCATTTTGAAGCAAATCACAAATCCTCTTGTTAAAAAAGTGAATCAATGCAAAAATAATTATTTAGAAACCATTTGTGGTGGGCAGATGACTCCAATTCAATATGCATTCTACTAAAAGCAACATCTCACAATCTTAATATAAGTTATTTATCATCCAATCTGCAACAACAGAAGTCACTCTAATGTTACTTTAATTTGAATTGCACGTATAACTAAACCATTTAGAATTATACAGTGCAAAATGTATTTTTTCGTAGTAAATAACGAGTTTTGACCACTTAACCTAAGTCAAAATTATTTGACGGCACGTCTATACCTTATTAAGCACTTCTTTAGAAAAAATGGCACGTTGGTTCATAAAGGTTCGCCACCCCTGGTCTAAACAAACAGCATTCTTTCCTCCAGGACTATTCCATTAACCCTAAACTACTGCGAGTAGTCTCCAAGACCATTCGAAACTTTTCGGACGTTTCCACCCCTTAAAAGATAATAATCATCACCCTTAATAATATCTTCTTAAGTTAGATGGTCAAGGTCAAATAGCGAAAGTTGTTCTGCTGCTTGAATTTTTTTTTCTTTTCCTTTCCCATTTTTTTTTATAAGCATGACAGTTCAAAATGGTTCTTGGCCAGTGTATATCCTTTATTTTGGGATAATTATTATTAACTGTAACTGGCCTTTCAGAAAAACATTCTGTATACCTTATCAAGAAAGCATTCGTAGGTATCATTAGAAACTGGTTGGAATTTCAGATCTAGAATCTTGAAAAGTGATATTGAAAGCAAACACTTTTCTTGTTCCGAATGATCTGACTACAAAAACGAGAAATTTCTAAATATTCATCTTAAAAGGAATATTTTGACAAATGAAACATTAAATTTTCTATGATTCAGATTAGAAAGTAATAATATATGCAAAGAATCTCGTTATGGTATCAAGGGCAATAGAAATTTTGTACTGATTTTAATTCATTATGCTGAAAAAAGAATCTTTGTAAGCTCTCCAAAAGCCCCTATTATCACTGAATAAATTTATAGGTATCCCTTTACTTTAACCGTAATTGTAAAATGGATTCATAATTTTCAATTCAAGTAATATTTTTCCGTAAAAGGCAAGCCGCTGCTCCTCATTTGTACTAGCCTTTCATTTGTACTGCTTGTCCACTAAATGAGTAACGGTGGCATATGGTGGTAAGCCTAGGCGCCTAGACATGGACAAAAGTTGTGATATCATAATACAGAGTGTGTTTTTTTCAGGTATAGAAGTTTAAGTTGGCATTACTTTCCAAGATGGCGACCGATTTAACAGCTGTCAAGTGATTTATTCTCAGTTTGGTTTGGCAGTTCATCATGAATTGACTCACGCCTGAACAACGCTTTCAAATTGTGCAATTTTATTTCGAAAATAATGGTCAATTTTCATAAGCGAATTTTGTTTAGCGATGAAGCGCACTTCTGGCTGAATGGCTACGTCAACAAACAAAACTGCCGCATTTGGAGTGAAGCTAATCCACAAGTGTATGTCGAAACACCGTTACATCCAGAAAAACTGACTGTTTGGTGCGCTTTATGGGCTGGTGGAATCATTGGTCCGTACTTCTTCAAAAACGATGAAGGCCACAACGTTACAGTCAATGGTGATCGGTATAGAGCCATGATTACTAACTTTTTCATTCCTGAATTGAACAATCATGATGTCCAGGAGCTGTGGTTCAAACAAGACGGAGCAACATATCACACAGCTCGTACCACAATCGATTTATTGAAAGACACGTTTGGTGACCGCCTAATTTCACGTTTTGGACCTGTGAATTGGCCTACAAGATCTTGTGATTTAACACCGCTAGACTATTTTCTGTAGGGCTATGTAAAGTCATTGGTCTATGCGGATAAGCCACAAACGCTTGACCATTTGGAAGACAACATTCGCCGTGTTATTGCCGATATACGGCCACAAATGTTGGAAAAAGTCATCGAAAATTGGACGTCCAGATTGGACTACATCCGAGCCAGCCGTGGCAGTCATATGCCAGAAATCATATTTAAAATGTAATGCCACAAGATTATCTTTCGAATAAAAAAAATCATGTCAATCGAATAATACATCGTTGTTTTATTGCAATTTAAAGTTCTATACCTCTCAAAAAACACCCTTTACAATCTTGCCATTCTTTACAATAGCATACAGTTCGAAATTCCTAGTTTTTCGTAAAATAGGTCCAAGAATAGCATTTGACAATGGAAATTATTTGGATCACAATCTTACTGAGGCCAAGTCGAGAGCGAGATGGTTCCCCCTTTCGAAGGCGAGGACTTGGTTCCCTGATCTAATTGGCCACTGCCATAAAACGTTACTGGGGATTTGACAATATATTTCTTATCGACAACAATCTATCGAGGGTGCTGAAAAGCTCAGGTAAGAGGGATAGCTTTATACCATTGTTATCAAAGTTAAACGAGAAGCGCCTTCTGCACGAAAAATAAATGTCAAGAAGGTATATTGAGATAGTTCAGGCTCCTCACGCTGGCATTTCTTGATGCTCCAACTTTGGAATCTGTTATTATTTGGAACAGTGAAATGATTCTTGTTAGCTGTCGATGGTTCCATTACTACAAGATCTCTTTCTTGAACTAATGAAATCACCTTTGGTGAAGCACCTCTGTTTGATAACTAATGGTTTCATTGGTTTTTTTTTATATTCACGCAATGTTGTGTGTCGAAATCCAAATTCAACATCTACTTTGAAAACATTGTGATCCATCTTACCCCCGATAACTAATTTTCACAGAAAATCACTCTCTTAAATAATGACCAACTGCCGTTACTGCAGCAGAAATCGATCAAATATCTACACTAGCTATTTAGGGTTAAAATAGGTACAGACTGCATTTAAGTCACACTCATTGATGTATTTCTGGGTTAGCTGGAAATGCGCATATCATGTGACATCATAGTCACATAATAACTGCAATTATGTGTTTCAGCCAATCAGTTAATGCACTTCGATGTTGCCAACTTTTGCTTTTTGCAGAAACTTTATTTTAAAAGTACACATACTTAACAACAATAATTACGCACACAGACAAATTGCACATAATTGAAAAGTTCACACATAATATAAGAATTTAATTTAATTTCGAAAAACTTTTTGAAGAATCTTAACTCGTCAACATCTTGAATCAAACATCAGATTTGAAATTGTATCGAAATTTCCCAAGAAGGACAACTAAAAGTCTAATGTCAGTCTTGAATTCTATGGAGAATACGTATTTGCCTTTATTTATCACGGAACCTTCTTGAATTTAGACCATTTCAATCAATTTCAGTTTATAGACCTCACATTTATTGAGTGCGACATTTGTTTTAGTCATTTATTTATTCAAAGAGAATTCCTGTTCTCTTGAATAGAATCACATTCAATAGAAATCCAGTTTTTGTAGTCGGTTTTAAATACTATTTTATTTGTTTATAAGATTTCATTTAATTAAAAGTATAGCATATGAGACAAAAATGTTGTATTGGTGCATATTTAAGTTGTAATCGAATTGTGGATATTTTTGGCAATTAAATGTATTATGCTCAATTTGAATTTTTAAGTTTACGACTATTTTCCATGAATTCTTAATGCTAATCTTACTTCAAAAGCACATTCCAAAGAGATTAATATTTTGGTTGGGTTTTCAAATTTTGGTTTTAGAAAATATCTATACAGTTTCCTATTGCGGACAACCATCCTTCAAGATCAGGATCTTGGGATTGTGTACTTATTAAAATTAATTCATGTCACGAAATCTTAATGTATAAAATATTTTACCACAATGAACTTAAGAATAATCTTCTGATGTAAAATCTAAAATAAAATAAGTTCGTCATATTTCATGGTCAAATTTGATAGTTGTGGTCACAAATAAATCACAAAAAGGTATAGAGATGTAAAACACACACACACAGCATAATGAATGGTTATTTATTGTAGATCACCTGTTTTATTTCACCTTTTGCGTACATGAGGGGCTTAATGCACAGAATAATTACTGACAATCCCTTTCAGGGGATATGTAGAGCCATTCAATTTGTAATGTTCAGTAACTCAATTACATAAAATCGATTGAGATTTCTTCTCGCATGCGTCACATAATAAACGACTTCCTAAAATTGCTGATTTTTATAGGTATTTTTCATTTCATATCTCAATTTTTTGCGACTATTATTAAAAAAATGAACCACATCTAAATGCAAAAGCGAATGAAAAATTTTACATATTACATTTACGGAGAACTTATTTAATTAGTAGAATTTATTAAAACTTGCAGAGGAGGCAGCTGAAATAATTATGTAAGCAAAATTAGTGTTTTATCTGCAAGTGGTTACATAATACTAATTATAACATGCAACGGGGAAAAAAAAGAAATGAAACCATATCTCTCAAGAAAACTTAGAATTGAAATATAATACTGAAAAGAATTTTTACCTATTGGATTTAATCTTTAGATACGAAGATTATTTAAACAAAAAAAGTACTTAAATAATTTACGAAATGATCCTATAGGTTTTTATTGATAATCTATATATATATATATATGTTGAGTAATCCTTTCTCTATCTCTATCGCGTTAACTGATGGAGATTACTAATACGCAAGACTTCAGAGATAGGAAGTGATATAAAAAATGAAATTATCGTTCTTTGGTACACTAGGATTTTATCTAAGAGTAATTGTAGCGAGAAAAAAAATTCAATGCTTCAAGGGTGAATTATTTCAGGCTTTACTATTATTAGTAGTCTGAGAAAAATATGTATTTTTTCTTCTATTTTCTCTTTTTTTTAACCAGTAGTATGATACAAGGTACTTGCAAATTAAATGAAATTTGGAATTATATTTATTTCTAAAACTAATTAAAATGACGGGGTGAAATTTTGTGCAAATTTAAATTAAAGAAATATCTTTTTAAAAATATATAATTTAATTTTAAAATACCCCATTAAAACTTTTACAAAAAGTAAATTATTTTCTACTACAGATATTCTTATATCTCCATACTTGTTAAATCACAATACTTACTGGAATTTGTTGCATGGATTTAAATTAACAAATATCATACAAAATAGCTTTATAATCTATGAATTAATAATATAAATGCATGTTTTATGTAATTTCAGAACAAGTATTTAACTTGAAATAACCTTTTGGAATGTATTGTTCTTATTAACTTTTAAGCAAAGTACATTTCTGAAAATTGTTACGAACTATAATCAGTGTTCTTTCAGTGAAAAGTTTTTGTTCAATAAAATGTAGACAACTATATGGTTTCAATACATGAAACGCTTCGAAATATTTATAAATAACTGTACAAATTTATTTTTATCGTATCATTAATTTTGTAAGAATTAAAATCAAAGCCTGTGAATGATAAAATATACATTCTCTCTTGCAATATTCGCTTCCATATTTTAACTTTTTTAAAAATCATGAATACGTCAAACGTAAGAAGCTAAACAAATATTGACCGAAGGTTGTCTATTTTTTTCATCAAACATTGCCAAATTCCAGTTACTTCAGAATGAAGTAGTGAATGTTGCTTTGCGTCTTGTTGGTTTTGCGACAAAGTTGCAACACCATACGTTGGGATTTTCCGTAAGCAAACTCTGAAATAATACTACATATTGATGAAATCTGACCTTCGTGTCATTCCTTTACTTTTCAAAAGGTTTCGAATGGGTTCTTGTCTTGATTTACTGACGTTTCTAGAAAATTCTTGTTTCCCACTGAATGAATAGAATTATAGGTGGCACTACTTTTAAAGTTGTTCCACTAGATATAGACATAGCAAAATCAAATTTATAAAAATATTCTCCAAATTTTTATGTCGATGTATTTAAATAGATAAAAAAAATGAACGAAATGTTCGACGATAAAGCACTAAAATATAACTAATAATAGTTTCATTTAATATAAAAAAATTTAAAAATAAATATCTAAAATAGAAATTAAGTACCAAAATTTTTGTTTCTGAAATCTATGGCGAGCATATCAAACTCATTTCCAACTACAAGTCAATTTGTAATAAGTAAAAATCACATCGGCCGCAATATTTACGATAGTAGGCTTTTTCATCTAATTTATTTTCGTAGGAGAACTCTACCATGCGATTTATATCATAGGGAAACGTTACGTAACGTTGGTACATGGGGCTCGCTAGCTGTGAATTTGGTGAGACTACTCTAAGCCAAAGGTCTTCAAACTTTGTCGACTCTTCAAACCCTTGTTTCTATAACGTATTTCCGGGGAACCCCATACGAATCTTAGAAAAATATATCTTAAAATAATGTTTAAAATAGACCAACATGTTAAAAAATGTATCCGACTACGTTCGGAACTGTGATTTAAAAAAAAAAGCGCATAAATGGATAATTTTCATGATATTTAGTGCCACTCAGATTAGAATACATGCAAAAAATTGTTTTAAGGACATTTTGACAAAAAAAAAATTATTTAAATACAATATTTTGGCAAAAAATTAACTTAGAATAACCTTTTTCCAAATGTTCTCCTTTTGTGAAAAATGCTTCTATTATAATAATATTTTGCCTGTATATAACTCAGACCTCTCTACAGAGGCTCAACTAGAATATTTGAAAAAAAAATTCACATTATTTTCAGAGTTACCATCAATTGAAATAATTATTCGCGTTTTTTCCTTAAAATTGCTCCCCTCTGTTGTCGTAAAATATGAATAAACCCACTTCTAAGTTATATATTTCAAAAATTCAAGTTGAGCCTCTGAACAGAGGTCTGAGCTATAGATAGGCAAAATATTATTCTAATAGAAGCATTTTTTACAAAAGGAGAACATTTGAAAAAAAGATTATGCTTAGTTAATTTTTTCCCCAAAATATTGTATTTAAATAAATTTTTCTTGTCAAAATGTCCTTAAAGCAATTTTATACATGTATTCTAATCTAAGTGACACTAAATATCCTGAAAATTATCCATTTATGTGCTTTTGAAAATCACGGTTCCAAACGTAGTCGGATACCTTAAAGGTACTTTTAGTAAAGACAAAAACAAAATATTGTAATATTTTCATTAAAATTTTTTAACATACGAGAGCTATTTTTTAAGTCAGGTCTGTTGGCGCGTACTATAGTTCCCTAGTTCACGCGCACGCAGCAACGAGTCTCTGTGTTACTGACTAGTATCCTTTGCGAACACACTCGCACCTTTTCTAGCTCTGTAGCAGTCATGTAAGCTTCGCTGTCCCCCTTTAAATGTTTAAGGAGATTGAGAATCACACGCCAAGTGTCAGATATGGTCTGTTATCTG
This sequence comes from Trichonephila clavipes, assembly GCA_019973935.1. Lineage (NCBI taxonomy): Eukaryota > Metazoa > Arthropoda > Arachnida > Araneae > Nephilidae > Trichonephila > Trichonephila clavipes. The sequence goes on along the minus strand of BMAU01000311.1, from coordinate 377,259 downwards.
TTTTTTGACTGCGGGAAACATGTCGGCTGCAGACATTCATCCCCACGTAACAGAAGGTTATGGCACTGAAACAATGAGTGATGGAAAATTTCGAAAATGAACCAGGAAGTTTAAAGATGGACGAATAAACGTCCATGACGAAGAACGCTCAGGCTGGCCCTCACTAATCAGGCCTCTGTAATTACTGATGATTCGATGCAAGCAGTTGAATCTGTGTGATAAGCAAGACTATTTTTTGAGGTACCTTTTCCGTTACCTCAAACACAGTCTTGGCAGAAAAAGCTTCAGTTACAACAAAGAAGTGAAAGCGACCGTGAACTCTTGGTTGTCCGACCAGGCGGAAGACTTTTTTTTGAAGAGGGTTCTAAGTATGATGTTCTAAGGTATGACAAGTGCATTAATAAACTCGGCAATTGTGTAGAAAAATAGGCAAAAAAATGTGTACAATCCTAAAATAAAGGTTTTTTGAAACAAAATAATGTCGTTATTTTTTTTTAAAACAAACGGACCTTACTTAAAAAGCAGCCCTCGTAATATTAATAATTTACTCTTTAATTCATGCTTCGGTGTCATTTACTATTGCATTATATTTCATAACTGGGATATATGTTTGAATTTTTTTATGCAAGCTATTGAAGTTTAGATATATTGAAGCTATCTGCTGTCGTATTTCATGCCCTGCGTTACTTTGCTTATATTCCATATATATATATTTGCCACATATAATAAGAAATATTTTTAACTGAAATATTTTTTTTGAGAGAATGGCATTAAAATGTTTATAATTGTGAGCTTATTCTGCAAATTTGCAACCTAAAATTTAGGAATTGTTCCTGTTTAAATTTAGACTTGAACCTCGAATCTGTTGATATGTCGATCAGTTGTTCCTTCTCCTTCATTGACAAGCCTTCTGATTTATCCATTCATGCTTGATGCACGTGACTTTTACGAAATTTAAGATTTTATTTTATTCGTAAAATATTTATTTTAACAATTAAAACCGTATTTAAGAATTCAATCTTTTATTAAAATTGAAATTTTACTTAAGTTTTGTGGCTTTGATGAAGCAAATAGTTATAACTTGCAGAACCCTTGTCAAAGTTTCAAAGAAAGAACCCAAGTTAAAGACCTCTACTCTAAACATTCTACCTTAATCCTAATAAAATCATAAAACATTTAATATTTCTTTGTAAAAAAATAAGATCCTCTTCTTCTTTACTACCCCTCAGGGACTCATATCTTTTTTAGGCAAGTACGAGATTTACGACCCCGAATGTTTCCTTTGATGAAACATTCAGGGTGAATGTTTCATCAAAACAATGATCTTTCCTTTGACTTATGAGATTTGCTGTCTGATAAACACCCTTATAACGCACCCCCTTGAAATAATTCGTATTTTCGATTCTCACTTTTGTCATTCTGTTTCTTCATTTCGTCCTTCCTTGTACTTATAAAGTTTTCTCTAGATCATATATAAATACACTTTTTTTCATATATATGAGTAAAGGATTGTTGGGTGCAACCTGCCCAGGTATGGTCTTGGTGCCAAAAATCAATTTCTTTACCCATTTATTATGATTTGGTTATAATACAATTAAGCTATTTTTTTCATTCAAAGTTTCCTCAAATTTATTCAGTTGCGGCAAATATTTTTTTAAAAAGATTTTTACCCTATCTCCCTAATGAAAACTAGCACGGGAAAAGTAATAACGAGTCACTGCTTTATAAAAATTGATCGATTCCTAAACAAGCCGAACAGAAAAGAACTAAATAAAAAGTTCTAAGACAAAGAGAGTGGCAACACTACTGTCTTAAAATAAACTGGTGTGCAAAACTTAAGCAACAGATGTTATTTTTTGCCATAACTCCACGATAAATCATCTAAGAGACATGAAATTCCGAAAGGAGAGACAGTATTTTATACTTAAACGATGACGGAAGCATTGAAGCGCAAAAATGAATGCGATGCATACAGTACGGAATAAAACAAACAAATAAAGGCTTTATTGAGCTCCTAATATGGTTACACATGATTGTCTGTTCAAGAGAAAGAACAACAAGCAGATATACCTTAATATAGGATATGCCCTTCCCTTACTGCAATGGTTGCTTGGCACCGTCTCTCCATACTCAGCACCAGATTATCCAACAGTTCTTGAGGTAAGAGTGTTCATACCTTAATCAGCATCTGTTTCAGATTTTGAGTGTTCCCCAAAGGATGTAATCGCGCCGCAAGGCGTCTCCCGAAAGCATCCCATACGTGTTTTATAGGATTTAAACAAGGTAGAATGCTGGTCAATCCATTCGAGTGATATCTTCACTTTCCAGTGTTTCTGAAGACCAGTATAGTCTGGTGTGACTGTGCATTGCCATCCATAAAAATGAAGCCTGGTCCAATAGCACCTCAGAACAGACGAACATGGGGAAAGAACACCTCTTTACAATAGCGAATTCCGGTTAAAAAATCTCTGTCGAAAACGTGGAGTCCGGTCCATCCGTTCAGCATAAAGCCTCCCCAGACGACAACTACAGGATCATAGTAACGGTCTCTTTCCGTGATGTTACTGGTATGAACCCTGTCCCGACCTCTCTCCAAATCAACTGGCGTTGAGAATAGCTCGTGGCACTGAAATGACTCTCTTCCGAAAAAAAGGACACGACTCCATCGATGAGCTGTCCAGTTTTTGTTCTCCTTACACCACTCTAAACGGTGCCAACTTTCAAAGGCATGCAGCGTTCTGGACGGCTGGTATAAATAGGTTACCTTTGTGAAGACGTATGAACACAGTAAATCGCGACACTTGGCGCCCTACCGCTACTCACAGTTGCTGAGCAAGGGCTCTTGCTGACTGGTATCAAGCTATCTTCACCTGCAGGACAATATATCGGTCATCCATTGAGGTTGTTTTCTTCTGACAGCCACCAGACCGACTTTTCTAACAGATATAAGTATGGTTTGGAAGGCTTTCCAAGCACTGGAAATTTCATTTTTGTTGATTCCGAGCTCTTCTGCTATACTGGTCAAACTACGTCCCTCTCTCAACTTTCTGATCATTCTTCCACGTGTGACGTCGTCCAGGTGATTTATTTTAGCCATATTTTTCGAAAGAACTCACTTGCACTTGCAGAGTATGCCTTTCATACCGCCTCCGTTCTTTCTTTTATTGTAATCATTAAGGTATCCGACTACGTTCGGAACCGCGATTTTGCAAAAGCGTATGAATGGATAATATTTATGATATTTAGTGTCACTTAGATTAGAAAATGCATATAAAATTGTTTTAAGAATAGTATTACAATAAAAAAAATATTTAAGTACAATAATTTGACAAAAAATGAACATAGAATGACTCATTTTCAAAATATTCTCCTTTTGTGAAAAATGCTTCTATTATAATAATATTTTGCCTGTATATAGCTCAGACCTCTGTATAGAGGCTCAAATAGAATTTTTGAAATGCATAACTTAGAAGTGGGTTTATCCATGTTTTACGTTAACATAGGGGAGAAATTTTAAGAAAAAAAACGCCGATAATTATTTTAATGGGTTGTAACTCTGAAAATAATGTGAATTTTTCAAAAATCATAGTTGAGCCTCTATACAGAGGTCTAAGCTATATACAGGTAAAATATTATTGTAATGGAAGCATTTTTCACAAAAGAAGAACATTTTGAAAAAAGGTTATTCTAAGTTAATTTTTTGCCGAAATATTGTATTTAAATAATTTTTTTCGTCAAAATGTCCTTAAAACAATTTTATACATGTGTTCTAATCTAAGTGACACTAAATATCATGAAAATTATCTATTTATGTGCTTTTTTTAAAATCATGGTTTCGAACATAGTCGGATACCTTAAACGGTGCGCTCCAACCGCACTCGTTTTGCGTACACTCACGTCGTCTATGATGTTTTGTTCCTCCCATTTGCATTCACACCACCTTTCTACTGAATTGCTTGTTCATTGTACTGATCGTAATGGACCCTTCCCTGCAATTTCATGGCTATTTGCTTAAAATTTACATTATTGCTTAATGTGTTCTATTTATACATATATAATATAATTTATTCATTCCTCTTTCTATATGTAACTTAATTTATTCCTAATTTAATAATTTTTTAAAAATCTTAATAGCATTTGAAAAATACTTTAGGAAAACATATTTTTATAGTTCTTATGTCAGTTTTATTTCAAGCTAATAAGAATTTTTCAGAGAAAATTTAATCTGTTATATTATAATGTTTAAATAATTATCGGTTAAAACAAGAATTTACGCTGACCATGCATTTCCTACTTTATATATAAAGCATGATGCAAACATTATTTCTTCATTGATATCTTTCACTTTGCTATCAAAGGTTATGCATACAAATGTCTAATACATACGTCATGAATATTTGATAAGTTTTATGGCTTAATCAAGCAAAAAGAGAATTAAAAAAGAAAAGAGGATTCTTTTCAGGAAGTAGTAAGGCAAGTTCAATCATTACGGAAATCCACTTTTCCGCAGCAAGTCGTAGAAACGTGCAACATACTCGTATGATATTGTATGGTTGGCTCATTAAAATTTATAATGTACTTATCTTATTATACCTTAATTAAAGCAGCATATTGAGGCTTTTATCAAAAGTAAAATGAATTCATTAAACATGGATATCTTAGAATAGGTAAAAATGTGAATAATTAATGAAAAGTTAAGTGTGTTAATCTCTAGTGCAAAAATTCGCCTTTTAAAATAATTTGCGAATAATACTGCAGCATACACATATGTAAAATAAAAATATGGCTCAGTAAAAATCTAAGCTTCAAAAGCTACTTGAACAAATTTAATTTAGTTTCTTCATCTTCCCGTGACTGTAATAATGGTGGCGAGGAGAAAATGTAGAATACACGCATGTAATTCTTCTGCGTTTCAAGTATATCAGAGAGAGAAAGATTATATGACTGGCTTTCAAGAGACTTAACATTAATTGGCCACCGAATTTTCACCACCTTCTTTCCACCAGAAGTGCTTTTACTAATTTCTGTGAATTTGTTGTAAATATATTTGTAATTCTTCTCAACCTAAATTAAAATTTTTTTTTATTTCCCTTGTAATGTGTGATTAATACTTACTTCTCTAAGTCCCGTGTGATACTTTGTGGTGCACGGGGATTTTATAATTGTTTTTAATAAAAAAATAAATAAAAATCTAATAAAATTCATGTAAAAAGAAAACTTCTGAAACACTAGAAAGAATTATAAAGAGCAGTTTTTAAAAGAGAAATGCATTTAAAGAGAATTTATAAAAAGTATCATAAATAAAAAATTCATATGCTTAATTTTTTAAAATTTATTTTGAAGATTTTTAAATTTAATTATCAATTTAAATGTGTAAAGAAGACAAAAGAGGCAAATTTGCTAAAAAAATATTTTGACTTGAAAAAACGCTTCAGATATCTTCTGTGATAAACAATAAAAAATTATTCCAAACAGATAATTTTTCAGCTCTCCAGTTTTTAAAGGAGTTTCCAGAATTTTGCAATTCCTTTATTTCGATTACATTAATTTTCCATAAATTGATTTTTAAATCCTAGAGGTTCCTTTTGATTTACATTATACTTGAAAGACATATTGTTTTAAAACTGTATTTTTGATAGTGTAGCACAAAGCAATTCAACTGAAAATATCTGGAGTGTTTTCTGAAAAAAAAAATTTGCACCGTAATGTGTTCAGTTTTCCTCCTTTGTTATCAATGTTCCAATTAAAATCTATTTCATAATTGAATCTAAGTAGAAATTTTATAAGGAATGCTTTAAACTAATTTATATCGAATTTAAGAAAATTAAAAAAAAAAGAGATTTCGGCATTTTTGTGTCCCTTATCCTTATAAGATTGCAATGGTTGATAACTGAGAAAGAGAGAGAGAGAGAGAGAGAGTAAAAATTTGAGCGAAATTAACGACAAAAGTTTTATTGATTTTATTCTGTATACCAGTGTTTCTCAAACAGTGGGGCGCGATAAACCTACAAGGGGGGCGCGAGCATATCGAAAATAAAAGATTAAAAAATTTATTTACTGAAAGGAAGTAAAACAAAATATTTCCTGACATAATAAAAAAATACACATTTACTCTGATATAATTTATATATATCATCTGCGATATTACGTCATCAAAAAATAAAAGCTTCTACTACAAAACCTCATTTTTTAGCTATCTTTGATACTATAACCAAATAAAAAACGTTTTATTTGATTTGCTGTAATCCCATAATGAGAGATTTTTTTATTACGTTTTCTTTTCAAACCGAAAATGCTACTCAGAGAAAAAAAACAAAAGCCAAACCCATAATCAAAAAAAATTTTAGGAAGGTAAAAAAATCATCACTTTTATATATTATTGCTATCAGCTGTAGACAGCAGAATGTATTTACTGCGGTTTGACCTTCGAACTTCCTTGTACCGTTAGTTACGTCCCTGCTCTTACGTATTTGCTTTTCATTTAGGAAAGTTGTAAATAAACTATTTCTGCTGCGCTTTTTTCCTTGTAAAATATTTTTGTGATTTTTGGAAAAGCACAGAGAGCACTTTGAAGGATTACTAGGCCAAGATTTATTTTTATGAGTATTCCCAAACATATAAAGCATAATGAAAAACGTTTTATATAATTTTTTAGAACATCCATATTGTAATAAATACACTTTTAATCCGGGAACGGTCACGCTGAGAAATCGGTAATTCTGGCCAAACTGTTTAATTGTTACTACTGGCCCTGACACTATTCTCCTATTAGACAGTCTTAACATGAACTAAAATATATTTGTCATATATCTCCCTCTTTTTTGGGAGTGACAAACGTTTTTTTGCAATCTTAAGGTACTTGTTTTGACTGTTTCCGGTGTGATAACTTTTTTTCCGAAATATTTTCTGTGTCCTTGAAAGTAGGTGAGTATATTTTCTCTTAATTAATTTATTCATTGGAATTACGATTTTTATTGTGTACTAGAAAAATAATAAAAAAAGGATTGGGGTGACTCAATAACCCCGCTTGACCATTAGTATCGAGTGCCCACCTGCTCCACACATGCTCCAGGTGAAGTCTTCTCGCTTTAAATATTAAAAATAATACAATTATTCTTCATCAGAATTTTTTATATTGTTCATTATTCTAGATCAGGGGTGGGCAGACTTTTACATGGCACGGTCTAATTTTAAATTTTTCTAGGTATCGCGGTCCACGATGTGACGTAGTTGTGATACGCAAAAAAAAAAAGGCTCAATACAATATTTGCATTACAACAATAATAAATACAGAATGTGTATACTTACCTACATAACTACAGCAGAAAAACAAAACTTAACTCTTTTAAAACTACGTTTTAAGTAAAAAGCAAAATACAAACATAATAATTATACCTATAAATTTAATATCAAATGATGCATTTTCAAACAATTCACAATACATCACAAATTAAGTAATTTTCCCTTAAAATTAGTTTTTATAGCTATAGTCTCAATAGACGACTTAGTCTTCGTATTATTTGCCCCACAATCTTGAATATACCTCGGTATATTATTACTACTTATCTTACACTGTATTCTAAATGGTCGTCTGTGAAACGGGAATATGCTGTCTTAATTATATTCTTCGTTGAAAATGTAGATTCTTACATGTAGGTAGAGCGAAAAAACGATGTTAAATGAATTGCAGCTTTTTTAAAATTGGGATACTTTATTTCGACCAATATATTCCAAAAGTTATTCTTTACAAATTACGTCCTTTTGAAAGAGAAAAATTCGTTTTCCTCGTGAGATATAGAAAACATGTAACATACACTTGCTAGAAAAAGTCTTGCGTTCACCCATAAGAAATCATATAGCAAAGGTAAAATTTAATAGAAATATAATTTTTTTCTAACAAAATTTCTCGGATTTGTTTACTATTATTTAAATATTGAGCATGCAAGAATTCTCTGGTTAATTTTGAATTAAAACTACTTAGGATAACGGGAGTTTCGTAGCAAAATACACAAATAGTGGGCAGAAAAAGTCTGCGTTCACTATTTGAATATTCTTGGTTCTTGGAATTTGTATCAACAGGCAACAGAGTTTTTGCATTTAGTTATCAAGTAAAACAGCTTAAGAAAATTGTGACGCAATAATTGTTACGTTTTTGTGAGATACGAAGCAATTCAAGGACATGGAAAATAAAAAGAAGGAAATTAGTATCAGTGAGTTTAAAATCAATGTGAAAAAATGGAAAAAGTCGTCGGGATATAGCCAGAACCATTAGACGACAATATTCATCTATCCAGCATGTTATTTATAACTTTAAATCTACAAGAGTTTACACATCCAAACCTCTTTTAAGTCGTCCATTTAAACTCATAATCAGAGAAAAACAAAGCATGACATCAATGGGGAAAATAAAACCGTGTTTGTCTGCAACTTAAATAGCAACAGACATTCACGAGCAGTTTAACAAAAATATATATTTGGGCGGATACTGCAAGAAAAATCTTGAAAAAGGCCGGACACCGTAGTCGAGTGGTTCGCAGAAAGCCTTATACTTCAATGACCGGCTTAAGCGGATAGTTTTTGAAAAAGGTCATATATATAAATTTCTTCAGTTCTGGAGGACTGTGATATTCTCTGACGAGGGCAAGTTTTGTGTCTTCGGACTAAAAGATTGTAAATTAGTCTGGAGAAAACCTTGCACAGTGCTTCAAAAAGAGCATTTTGTACCAACGGTAAAGCACCGTGGTGGTGAAGTCATGGTGTGGTGGTGCATGACGAGCAATGATGTTGGCAAGTTGGAGTATATATAATCAATTATGAACAAATATGGTTACTTTGATATCCTAAAAACAATTTAAAGGAAAGTTCCACCAAACTCTGCTTAGGATAATCGTTTCGTTTTCAACACGACAACGATCCTAAGCACACCGATGAGATTTTGAAACTTTGGCTCTTGTATAATGTCCCAAATCAACTGCACATGGTCCCACAGTCATCTGATCTGAATCCTACAGAACACCTATGAGATTTGTTGGAACGCAGGATTCGTCAACACAATGTATCTGGCTAGGATATGCTGAAGAGTGTTCTTAAGGAACAATGGGAAAAGATAAGTGCTGAAAAAAACCCAAGATTTGTTAGTTCAATGCCAAAACGACTTCAGGAGGTTCACAAATGATGAGATTAACCAACCAGCTTCTAAATAGCTCATTATTCTCTTTTTAAATAATTTTTATAGTTACTACTACAACAGTGAACGCAGACTTTTTCTACTTGATTTTTGTTATTATCGTTACAAACCTGTCTTTATTTTATAATCTATGAAGGCAAACCAAATTTACTTTTGTTATTTTGAATATACTTAAAAAATGAACTAAATAAAATATATAATTAAAATTTGTTTTTTAAATTCCAGTTTTTAAACTTTTTTTTTCATTGTTCATGTAAGCAAGTGTATAATTTGAACGTGAACGCAGACGTTTTCTAGCTAGTGTATATTTAGTTATATTTTTCACATCAACATTGTCAAATGAATAACCCATGAATGCAACTTTTGTGGGATTCTAGTCTAGTAAATTCTTGAAAACTTTTCTCAAATTTGGTTTGGAGTTTTATTCACGGGTGTTTTCATTATCTTGGTAACCACCTGTGTTTCTTTTAGTATGCACGTCTAAGATTTTATGTGAAGGCAGTCACCCCAAAATATCTTGGAGGTCCACCGGTTGATCGCGATCGACTTAATACCCACCCCGGTTCTAGATCAAATCTAAATGCTAATTCTGTGATGCTTAAAATTACAGTTCGCTTAAAACTAATTATAATTTGAGCAATCATTTTAAAAAAATCATTTTACATTTTTGTAAACATTGTCGTGCACTTGGCTTTACTCTCCTTATAATTTACCGATTATATCAATAATGTTTTATTTTCTTATGAATGAACTCATGTAAAGAGCGGGTACTTCAGCCGGTATACTTTTAATGTATCAGTGCTGCACAGAGTATTTTATAACTAATAAATTAATACTAAATTAAGAACAAGCTTAATAAGTATTAGCGACTTCCATGGACTTGTCTTATAGAGCAAAGTTTTTCAAAGGAATGCTTATGATTAGAAATTGACCCTCTAAGTTCTTTTTCTATATTTAACTGATATCTATATTTTGTCTTCTAAGCAACCACCACATTTTATAATATGTTCCAATTTAAAAATTAGAGAAAGGAAAAATAACATAATAATTATTCTATTACTTATTATTTTTTTTTGCTTAAAAGTAACATATACAAAATGTAATACTCATGTCACGAATTTGTACGGTTTATAATAAAGATTGTTGCTTTAGCATCAAAGTGCATTATTATTGCATTCGGCACATTATTAATGTATAAGGGGGGGCGATAAAAATTGTGATTGAAAAAGGGGACGCCAGTATTGAAAGTTTGAGAAGCACTGCTGTATACATATTACAAATAATTATTTATTATTCATTGGCACATTTAAAATTGCTAGTTTTCGATTTATGGTAAAACTAGATTTTCCAAATTAGTTTCGAAAGATCTTTGTTTACAATACTCGCATATTATCATATTTATTAAGCTGTAGAATCTAGTTTTCTGTATCACATTGAAGAGAAAGAAATAAGTCTTTGAATTTCTCACAAAAATTTAAATCGCCCTTCTTTAGAAATGAAGTATCGCGTGAAACGTATTTTCAAAAGGATTAATTCAAAAGGATATTTTATAAGATTGAGAGAAAATTAGATTACCTTTCTTTCGAAATGGTATTTCGTAAACGAAAGTAACTACATCAATTCCGCCTAGGTGTTTTTTATTGACCTCAAATTGTATCAAATATCATAAATATATCAATGTCTTGATAAACGATACAGTAGACCCTATTATCACTTATTTACTCTTCTAGGAAGTGTTTTACTTGAGCTTCTTTTATAGTTGGCTGTTTATATCCGTCACTTCAATTAAATTCCGCTGTCTTTTTATTTGTCACGTGCTTATCAGAGTTTCTAAAGGGATAAAATATTACTGAAGTTTTGGAAAGTGTAACAAGTTATATGCTGCTGTTACGAAACATCAAAAACAGGTATCAAGAATTCGTTCAGTAATACCCCGAACTTATCGGACAGGTGGGACTGAGTGATAACCGCGAAAGTCGGGGTATAATTTCGAATATGAAAACATATAAATTACTTTTAGTAGGAGCCGGAGACGAAACAAAACAATAATTTAGGAGAAAAAAATATTTAATAAAATTTTAGGTAACACAAATACAAAATAACAAGCCAAATTTATTTTAATGTAGAAGGTTTCATAAAATCTAACAAAGTAGCCTGCCGGCTCAATGGGTTTTTTTCTCCCCCAAAATTTTCTCTTAGCATGCTAACATATTTTTGTACTCCTTGTTTTGTTGAAAAAATATGCTCTTCGCTGGAGTGTGTACTTTCTAAAATTTGTAACCCCTTTTTTAATTAAACATTGAATTAAAAATGGGTTACAAACAAGGGGCTGGACCTTCTGTCAAACTTCCGACTGTCATTCGATCTTCCGATTGAACTGGATTTTAAGATTCAAGTTCTTCAATTTCGGGCTCTTGCCCATGCATTTTCATGAGCTCATCAGTTTTCTGCTCATTATTGTGGGAATCCAATAGTTCTTGAACGACATCATATCCACTTCTACATTTATTTCCCTGGCTACATCGATAACTTCTTCAATCAAATTGCCAATATCAACAGGCTTTGGCACTGATTTTTCCTAAATTTCAGTGATGGGAAAAAAAGAGGGGAAAAAGACGAATCGCGCGCGCGCGCACGAGACGAGATTTGAAAATTGCGTTATTCCAAATTCGCGGAAGTCGGTATTACCTTACTAAATTTATAAAAAGCATATTAAGTTCACAAAATTTAATTAGTAATGACTACAATAAGTTAAACTTTATTAAGGATCCTGTTAACCGTCCATTTTGAATTGGTAATCGTAATGCACCATGTAATCTATTCTTCCTGAAGCATCGATTTGAATCAACAGAGCGCATTTAAAAAAGACCAGAAAACAATGAAGGTTTATCTGGAATCGTTTTTTTTTCCAACGATTTCTGAAAATGTTTTTATTTTAAGGATTCATGTATATGATTTTTTTAAAAATCTTTTCATGAAATAATTAAAATTATTTTCAAATATCATAGAAAAAATATAATTCCAGAGAAACTTAATCAATTTCGTGATTTCTAATGTGCTTTATTGCAGGTTTGAAGATCAAAGTAGAATTTTCAAAGGATTAACATTACGCTTAAGAATTCAAATGGCTAGTAGATGTCTAAAAATGTCAGATTAAATAGAAATTTCAAGTAGAGGTATATATTGCTAAAAATTGCAACGAATTATCATTTTAATTAATTAAAATGTTTTGGCTTTGAGAAAATTTTAAAGAGTTTTATGTCCAATTTAATATTATGCATTAAGAGTTCTATATTTATCAACAGTTACTATTCTATTTTTTATCTAGAGTTCTTCAGAAATTCTATCAATATCCTTCGCATTGCTTCTAAGAGTTAGTAAAAAGTTAATCAATCAATCAATTAACATAAATCAAAGAGATACCCATAAACCCAAGGTGGTATTCATCGTAATATTGTTAAAAGTATTGATAAAATTGCTTTCGAAACGTACTGTATATTTTCGAATATAAACTAAACCGTGTCTAAGCCAAGAGTGTGCCCCCCCCCAAATGTATCTAAAACTCAAAACCCGTATATAAGCCAAAAAGAAACAAAAATTAAAAAAAAAATAACTTTAGTTTTTAAACATATCGCCATAAGTTTAAAAAAATGTGAAGTAGCGGAATATTTTTTAATCAAACTGCTGTAAAGTAAAACGTCAGACGAAAACGACGCAAGTTTTATTTCCAGAAGCACTCTCTGAAGCAAACATTTTTTTCCATTCCATTGTTCTCATATTCCATCATGTATTATTTCGTTCTCTATCTGTGCTAGTCAAACTTCCTACACTATTTTTTCTTATTTTCTTATTTTTTGGTGTATGAGAAGGAAGAGAAATTTGTATGTGGTTTTCGACTTTACGCGTGGTCTTCGATCTATTTCCTGCCCAAGAACAAAGTTTGTCGCAAGATGATCATATGCATTCAGACATCGCAATGAGTGAATGTGAATTTTACGAACTATTTAAGAGCTTGGATTCAGACACTGATTTTTGAAGGATTTATACTAATATTTTTCTTTTAGAATAAAAAGTCCGATTCGAATTACCCAAATAGGTAAAAGAAAAAAAATCTCTTTTTCTTATAGTTAAAAAAATGTATATATTAAAATTTTTTTAAAAAAAAAACCTATTTTTCTCTCTTTGAGATTAGCGGATCCGTATGTAAGCCGAGCGCCCCCTAGTTTAACTTTGCAACTGTTTCAAAAATTCCCGGCTTCTACCTAAGCTTTTGCTGTATGTTTTTTTATATCTTTTTCTCTTAAGACTTTTTCATATAAAGAAATTGAAATATATTTTATAACAATCCGATCCTAACATATATGAGAATTTTTCTGCACCTTGTTTTTTAGATTAGTTTTGCTGATTATTAGGTAGACATGATTAAAACTAAAACTATTTTTTTATTTTCTTAAGTAGACTAGTTTCACTTGAAGAATAGTCGAAGTTATTTTTGTTCTAAAATATCAAGACTTCTAATCAAGAGTCTCACGATTACTCTTGGTATGAATAAATATGATATATCTGTTTTAAGGCTATTTTTCGCAGTGTTTCTAGATAATCACATAAGATGTGTGACGTACAAGAGTTGAAATGGATTATGATCTTTTTTTCATGAGTTGAATAATACAAAAAGTTTATTCAAAAGTGGTTTAACAAAAGAAACAAACTTTTACAACGTATATTTTTTATTAGATTATCCTTGACTGTACAACACATGTGTGACAAGAGAAAAGTATAAATAACCAGACATTGTTCTGGACCGTTCGAAAAAGAACTCGAACATTAAAGCAAAAATATGACTTCATTGTTCTTCTTTTTAAACTTCTGAAGTGTGCCTAATGGGTTACAGAAAGAGCAAAAGTTATTCGATCGACCGGTCTGTTCTAAAATCACCCTGTCTATTACTTCAAATGACCATTCTTAAAAATGACAATCGAATTCTAGGGCGATCGGTGGTCACTGTATTTGTAACTGATACAATTGTGATCGAAAGAAAATTAAGCACGCGCATTGTGTGATTTCAGTCTCAAAAAAATTTTTTTTTTGGTGTGTATGCGCTTGAACCGACTTTCAACGGGCTCAAATGATGTAACAAACAATACGATGTGTAATTTTCAACATCGGAAATGCATATTTAGACTTGTGTGATTTACCATTCTTTAAGTTGAAAAGGTTAATAGTACGAAAAATGATAAATTACACTATTCACCCACAGTGAAAGAAATTGAATTCAGTTTCAATGATTACTGAAATTAAGTTGGAGGTATTTTAATTTGACCTAAAATAATACTATTAAAATCAAACACAGCTTGTGTTTTGATTATTTACGTTTTCGAAAGTTTTTGCCATGCATTTCACTACAACATTTCATTATTAAACCTTTTTAAATTAGATGAAAGGCTTTGTGTGTGCGCTCTTACATTCTCCCCGAAAAATACAAAGAAATGTGGAATTTAAAAAAATAAAAGTTATTTGTTTCCCCCTCTCCTCGAAAAAGACTTTTTTTTCAAAGAACAAACATAAGTATAATTAATGTTTTTATTGAAGCCCATTCATATGGATGTAGTTTACGGTATTAAGAAATGGTTATGATTATATATTAATGTCCGAAAATTATAAGTTAAGTTATTGATGGCACTCCTTTTTTTTAAAAAAAGCTTTGAAATATATTTCCTGTTCTGTTATTGGAGCAAAAACGAGTTTACATTTTTCTTTCAGGATCATCTTTTTTGAAATATTATGGTAATGTGTATCATCAAGTTATTGAAAATACCTTAAATTAAAACACAAACAGTGAAGAATTCTCAATAATAATCTTGCATATTGGGTCACCAATGTAGAACTGCATTAGAGACTGAAGCCACTGAAAATTGAAATAATGTACACACACACACGGATATATGTAGGTATATATCCAAGGGGGGTTCCGGCGTCGAAAGTTCACCATACTTGTATCATGCTCCTTTTGATTTTGTCGATTTTCGGGAGCAAAGTACAGTAAAAAACTAATTGTTGAATCAAATTTTTCGTACTACATACTTAGAATTATAATCAATCGGGAAAAAATCAAGGACTTGGGGGTCCGACCCCCCAAACCCCCTTGTGTGCGCCACTGGTCAGAAAATTTTATGTTACTTTTACAAAAGCATAACCTGGGTCAATAAATGTATATACAAGACATCATTTGTATTTAAAAATACTACTTTAAAGAATAACGCTGATTTTTGTGTTTTTGTGTTTTTGTTCAAGACTAAGAAAATTTTTTGGCATTCACTTCACATCTCACAATTCTTTTATATTACCATACTTTAGACAAGTTATTGCATGCGGAACCAAGATACCGTTCTTATTTAAACCTTGTAGACGGTCGCAACCAATGCGACACTTGCCATCACTTGCATTTTATGTACACAAATCTGTAATATTTTACTTAAATATTTTTAATACTTACTCTAATATTTTTTTAACATGTGAAAATCACAATTAATTTGTTTTAAATTTAGTAATAATAGAAATGGATAAAAATATTTTATTTTGAATTAAAATTTTGGCAAACCCCTTAACTTTGTCAGCGCACCCTCAAATCAATTTTAATTAGCAACAGACCTTTTCAGCAGTCATAAGGACTCCTAGGGGCCCGTAAAAACTACTTTGGGTACCTATGATATGGAATGATGTATATTTATATATATTTAATTTCAGAACAATGGGATCACAGTTTAAAGAAATCAGCAGCTGTAAAACAAATACTCTTTTGGATAAACTATTTGAGAAATTCCTTTTAATTTTTTTATTTCTACTAGTAGTTCCCAATCTCTCTCTCTCTCTAAATATATATATATATATATATATATATATATATATATATATATATATATATATATATATATATCTTGCTAAAATTTGCAATCGTTAATAAAATATACTTTCTATTCATCTATTCAAGTTCAAATACATTTTTTAAACTTGTAGTGGACTGCACTTCATGTTAATCCAGTTTTTTCAAATTTTAATTCATTAACTTAATTAATTAATAATAACAAATTAATGAACAATGAATAAATAGTAACAAACAAAAATAATAGCCTAACACCATATATAAGAATGAATATCGTTGTGTCTCCCCCCCCTGTCCCCTATGGATAGTGCGTTGGACTTCTATGTCGAAGGTTCGAATTCTACCCGAGATGGCCTAATTTCTGAGAATGTATTTTATGAATGAATAAATAGTAACAAACATAAAAATCGTAGCACCATATGCAGAAAGGGAAATCGCTTTCTATTTTGCCACATAATATTGTGATTCTGTCATATGTATACACATACAGTTGAGCCTCTATATAACAAAATTGTTAAATCCCGAAAAAAGTTCGTTATATGGAAAATTCGTTATATAGAGGTTCACCTTTAAATGTACTTCATAAGACACATAAAACAAATTTTAAATTCATAAACACTATATATTGAAAAAAAGTGATTATTCACACCTTTTTGTTAATTAATATCTATTTATTTTATGTACACATTACCCATCAGAAAAGAAAAAGAAAAACTGCAAGGGGAAAAAATATCGAGGAATACACTATATATTTTCAACGCTAAGAAAATAATTTTAAACATACACATTATTTTATCACTAGAAATTTGCATGACCACATGTGTCCTTAAATTTAAGTACTCATAAAATCTGTTAATTTTGTTTGAGTTTTTTTTTGTTTGAAAAATGCTTTGATGGAATCAAAGATATTTCTAGTGAACTGGACAACGGGGGTAAGTGTTGCAACAACCAGAATTATACTGTTCTCGGTGAATTAGGCATCAGTTTTAGATCCCCCCCATGACCACCATAAAACGTGTTAAAAGAGAGAACAACTTAAAATGTTCGGAAATACTATACAAATAGGTAGAAAAAAAATTGAATCACAAGAGAAAAAGTTCGTTATATAGAAAATGCACTTCGCTGCTGGGAGGTTATTTTACGAAGAAAATCGTGAAAGGTTCTTGGTTCCAGAAAAAAGTTAGCTATATAGAAAAATTCGCAATATAGAGGTTCATTATATGGAGGTTCGACTGTATTTATATAATTGTAACTATTTGATAACAAGTAACTAAAACAAAATTTTTCTTTGTTGACCTAAGTAGGAATTTACTTTAAAGGTTTTTTTTATAATACTTGTTTGATTAGTGAATTGCTGAAAAAAATTATCAAAAATAGAGAGAGTCGTCAAGAGTCACAAAGGGACCAGAAAAATTGCATCACATGCATCAACAAACAAGTTTCATCAAAATTATCTTGTCACTCAAAGACTTAGTAAATAGCTTCTAACAAACCATGTTTTTTTTTATACAACTAATTAGAGCTAGTAATGAAGCCTTTGATAAATAACACAGCTACTGGAAGAAAGTCTATAATAAAGTGATAAAGAATGTGCACTAAAGTATTATTTTTGTATAATTTATTATGTCCCCCCATCGAAGAACATTATTTTTTAAATTTCTGAGGAACAGTTAATTAGAAGCTTCGAAGTACATGCCTATGCGAAATAAAAATAAATAAATGAAAACGGTTTCAAAGGAAAAATAATGAATTATGTATATATTTGTTATCTTTCTCTCGCATCTGTTTTGCTGTCTTGCAAGCAAGAAAAAGTGAAGTGAAGTAGTGAATGAACGCAATCGATATCTGAGCCCATCGGCAAGGTAAGAGTAGCAAAAAGCCGAAAGGCAAAGCAAGCCGGTATGGAAAACACCAAATGGAGCAATTATACGGAAACATTCGAGAGGAATGATTTAATTGCTTATTAAATGCGTGTTTCAGCTGTTTTTTTCCACTGAAATTAAACATTATGAAAAAATATATCATGTGTTTAGAGATAATTAACTGTTGCGGGGATTCGTTTTTATGTTAAAAATTCTTTTTCGTCATGTAAACTTTTTCTTCTTTCGTACATTTGAATCATGTGGTGACGCAAGAGGAACACCGCAAGCCACAAGAATCCGTTACATTTTCTTTGTGAACCGTTTTTTTTATCTCAACTAACATAAGCGTGAGTTTGACAATAATAAGAAAAAAAAATAATAAAAATTTATGTTTGTTTCATAATTTTTGCAGTTATTAAAAATTATGTGATTAATGAAAATTTATCACTTCTAATGTTTTGTTGTTGTTGTAAAATGTGACAGAAATTCAAACACGTGAAGCTGAATTAAAAAGTTGAATGTATTACTGATATATTGAGAAAGATATTTCATACATACACAAATGGCAACCTGAAATTATATTACTCAAGCAATGCAAATGTCAAAGACCAAGCATGAAACATATAACAAAGTTTAAAAAATTAGAATTAAAAAAAATTAGAATTTCATTTGGAAAGTATCTAACAACTTTAAAATATTTAAATATTGATAGAAATTTCTCAGAGAAAGTTAATTTACTAAAATGTTGTATGTAACTTTGATATTCTTTGCAGAAAGAAGAACAATTGTCTTTTTAAATTACCGTAAAATCCGGCGTATAACGCTCACCTATACTTTCAAGCTGCAATTTTTAATTTTTAGGTATATTTGCCGTATAACGCTCACCTCCTTTTCTTTATGAAGAAATCTGAAACGCACTTTTATGTGTTTTGAAGTCATTTATTCCAGATATTATTCTAAGCTTTAGAAAAAAATTATTTACTTCCAGAAGTACAATTCTTTTTTCTTTTTTGAGTTCGCAAGGAGAGAGAGAGAGAGAGAGAATGCCGTTTCTTTTAAATAAACAGTATTTTGATATATTTAGAGGTCTAATTTTTTTTCAATATGCTCATCTCTTTTTTTTTATTTTTAAAGCGCGCTATCATTTTTATACCAGGCGTATAACGCGCCCTCGTAAATTTCGATCAATTTTTTGTATTAAAAGTGAGAGTTGTAAGCCGGATTTTACGGTAAATATTATTGGGATGTTTAAAACAGCATTTACTCTCATTAAAGGTACACGTAAATATTTTAAATTAGATAAATAACATAATCAGATATGTCCTCGCTGAATGCACTGTTGGGCATGGGCACTATATTCCTATTTATATAAAGAGTGTTTTTTTTATAGGTATAGAACTTTAAATTGCAATAAACAACGATGTATTATTCGATTGACATGAATTTTTTTATTCGAAAGATAATCTTGTGGCATTACATTTTAAATATGATTTCTGGCATAGGACTGCCACGGCTGGCTCGGATGTAGTCCAATCTGGACGTCCAATTTTCGATGACTTTTTCCAACATTTGTGGCCGTATGTCGGCAATAACACGGCGAATGTTGTCTTCCAAATGGTCAAGCGTTTGTGGCTTATCCGCATAGACCCATGACTTTACATAGCCCCACAGAAAATAGTCTAGCGGTGTTAAATCACAAGATCTTGGAGGCCAATTCACAGGTCCAAAACGTGAAATTAGGCGGTCACCAAACGTGTCTTTCAATAAATCGATTGTGGCACGAGCTGTGTGACATGTTGTGCCGTCTTGTTGGAACCACAGCTCCTGGACATCATGATTGTTCAATTCAGGAATGAAAAAGTTAGTAATCATGGCTCTATACCGATCACCATTGACTGTAACGTTGTGGTCTTCATCGTTTTTGAAGAAGGATTCCACCAGCCCATAAAGCGCAACAAACAGTCAGTTTTTCTGGATGTAGCGGTGTTTCGACATACACTTGTGGATTAGCTTCACTCCAAATGCGGCAGTTTTGTTTGTTGACGTAGCCATTCAACCAGAAGTGCGCTTCATCGCTAAACAAAATTCACTTATGAAAATCGGGAACAACGGCAATCTCGTTTTGGGCCCATTCGACGAATCTACGCCTTGCTTGATGATCGTTTTGATGAATTGCCAAACCAAACTGAGAATAAATCACTTGACAGCTGTTAAATCGGTCACCATCTTGGAAAGTAATGCCAACTTAAACTTCTATACCTGGAAAAAAACACTCTTTACAACTGAATCTATGTCTGCTTTCCAAACACAAAAAATCATCCATAAACGGAATAATTTTTAGCTTCTGTAGACTTAACTAAGAAACTCGTTTTTACACATCGAAAATATTAACTGTTATAGATAGATATCCATTTAAAAAACCTGAATGGTCCTGTGTCGAAAAGTTTTGCAAAAAAAAAATGATATAAAAAAAGGAAATAAAAAGAAAGAGACAAAGAGAGATGGAAGGACAAGAAATACCGGCAACATTTTACGCAATGTCATAATCTTTAACTCAAAAAATGTAACTGGTGATGTAACCAATGTATTTAATACGAGTATGAATTTTTACAATAAATTTATAAATGTAGCATCTTTTTATTATTATTTATGAATAAAAAATAGAAAGTTTTACACAAAAATTTCAGCAAATTCTTTTTTAAAGCTATGCAACATTTACATAATTATGTATGTGTATGTGAATTTGCTTTTAATTATCTTCACAGTAATACTAATCCCAACTTGTGCATATAATATAATATATATTTTAATTGAACAATTCATTCACTATACATTAAATAATTAATATTGATAAAAACATTTTATAACAAAGCAAGGGAAAATGCTATGCATGTGTGAGCTTTAGATTATTTCGATAATTTATTTCTAAATTTCTCAACTAAATAGCCATCTGGAGCGTTTTTACACAATAAAAAAAAGAAATTTCAGGTCCAAAGCTTAATTTCTTCCCTCTCTCTATCAATATTAATTCAAAATCTCATAAATTTTTTTCCTCATAATTCTTCAATTTACATATAAATCTAAGCAGAAATTTATAAAAGTAATATTTTCAAAGCGTTAGTGAATTCGAGTCCCGAAGCCTCCGGAAACCTGTCGTGAAGAGGAGTGTGATTGGACGTGCATTTTGTAAATCTTTCGAGGTTCTAAATCCTTGCGTTGATGTGATGTGGAAGCTTGGAGATGAGTGCCAACTCAAGTGTCGTCCTCGTCGCTGAACTGTGACAAACAGCTTTTGCGTTACTTCAAAGTCTGACATAACTAAAAAAACCAATGATGAGAACTTCGAAACTCAATTCCAGTCAACAAGAGGCAGCCACCTTGTTTCGTTTATGGAACATTTTTGGTGAATTTACAGTTCGAGCCTGTGTCCTCGAAACTAACGACTATTACCCTTCTGCTATCGAGACCATAATGGAATATACATTTTATAACTTGATTTGCAGCACTAACACAAAAAGACGTTTACAAGACAAATATTATTAATACTCAGTTGAGAAATTCTTACACAACTGCACGAGAGAGCCTTGTTCAGTAATTATATTAAGAAATAAAAGTGGGTTTTAAAAAAAAAAGCAGGAACATCATTCATCTTGAATGTTAACCACATTCAAACTAAGAGGAAATCCGGCAGTGGGTTGTAAAACCAAAATCTTTATTTAAACAGTAAAACAGTTCAAAATGATGGGATAATTGGTATGTTAAAATCAAGACAAATGTGTTTCATCTAAACAAAACTTGTCAAATCAAGCAGAATAACCTTTGGGCTACGAATCAATTATACAATTGTAACCGCAAAAACTTTTAGTTCTAAATTGTATTGTTCCATCAAAAAAGAATGTAAGCAAATGTATAAAAATTCTTCAAAATCGATTCGAAATAACAAAGCATATTTTGAAATTCAAATTGTTTGAAAAACGAAAACTGTTAATATTGAAATTGAGCAATAATTGGATGCAACATACTTGTTTTTCCTCCATATTACGGAGTGAAAGGCCAGTTGGGAAACCAGAACTAAAAGCCAGCTAAAATAAACGCAGTTTTCGTGTAGAAAAAGAAGCATTTTTCTTCACCTCTTGAGAGTTTTTTGACATTTTGCAAAAAGTTCCGTTAAAAGTGAAAGGGGTAAATCCTAAGGGGATCCTGTTGCGGTTGCAAGTAAATTCTTTTCTTAACTGTTACGCAGCCTTGCTTTTTTTTGACATCACTTTGTGCCATACCGTGAATCCGGTAATGGTATTTTCGATAATGATACACTAACCACTTTTTGAAAGTGAAGTAATGCAATAACGCGAATAAAGAATTTATATTCGAAGTTTAATGTAAGTAATAATTGACCTTCGCGTTTTTCTTGTGGGAATTAAACATAAAATAAAAAGAGAACTATTCTTATCGGCATTTAGACAAGTTTACATGCTGACGTAATCTAATTTCAAAGACGACTGTAGCTACGAGGAAACATTATCTGTACTTTGAATCGAGTGGAAGATACTTTCCGAAGGTATGTCGTGCAATATGCAACATATTTCTTATAGAGTATAACTATAGTTACTTTGTTGTAATTAGATTCTGTGATCGTTATTGATACTTGAACGTTAAAAGAACCAATAAGAACTTTAATTAAAATATTCTTCAAAGGTATGTGAACTATATTTATATATATCAGTCCATTTCCTATTTTTTGCTATCCAATTATGGCTTATAACAAAGAATTTGACATAATCCCGTTTTATCAATATGCTGGAATAGTTTTGATAATTTCTGCATAGATATATATTATTTCAATTCTCTAGTTTTGATACTTTCTGTATATTTTTCTTGAGTAACAAAGATAAAGCATTGCGTGAATATATTTTATATGCAAAACACATATATAAAAAATACAATTCTTCACAAATCCATTGTAGATTTATCTTCAGAAGTATTTTCTGTTTTCGTGAATATAGTTTCGTAATTCTACATGTTTAATAATTCTTGAAGTTACACTTTTGTAGTAAACTATAATTTTTTGGAAGTATCCATTACATGCATGGGACGTTTTTTATTCGTGGGATTTGTCATAATTGATATTAAATGTAGTGTAATTAAGGTGTGACTACGTTGGCAACAGTGATTCTGAAAAAGCGTTTTTTTCTTTGATATTTAATGTCAGTTGAATTTAAACATGCATACAAAATTGTTTTAAGAATATTATTACAAGGAAAAATTATTTTTAAATGCAATTTTTTGGCAAAATATTAATATTTTCAAAACATTTTATTTTATGAAAAATGCGACTCGATAACAAATATTTTGCCTGTATATAGCCAAGACTTCTCTACAGAGACTGGATTAAAAGTTTTGAAAAATTCACATTCTTTTCAGAATTGTATTCAATTGAAATAACCGGTGTTTTTTATTAAAATTTTTCTGTTCCGAAGTATTAAAATATGAAAAAATCAGAACCTAAATTTTATATCTCAGAAATCTTTGTTCAGACAATGTAAATAAGACTCGGCTACAAAAAAGAAAAATAGAAGCCTAGAAGTATTTTTCATGAAAGAATATTTTGAAAGCCTTTTCTTTCGTTTTTTGCCAAAAAATTGTATGTAAATAATTTTTCTTGTAATATTAAAACTCTTATGTGTATATTCTGATTCAAAACTTCCACTAAATTTAAAATTCATTTAAACGCTTTTGTAAAATGCCATTCCGAACGTAGTCACTTTAAAGTGAATCACTTACCTTTTGTAAATTTTCGATTTAAAATTTAAAACATCAAATTGTAACTTTCCTTAAATATTTAACCGTAATATCTAAAGAATGTATTGATATTATTATGCAAATAATTACCCGTATAGCCTACGCTATATTTATAAATTCCATTCAAAATTAAAAATAAAACAATTAAAGGCTTTTTTGAAACAAATTCTTCCGATTTTAAAATTTTGCTTTTGATAAATCCACTTCTGTAGTTTTACTAGAAACATTAAAGTACAAATACTTTCAAGTGTTACAATTCATTATTTTTAGATACATTTTTGTACCGAAATACTTTTAATGTGCAAAATTTTTCAAGATGGTTTCTTTTTTTAAAAAACGATGAAAATTAAATCTCTTTAGATGTCAAATAAAATGTATACATTCCAAGGAATATTCCAAACATTTTCCATATCAAGATTTAGAAAATTATTATTCTAAGCATATATGAATAAGAGTATTTATTAAAATACCATCCGAGCTACAATTATTTGAATTTATATGTAAATAACCATAAACAGCCCATTTTTTTAATTTGATCAACAGTTTTTATTTTCTTTGAATTTGTTATGGGAATTTAAGTAGCGAATGCAAATGAAGTGTAGTTTCCTTGAAAATTTAGATATTTTGCTGTTTACGGAAACCTATATGAGCGACAAATTGAATCCTAATTAAATTTTTTATTGTGTCCTTCGCAATTAATTTACAAAATGCGACATATGCTGGAAATGAAGGCCGAAGACTGGATTGTATGCATGCTATGGTACTTAACTGCGCCTGGAGTTCAACTGCTTCCCACTTTAAGATTAGAATACTTCAAGGACTATATTGGTGATATGAAATGTTACTCTGAATAGTATAATTATATGGAACTTAAGTTCTAGTATTTCAAGATGCTAACAATTTTAAAATATACCAATTGGTATGCCATTTCTTAAAATACAATTTTTAGAATTCATTATGTTGATCCCCCTTCATTAATAGCATAAAATTTAATTTCCTAAATTAAGCTCAAAAGGAAGTAGTTGAATTTAGATATTTCTTAACATTTTTTTAGCGTTACTTACGTATTACACTGTCGACCAATTTTGTCAAATAAAGGCGTCGCCCAAACCCCCGATGTGCAGCCAATAGTAGAAAACCATTCCCAATCATTAGAACAAAATGACAGCAGTAGGCGACATTTTTTTTATTTGACGAAATTGGTGAACAATATAATACGTAAGTGCCATATTTGTATATTTAGGATAGAATTCGACCAGAAATTGTCGTGTGATTTTAAGAGTTCCTAATCCTTAATTTGAAATGTTTCAAGTCTCTATCTTGCTTAAAAATTTTTTTTTTGGAACGTTGGACAGTCATTTAGCTGCAACGGCTCAAAATGTGTAGTAGCACAACGCTTAACTGATTAAATTAATTGTAAGAGCAGTAATAATTTGTATTATCAATGCTATTAGATTAATAAAATCCAATATCGTTTACAGTATGTGACCTGATCACAATTCGTAGTTTAAATGTGAAATTTTTTTAAAGTTTGTTTTTATGTTAATGTAAATTTAAAGAATAAATGTAGATGATCAAACCTGGGAGGCAAATATATTTAAGACCTCGAGATGTTCATTTAAAAGATGTTTTTCAATGCAATGAATTTATTTATAAGTTGAGCTTTAAAGAATAACCTAAATAACAAGAGAGTAAACCACCTAAAACATCTCGGTAATCTCATTTATAGTAATATAATATGAAGCTTTTCTTTGACATATTGCACTGATTTTTTTTAAAAAAGGACCTGGTATGATTAAAAATTAGACACAATAGCCAAATTTTAGTGTTTCAAATAAAGTTGCTTTTCAATGAGCGAGAATATTTATTTAAAACATGTTTTTATTAATAAAATGACGATGAAATCATTCCACGATTTTGATTTACACTCTGGAGTAATATTAGTTTTAACTTATGAGCTGTTACTCAACAAAATGAGAAATTCTAAACTTGTACATTTAAAACTATGCATATCTTGCATAACTAATATTCATTTACTTGCATTAAAAATACACGAAAATATATATGCGACTTGCACGTTAAAGAATTGACCGTTATGACAATTTTGCTGCCATTTTTAGATGCAAATTTTAAGATTCTTTTATGTATTTTAATTTTTAAAATAACAATCAAATTTCTACACAGCGAAGTCATTGAATCAGTCAGGGCTGCAACAATTATGTCGAATTAGTTCATTTAGTTTTATCTGTGATTACATAAAGAATATTTAAATGATTTATGCGTTTTAAAGTGTTGTGACGTCAAACTTTAAAACAGCAAGATACGTTCGTTCATTTCTTCGTTTCTAATGCACTGCACATACTGCTTTTTATTTTCTGCCGTAATCTATTAGATTTAACCAATGAAGTCAAAGTCGTTAACCGCCTTTATTCAATGCTTAGTACATATGTTAAGTGATGTTATCGTTTTGATTATTACACCATTGAATTTAAGGAAAAGTATTTTTAAATTGCGTTCAATTGCGGTATGAATAGTTCGATTGTGTTAGGTACTGTAAATTGCTTTGTAAATATCGTGAATTTATAATTTAGTTCAAAATTTATCAATTAAAGACTACAGGCATTTTTTTAAATCTTAATTTGACTTTCCGAATTAAATTAAGACTTGGTATGATTTATAAAAAAAATTGATTCAAATGGTTTTCACAAATGTTTTGGTTTCTCCCTATGTGTATGTATTACATAAAACAGATTTCTTTTATTGTGCTCAAAATACCGCAAAAAGCTAATTTTTCAAGGAAAATTTAAAAAATCATGATTTTAAAATGCTCCTCCTACAATAATTGGCATACTCATGAAATTTCATTTACAAGTATGGCGAGTGGCCGCGGTAGTCGAGTGGTATAGGTATCGGACTGTGGCTTGCTTTGTCACAGGTTCGAGCCCAGTACCACTAAAGACCCGCCGTGTAGGGCAGCGATGCACGTTAAATCTGTCGAGAGCTGAAACGTCCTCCCGTTGGTGTGGTGTGGTAGTTAGGAGAGGAGGATGCCAGCTCAGGTGTCGTCCACGTCACTTGACCATGGTTCAAAATTACGTGGTCCGTCGCCAAAAGCCCTCGTGTAGCTGAACAGTGCGACGTTAATATTCAATCAATCAATACAAGTATGGCGAATTATGTATAATAAAAATTGGCACGGGTTTCGTGATAACATGATTGATCCTCGTACTTATTGAAAATTCCCCTTAAGAAATATATATTTTTTAAATTCAACAATTTTTAGAAAAATATGTATTGTTTTAATTTTAAAAAACACATGCCAGTTTTTGTTGCACGAATTAATAAGGAATAGTTAGAAAAAATGTCAAAGCATTTGGCGTAATAGAAAAATTTTTTAGCATTTTAAGTAAAGATAAACTGATTTTTTTTCTCTGATATCAGTTTAAAGTTTTTATTTCTATTGGGATATGAATACAAACGAATATAAAAAAAATTCCCGAAGTTATAACTTTTAACTTTAGGCTTTTAGATCTTGTGAGATTGAAAAATATGTAAGTGATTTAGGCTATAAAAATTTGATTTTTTTTAAACAATTTTTGTCAGTTGAATCATGCTGTGCTAATCATACTATATCAGTTGAATCATACTAGATACAATCCAACCTTTCCATATTCTGTGATGTAAAACTGACGACAAATAAGTTTTGTTGATTTTTTTTCTTTAGTTTTAGTGAAACTTTGTTGAAGATAATTTAAGTATTTTAGCAAATTATTTCTATTGAATTACATTATTTAGGAAATCTCTATTAACATATTTGTCAAAAAATTTACATCTCTAATATTTCTGGCAATATATTGATAAATTTCGGTAAAAATTAAATCTGAGCAATCTACATTGAATTTTTATTAAAATTTAATGCTCTCAACGAATATTATGAGTTATTTAATACTCAGTAGCACACACAGGAATTTTTAAAAGGGGAAGGGGGTCCGGGGTCGAAAGTTCACCATTCTTGTATCATGCTCCTTTTGGTTTTGTCGATTTTCGGGAACAAAACACAGTAAAAAAACTAATTATTGAATAAATAATTAGCATTAATAAAATTAATCATTAATAACAAATACTTAATTAAATTTTTCGTACTATATACTTAGAATTATAATCAATCGGAAAAAAAATCAAGGGCTTTGTGTGGGGGGGTTCGGACCCCCTTTGTGTGCGCCACTGTTAATACTTATAAATTTATTTCGTTCTATTTTCACATGCATTTAAGATTACGGATAAGATTAAGTGTGTGGCCCAATAGATGCTCTAATTTTGAAATTTTAAGATTTCGAGAATATTTTTTACCGTATTAAAGTTTTTAAATACTGAAGCATAGTATAGTAAATGGCGTACACATACCTCTTATGGGAGAGGTGTGTGACCGAGGTAGCCTAGTGGTCAAGGTAACGGAATCGTGGATGGCATGTCATGAGTTCGTGTCTGGAACCACTGAAGCCCCCCCCCCCCGTGTTGGGGAACGATGCACGTTAATCTGTCGATACTCAAATGTCCACCCGTTAGTGTGATGAGGAAGTTAGGAGAAGGGGTGCCAGAGAGCTCGGGTGTCGTCCTAGTCACTTGATCATGGGTTCAAAATTACGAAGTCCGTCACCAAAAGCTCTCGCGTCGCTGAATAGTATGAGGTTCTCACTCACTCAGTAAAAGAGAGGGGTACATTTTAAAAAACATGTAGATGAAAGCGCCAAGAGATTTCTGTCGTAAAAATCAAAATTTTGTTGGTCTATGGGGTGTGAACCTCCGATTCACCCTGTGTACGCCACTGCAGTAAATTATATATAAAGAATATTCGATTTTTGGTCTTTGGCGTATATTTTAATATTTGAAAGAGGAAAAGAACAAAAAAATTATTGACTTAGACGTTGCGCGCGAAAATTGCACACGACTCATTTTCTTATAACGTATTCCACCAGTAAAGAACGAGCTGGTCAAATTATTAAAGGTTAAAATATATTTATACAGCACCCCACCATTCGATATTAACCCTTTCATTCTCACAGTAGATTTCATTTTGCTCGTAATATTCATCTAGGAAAATTAAATTAGTTGATTCAGATTTAATGGTTTTTTATTAAAACTTAAAACTGAAGCTATTGATGTTACATTTGTTTAATTAATAACATCGTGAAGATTTTGAAAGATATATCCATATAAAAGACAAATATTGCTGTTAGAGAATATTATGTATACAATAGAGCTCGAAAAACTGTTCGTGACCCAAATGAGCTTCAAATCGACACATCGGAAACATGTCATGAGTTCTGTGGATGTCATGAGTTCGAGCCCAGTACCACTGAAAACCCGCCACGTAGAGGCTGTGACACACGCAAAATCTGTTGAAGCTTAAAGCCATTGGCGCGGTGTGGAGCTTGGAGAGCCAGGGGTTGCCTCGTCACCTGACCATAATGCAAAATTACGAGGCTCGTCGCCAATAACCCACGTACAGCTTTATATATTACACACACATATATATATATGTAATATACAGTGTGACGTAAATACAACACTAACTCACTCTAAGCCTTCAATGATAACAACTTCAAGACATTTATATCTGATTAATATAATTTATCAGCCTCTTAAATTTTTATTAACATGCTGTCCATTACCGTGCATAAGCAGAGGGTTTTGGTACTTTTTTTTAAAATGACAGCAAGGGAGTCGGCTTTTATATACTAATCATTTAATCTCGTAAAAATTAAGAAAAACATTTTTTTTAACCTTTTTACTTTAGACTCGCACAATCAATTTCATTTGCTTGACTTTTGGGGTACAGTCGGAAATTTTTTTTTATTAGTTTGTGTTAGAAAAAATTGGATTTTTTTTTCAAATGACATTCTTTTTGTCCACAACAGAAAGTTTTGTATCGTAAGACAATTCTGACGGGAAAAGGTGTAAAGCGTTATTAGACTTTACAAGTACAGAGGAGTCATGAGTGCAACATATAGTGTGAATTTTGAATAGGACGGAAACTCCTTTCTCATCCTACTCCCCGACGCAGGGGACAGTTTAAGATTTTAACAATTGTTACATTCTATGATGGATTGTCTATCTGTGCAATTGAAGTTCAGGAATTTGTTGATTTGTTGGAGTCAATGAATAGCGATTCTGACGCAGAAATTGATAGTGAAATTCTTATAAAAATTTTGTTTTCTAATGTTTCACATTATTTGTAAACTGAAAACGTACCTTATACAGCAAGGATGTAAATGACGCAGTATTTTCTTCTATGCACAAAATCGAGAAAAGAACTCCGAGTCAGAAATCGAAAAGAATTTCAAACATCTTAGTCAGTATTTTAAAAGTTCCAATTTAAAGGGTGCGTAAAAATTCACTATTAGTATTTTTAGGTGTTGAATAAAAAGTACGTAATTTCTAGCTATGGGTATTTTTTTGTAGGTGCTTGTTATAGAATTTCCAAGAGATACGAGCGAAAAATTTGTATTTTGTTTGGACCCCGATGTAACGAACTCCAATTTTACCAACAAAATGTTCTGTCTGGATGAATTCTTTAAAGCGGTGTCCGACTGTATTTCGAATAGAACTTTTATTCTAAAAGGGCGGGGGACAAGTCACAAATCTTCCAAAGCTAATGTCAGAATCAGAGTTTTCGAATAGTTCTAAGATTCACACTAGTTGGAATGTCTTCATGGATATGTTTATGCAGCGAATTTTTCCTCCAAGTTATGAAACAAGTATCCGACGCCTTGATAGGTCGTCGATCACGTGCTGTATACAAATCTATCTTCCCGTTTAATTTCCAAGAAAATTCGGGGTTGGCGTTTTACTTTACAAATGGGATTTTCAATCGATGGCTCGCGGGGCACGAATGGCCCGCTGAAGGTACTTTCGTGGCCCTTCATTTGAATCCAAGGCAATTTCAGGAAAATTTTTATTTTAAATTAAATTAATTAAATTTAAAACATTTTATTGATAAACTTTGTTTTTGAGATAAAATTTTATTAAAATGAAGCATGCTTCAAAAATTTCATTGTATCTTAAATAATTTTAAATATCTCGGAAAATTTCAGAAGAAAAGATACTTTTATCTTTAACACGCAAAATATTTTAATTCGACTTCCATTTAACG
Source organism: Trichonephila clavipes (assembly GCA_019973935.1). Taxonomy (NCBI): domain Eukaryota; kingdom Metazoa; phylum Arthropoda; class Arachnida; order Araneae; family Nephilidae; genus Trichonephila; species Trichonephila clavipes. The sequence goes on along the minus strand of BMAU01000311.1, from coordinate 346,378 downwards.
TTTTTGAAACCAATATATGTTCAGAAATCTGTTACACCATCTCATCCCTTAGAATTATAGTCTTGTGAAACAAACGTCTTTCTTATTTTAATTTCCTGATTGCATTTTTTTTGACAGTCGTGTGGCCCACCGATCACTATGGATGTATTGATATGGCCCCTCGAACGTTAACGGTTGAAGACTAATACTTTACAGTATTTTATTTGAAAATATTCCACCCGTTTTACCCGCATGACAATATTCTTGAAAATTACAGTTTCTTTCTCCAATTCGGTTTACATACAGGTTTCGAATTTCGAGTAAATTTTTGAAGAAAACTCGATTTATAAGGGGATCGACTTATATTCGTTAGTATAAGGTAAAATAAATTCTTTTCCTTAATTTGTTTATGCATGTTTCTAGAAACAAAAAGTAAAACTTGATCTATTCTCCATTTTTAATTAAATGTTTAACGAGGTGCAATGGTCGAAACAAGCACTTTAAAAAAAACCTGCACGTGGAACACATTGCAAGATTCCCATAAATTCAGCCTCCAATTTTTATAACTGTACGTCTTTGTTCCGTTTTATTGCAAAACAGTTAACGTCGGAGTCAATGTACTCTCTAAAAACTTTCAAGGAAATCCAGAGAACACACGAATGTGTGTGTTCCAGTCGTTCTCCTGTAAATCGCCTTGGTCAAGGAGATGCAGTGCTATTTCGCAATCGCCTAACAGATATGTGTTAGTAAGCCTTTTTGCCATCGAACTGGTTCTTGAAAAACATATATCTCCGAATTTTCATAAAAACACTTTTACATTTTTTTTTCGTGAAGTTTTTTTGCAACTTTGTTAAGGTGTTTGGTTTTCTCGTGGGGTATTCTAAAATGTGTTGAATATGGATTTTTTAACATTTGTTGCTATATTTATATTAGAAATATAATTTCAAGATATTATTTTTTGAAAAAAAAATGGACCAAGAAATGTAAGGAAGCTCATAGACAAAAGTGCATGAAGGTATCAGAACACTTTCGGAGTGCTATTTTTAAAAAATAGAATACTAAAACACATAAATGCATTTTAGGAATCAATACCAATAAATATTAATATTTAACTAATATTTTTAAAAAAAGTACCTAAATTTTACAAAAATCACTGTTATAAGTGCAATTTTAGCAATATTTGTAAAAAACTTCAAAGTAATTAGAGATAAAAGTTGACATATTAGTAAAAGTATTACCAAAACAAATTAGATGTATTTATCTAGAAAATGTACTAAGACTTTAATGTTTTATCAAAATTTAAAAATTTTAGATCTGATAGTGAATATTACAATAAATGTAACATTCTTTGAGACCATTATTTAAGTAATTGGCCATAACTCAAAAAATTTGGCCATAGCTCAAAAAATATTCGTGCAATAAGAAATATTTCAGTACATTCTCTGGAAGATAATATAAATATCAGGCTCAAAAAGTTTTGTACAATAGAAATAAATTCCTAATATTTTGAGTTGTCAGACTCGCCGTGATGGATTCTGAACAATTTAAATGCCCTCTTCTGGTAGATTAAAGACCCACTTCCAGTTTTTTAACTTTATAAAATTGATTGTAAGTTGGTCTCTAGGTAGCGCAGAAACAAAACAAAGTAGGTTTTGTAAAACCAAAAGATAGGTCTATTTAATAAAATAAAAAACAAAAAAATGTGTTCAGACTGAATTTGATCATTTCAACGTGTTCAGATACCTTAATTGAATTCTGTCCAATGACATAATGCTGATTGTGTTGATTGAAAAATAGTTTTGCCTCTGAACCTTATTCATTGAAAAGTTCTTGAATAAGTATATATTATCATTCTAAAAACAATAGGAAGAATCTGAAGACAATGACGATGTCGAAATATAGCAGAATGGTTTAGAAATTGCTTACATAATTTTTAGGAAGAAATTTAACTCATTTTAGTACATGAGATTGTATAAAATGTCATTGACACTTTTAAAGAATTCAGATTGTATAATACAATTGCTGATGTATTTCCAAAAATTCCCAAGTTGTAAGAGAAAACGAAAAATTTATTTTGCTGATTAGTTCTTGTGGAAAAAATGTGAATCCGTGAAATCATTTCAATAATTTCCAAATTAAATATCTACTTTTCCCCTGAAAGTTTATAGGTTTTTTGTGATTTAATTTATTTGAAAAAACATTTTATGAAATCAAAATTTTCTTTTCTTGTGTTTCTTAATTCTACGTGTAGCTTGCATTTCAAATGTTGAAAAATGCGAGGAGGTATGAATTTTTTTATTATATTGAATTCTATGCACTGATATAGATTTGAGAAGTAACGTAGAAATTCCGTAGAGTCAAAATTACGTTCACAAATTTAAAAATTGCCGATAAAAATCTTTTTTATGTATAGGAAGTTTAAATGAGTAATTCTTACTGAGCTCATGGCTAACTTTCATTACTAACCTAACTTTAAAAATTGCATTGATAAAACGATAATTCTAAACATTCTGTAATGTTTTCTTAAAACTCTTTGTAACAAAATTAAATTTTTAATCTGTTAGTCCTTTACTTTGGTACTTAGGTATTATACCGTCGACTCTTCCCCCAATTCTGTCAAATCAAGACTTCGCTAAATTCCATGATATGAAGCTAACAATGGAAACCATTCCACTTATGTTCAAACACAATTATGTTGACAGATTTGGTGGCATATTTTGAATTTGTGACGTCTTTTGATTTGGAGAAATACGCAAATACCTTACTGTATATGAAAGCAGAAATATAATTGAAAACAGGGTAAAATTAAGAAAAATTTGAAATCAATTGCAGTACCGTTATTTTTACCTGGAAGTCGAAAAAAATAGTTTTAACTTAAAAATTTCTTGGCATATTCTGAGATCAAATGGTTTTGATATTGAGGACAACTGTAATTATTTTGTAAATATCTTACCATGCAAAAACTTTGTATAATAAAGCTTAAGCTTTGTATAATAAGCATTAGTCAAATATACCTGGTTTTAGTGCTGAATTTTAATTTTCTCCAATTTATAACTAAATGTAATGTTTTAAATCATTTTAACCCATGGACCTCCTTTTATAATCAAAACTTTCCCAAGGTCTACCAAGTGAAAAAACTACATAAATGCATAGTATATATATAAAAATAATTTTAAAAAAACTTTTTTCGAAGAATTATTTATTAAAATTATAACTTTTATTTAATTTTTTTTAAAAAAATGACTTTGAGCATGATGTTATGAGTGTATTTACGTTTTTCTCAATGTTTGTGATTAGCAACCACAAATCCCCACGAGCACTAATCTGTGTTTGGAATCTGAGTTAGTCCACGCGCACAAAAAGGTTCAATAGCCAGTAGGGAATATCCAATTGAATTATATATTTCCATAAACATAAAAATGGATAATTCTTTTTTCATTTCAAACCTTGCGTGAACCTCCCCTCCCCACTACGTTGTTCAGGGGCCCCAAATCATTTTTAATTATTCACGGACCCCATGGAGTTCTGTACGGACCACTGTTTTAAAAGTATATTTTCTCATTTAATTTTTTGGTTCAAAATTACGTGGTCGTCGCCAAAAGCCCTCGTGTAGCTGAACAGTGCGACGTTAATATTCAATCAATCTCATTTAATTTTTTCCTTGTGCATTTCAATCAAGACCAAATGAAAAACACCAAAATAGACTAAGCTAAGAAAATTCTAACATGCTATCGCATCTGTCAATGTATCGCGATAAAACATTGGAATCGTGCCTATTGAATATTTGTCAGCTAATGCGATACTTAATAAAACATTTATATATATTATATCTATCCCTTTTCAACTCAATTTAGCAAATAATTTCAAACACCAATGTCTTTATTTATATATTTTCACTTAATTTGGCTTTTTTTCCTGTAATAAATCAGATTTTAACAAGTAATAAATTACCTGTCAATCCCGGTCGCTTCCGCATTTAGTATTCTTTTTTTATGGGGATGTGGGATTTTACGAAAGTCGTTCAGTGAGTTTATATTTGTTCTGCTTGTTCAGTCAGTATTTTTCTTGGTCCTTCTTGGATGCTGGTTAGCAGATGTTATAAACAACCTTCGAAGTAATGATTCAGAATAAATGAGGTTATCTCTTTCTCAATCTGGAAATAGGTGGTTTAAGTTCGACTAAAATTTTGTAATCCGGAAGATAATGTGATAGTTAGTCTGAGAAAACCCTCAGTGGAAGCATTTGCGCAATAAAAGATAAACAAAATTCAAGTAATATAGTGATATCGCAATTATTGTCGAGGCTCGATTTAAGTTTTGTAAAAACTTTTATTTTTTAATAAATTCTGGTTAATCTAATTTTGTTACTCGAGTTAGCATGTAAGGCAATTCCAATAAGAGTAAGGTAAAGCCTAATTCTATTACCTCTTGGAATTTCCTTATATATTTCTGCTTGCTATGACGACATGCGACTGCTTTACTATTTTACCATTCATTCGAGACTCTTTTTAACAGCATGAGAAAGATAAGCATTTAGTTTCAATAAATATCTTAACTCATGTTAAGGAGACTTGGTAAAACTCAAGTTGAATTTGGTCAAGTATAGAGTTACTAAGAGTGGAAAAGTATAACCAATTATAAGCAATTCTGTCTTAATGGGTTCGGATATTTACATATTGATTTCAAATAAAAAGCGAGAACTTACTATGTGAGTCAAGAGTGATATCGTTATATTCAAATCTGATAATGAAACATAAGTTTTAAATTAAAACAGTAGTTCTTTTTGTGGCAATACATTTTCACCTTTACAAGATGAAGAGTTGCTGGAATTTGAAACTTCCTCAAATTGTCATTATTATACACTAACTTCAAGGTTGAGTTGTAAGTTCCAGAACTGAAGCCATCAAGCATTTAAGGCCTATAGTGTAGAGTGGCTGATACATGCTAAATCCATCGAGTTCCCAACGCTGGCTGGTGAGGAAGTTTGGGAAAATTGGCTCAGGTATCGTCCTCGACACTTCTCAGTCGTTCAGAGGTTTGACCTTCGCCTCTAATAACTCCCTTGTTGCTTTACAGTGTGATGTTAATAACTCGATTTCCAAAATTCTCAATTGATATTGTGTGGAAATTAGGTGAATGCTAGATGTTATTTAACTGTGGTTCAAAATTAAGAGTTACATTGATTAAGAGTAGCTCCTAAGTAACTTTCTGTAGAGGGAAGAGACTGCAATGAATTTATAATTTACGTATTTGTATCGAATTGTTTTGAAAAGAACAAAACACACACACACACACACAATCCCCTTGTCTGCATTCAAATATTTGATTTTACCGGTACAAAAATTATGTTTGGCCGATTTGCTCGTATACACATAAAACATACGTTAATTTACTCTTTACAAAATGTAAATTTTTTATAACTGAAGATTTCAGATCCTCTAAGCCAGTGGTCCCAAACACTTGGGTCACACATATCGGTCCATGGACCAAATAGTACAGAGCCGCACAAGGAGCATTTAATTATTTCCATTTTATTTACTGTGGTATATTTCTCTCGAGTTTGTGTGACTTTTTAAGGAAATCCCTGTACATTCAATGTTAAATCACTTTATATCCCTTTTTTGGTGTAACCGTATTTCATTCTGAAGGTATGTTTAAATAGAAACAAATTAAAATTCATTAAATCAAAACAATGTGGAATATAAATAATCAATGTCCTCCCCCAGCGGGCCGTGGTAAAATTATCAAATGTTGACCGGTCCGCGGTGACAAAGGATTAGGAAAACTGCGGTAAGCGACTTCAACCAAAACACCAATAATCACATATTGCGACAACTTTTTATATAGAAGGGGCAGTAGCGCACACAGAAGTTTTCCAAGGGGGGAGGGGGTCCAGGGTCGAAAGTCCACCATTCGTGTATCATGTTCCTTTTGATTTTGTCGATTTGGGGGAACAAAAAACAGCAAACTAATTAATGAATAAATAATTTGTATTAATTAATAAAATTAACCGTTATAAAAACAAATATTTAATTAAATTTTACGCATTATATACTTAAAATTATAATCAAGGGCTTTGGGGGGGGGAGGACCACTAGGACACCCTCTTGTGTGCGCCACTGGAAGGGGATATATGTACATGCATATAATGTAAATATTTCATGAAAAATTCAAATTTTTCTTTTTCCTCAGTTATTTGTGTGTGTGATTCAATTACTCTTTGGTAATTCCTTTCTTTACTCATCTCACAATGCGGTGGCATACACAAAGGTAGAGTTTGGGTTTCAAAACCCCATTATAGAAATAACTTTTTAGTTTTTAGCATAAAGATAAAGCATGGGCCCTTTCGTTTAGTTGTTTTTACCTTACCTGGAAACCTTACATGTAGCGTAACGGTGGTTATTAGGGCCCCTCTGCAAAGTCAGGATTTGGGCCCCAATTGGTTAAATATTTATTTTTGCGTCAGTGCGATGCGGGAGTGTACATTACGCCACTGAACCTCTCCCATGAACTTCTCCCTCTTTGTACACGCCAATGCACATAATACTCGAAATTTCCATCTAAGATCGAATAACTATAAACACGGAACTAAGTTAATAACTAAGATAAGTGATACAAGAATTTTTTGCCTCGATTCTTAACCCCTGGTTATCTGACAGGGGTACTAACTGGATAATCAGACAATTTATTTCAAGAATCGACAGCAGGAGGGCAGTAACTACAACAGTTGGTTTTCCCATGTAAAATGAATTTTTTAAATTTAATTCAAGTTTGGACCCCTGGGCATCTTCAGTAATCCCTTTACTTACCACAAATAGTCAATCGTATAATCACTCAGCAAGGGGGCATGCGGGTTAGTTCTCGTTATAACTGTCTCCATCCAATTCTGCAATAGTTGAAATTGAAAGTTAAAAATTTGCAATGCCGTTTCTTCCCGGTCAAGGCAGAAGGGTCTACGACCTGTAGGTTTTCGCAATCCATACCTGGGATCGTTGCTTGCAATGGGAAAAATAACAGCATGAATGAGTTTTACAGAGCTACTGACCTTCCACGATCTTCATTGCTAACCACCAGAATTCGAAGATTCTTTTTTTTTAATCCATTTCGTTCCATCGAGAGTTACGAAGCAGACAGTAGCGTCAGGGGTCATTTAACGCTGGGTATCGGCTCCAGCCCTTGACCCCCTTTTGAACGTCGCTCACGCACTGCTTTCGGAAGTGGGCCACTGCCGACCACGTGACTCCTCTCCTGCCCTCCCCCATCTTTTATTTTGTTTTGTTTTTTAATTCTTGACTTTTACTTTCACCTGTTGACGGTTTCTTGCCTCAGACTTCGTTCAATGCTTCGATGAGCACAGAGAGCTAGACTTACTCCTGCGCTCTCTTGAGATTCAGTTAATAGGTTCCGACTTGATTCTTCGCGCGGGTTACCGGGATCTCTATTAATAGATTCGTTCCGATTCCGAGAGATTAAGTTTGAAGATTTTTTGAAATAGGTACGTAGAATTGTTTAGTATATGGATGGTTTTTTTATGCTCGCTTATTAATTGTGTTTAAATTTGAATTAGTTTAAATTATTTTAAAGATGAAGTTTACTTTTGAAAAAATTAATGGAACAATTAATTATAAAGGTGATTTTAGAAGGATTTCTAAAAATCCTGGATTCTGGAAATGCTGGGAAGAGCTCGCCAACATTTCAATACCGAAACTTTTTAGTATTATGCCCAGTGTTTTAAAATCTTTTTCTTATTTTAAATTTTAAATAAAAAAACCCATTGCTATAATTTTAAGCCTAGTATTCAAAATTACCGCAATAAATATGAAAAAAATTCTCTAATTAAAATTAATAATCATTGGTATAAATTAAAGCTAATGTCCAAAATTAACACAATATTAAAGGTATCTAAATCCCTCAAACATGCAAAATTTTTAAATTTTTAAGAAATTGTGGAAATATTTCTAAATTTGTCCGCAGTACCGTAACTTTCATTTTCTGTGTGTGTTTTTTTTCACTAATATCTTAACCATACACTCTGCTTGAAAGATCATTATGTAAACAAATACTGCGATTGTAGATTAACTTCATCTGTTTTAATTAGTGTGTGTGTGCGTTTAGTTTTTCTTGATCTATTTAACATACATAAATAGTTTTATTGCTTTTTAAAATTTCATCTGAACAAACCTTTTTTATACGTAAATACTGTATTAATATATTTTAAGATCTCAATATGTTTCCCATTATATAAACAATAGGAACAAAATATATCTATAAACTTCAAATGTTTAGTTTTTTGCAATCTTTCAAACGCATATCTAATATGAGAAATGTTGAAATAAAACTGAATTCTAAAAAGGAAATCTTAAAAGTAAAAAAAAACCCTTAAAATGAAAGACGCAGTTACCATTTTAAACGAAAAAATATCGAAAATCCTTACATTGTTTTCAAACATAAATTTGTGACGCATATTAAACAAATTCACGAAATTTTAATTTATTTTTTAAAATTAGGGACAATTTAAAAATCAATGAATAAAAACTAAAAATGAATTTAACTTTTTCGATAAGCTTCTAAGTTAGTATATATAAGTTTTTTTTTTTTTGGTATAATATATGTATAATTCTGAGAACTTTTTTTTGTATAATATCATATCATAATAAAAATTTCTTGACTCTTTATTAAGTATAACTAGTTATATATATGTTATGATGCTATGTACAGGAGATAAAATAAATTCACGTGAAGCAAGCACAGTTCAAACTTAAAGTTGTATTCGCTTTATAAAATAACTATTAATATATGGAAAAAATTATCATATCACAACACTTTCATAATATATATTCCTTCAACTTTTCCATTTCATTATAAATTCGTCCGATTGTAATACATATAAAAATTTATTATACCGTTACTTTTAAATTTAATAATTAAATATCTTTTCTCCTATTATTCAATGATTACAATTATAGATTTCCAATGAATATCTGCTTACATTTATATTTAAAATATTTATTTATATGCATTTATTTATATTCAATTGTTTGCATTCAATTATTTACATTCAATTTATATTTAATTTTATTTTAAAATTCGGTATATGTGTTGAATAAAGAGAAAATCACAAAGCTATACCTTTGTACTTTAATATATTTAAACAGAATGAATATTTAAAACGATAATGTGCGCTTCAGTACGCCGGATTGTAATTATTAATAATTCAACTCAGTGGCGTAACGGAAAATATTAGCCCCCTCCACCTGCAAAGTCAGGTTTTGGGCCCCAAGCCCAAATACGTACTTTGAATCAGTGAGCCATTGAGTCTCCTAGTATTCCTGCCCCCGCGCAGTGCGAGGGTAGTGGGGGTGTACGTTATGCCAACGATTCAACTGTTGAAATTTTTTTTAAAAAAAGCCTGTTCAGTTTTTTTTTTTTTTTTTGCTACATTTTGTTTAACAGTAATTTTCCTTTTAGAAAATTTATCTGTGGGCAATCGTGAAAATCATAGTATTTTCCTTCTGATGTCATAGTACAAAACTATATCTAGGATCTTAAATTTTATTTTTAACGGTTTGCACACACACAGCATGGAGGTAACAAAAATAATTATTGTAAAAAAAAAAAAGCTAATAAGCATTTCATAATAGTTTTGTGTCCCGATTTTTGCTCTTGACATTCGACCGCCAAGGATTTAACTGAGCCGAGAAGTATCGTTCTGCGGTTTTGGCTTACCAAAATTTCAAGAAACGGTTAATGAGGGAAAAAAAAACTCTTACGTAACGAACATGAGCAATTATTCATCCCCAGGAAATCTGCCGTGGTTTATATAGAAAAATAAAATAGTTTCAATTGAGGGAATTGGAACAAGTGTGTTTATATGAGAACTTCAGAGATTGTAAAATGTTTTGTAATCTTAACCATTTACATGAAATATTTTTTCCTGATAATTTAAGCGGTTACTTTTTTTGCCCAAAATGTTCAAAAAAGGCACATTTTTTATTGCATATAACTAAGCATGATACTAAATAGAACGTGAAAATTGAAGAATTTTATTTTAACTTTCAATTTTAAAGTTTCTACATTTTTTTTTAAATTTTATAATTGTGGAATTCAAAAATCCCTGAATGTTTGCTTTTTGTGAGTACACTCTGCATGCTATGTGAAGAATCTTTCATCTCAAAATAATTTCTCTTATACTTACAGAAAAAAAAAGTGTGTAATGTTCGTACCTCTTACTTAAATGGTTGAGGATTTTGTGTGTGTGCTCATATGTACACACAATTTGAAGCATGGTGCATTACTAAGTGTTACATTGCAATAAGGACAGATAATAACGGCCCTTTTGGATTATTTTTCCATTTTCATTTCTTCTCAAGCAACAGCTAATCCCTATTTTTATAGAATATTTTCAATAATCTAAACTCCTGTCATCAATGAAAAATGTCCGCCTTTTTTCACCACAAAGAAAATTCCGGATTAGAAGAAATTCAGTACCATGGACAAACTGCATCTTTTAAAAACACTAGAGCACTAATAATCTCATTTTTAGAATTAAAAATACGTACAAATTATATATAAAGATAGAAGGAAATATCAGTGCCATAACAGCTTATGGGCAAATCAATTAAAGTGTTAATGCAGAGAAAGTTTACAGCATGATTTGTTTTCAAACGCGGATGAAAAAAGATTTATATTTTGTAAAGCTTTATTTATTCCATTCCACAATAACTACATATCTTGTTTATAAAGCAAAAGTATCAAACGGTTGGAATTCTATAATGTCAGGGGTTCACGCAAGGTTTAATGCAAAATAAAAAAAATTGGATCCATTTTTTATTTTGTTTGGAAATTTAAATAAATAACAATAATTTACACGGATATTCCCAACTGGGTGTTGAACCCTTTTTGCGCGTGTACTAACACAGATCCCAAACACAGATGAATTCATACTAAAATACTGTAGTATCTTATTGAAATGTCTATACAAATGAGGGATTTAAACGAATGTTTGAATAAGGATATCACAAATTCTGATTACAAAGACATATTCCAATTTTATGTCCTGCATCATAGTTTTATTATACAAAAGTTGACTATATTTTCCCCCGTCTTTTAATTTGGTAGTACGTGGATTCAGTACCGTAAAAAATCTCATCACACAAAAAAAGAAATCGACTAAAAACTAATTCTCGTGGCGATTTGCGGTTGCTACTCAGACATTTTGAGACGGACATAAATACTCATAAAATCTCATCAAGTTCATCCAAGTAATTAATTTTTAATTTTGTTTTAAGCAAAAGTAATTTCTTCAACAAAATGTTTTTAAATTTGTAATTTTTATACTATGCATTTATGTAGCTTTTTCACTTAGTCAAGTTTTGACTTGAAAAAGGAGTCAGTGGGCAAGTTTTGACTATAAAAAGGGGTCCATGGTTAAAAAAGTTTCGTGTACACACCAGTGAGGTTCCTAATGTGATTTTCCTCTCACTCATGAGGGTTACTGAGCTTAGTATACACCGTTGTCCCCCCCCCCGGAGTGATTTCGTGATATTTTCCTGCTCTCAATCCTTCCCTCTCAACCAACACTTATTTTATTATTTTTTTACCTTTAACGAGTATCTGGTATAACTTGTGGTTCGGACACTAAAAGAATAAGGTTCCGACTCATTTAGTCTCATCGTTTGTTATTCAAACTTGCTACTTGAATCCTCAATAATCTTAGGGTAATTCTAGAATCATACTTATTCAAACCAACCCATTAGTTTTCAGTGTTTTAACATTTTCTTTTTTTTAACACCTTTTTATAATTTTAACTTTATGTAACGGAATCTTTGAACTCAATTTTTACCCACTTTAAAAGGTCAGATTAATTCGACATTTTGCTTACTTGTCCAGGACCGATGTTCTGATCAGGAGCCATTAGGATTAACGAAATCCCAGTTTCAGATCCCATCCCGCATCTGGTGACTAATTTCAGATTCTATTTTCAGATTTGGTGACTAAAAGATTAAGTTGCAACTTAGTTTTATTAACTATAAAAGAGTGTTTTTAAGTTTAAAAAAACTTTATTCCAATGAGGATCAGTCAAAATTAAAATATCTATCAAAAATCGCGATTTAAGACAAAAAGGGGAAGGTTGTTTTGATTTACGAAGCAACGGCGTAGTGGCTAATTCTTCGTGTACTCGGGATGACCGTGGAAGCCTAGTGGTTACGGTCACGAACTTGGGGCCGGTGTGCCATGAGTTTGATCATTTGTATCACTGAAAACCCTCCGTGTAGATAGGTTGGTGCATGCAAAATCTGTCAAAGCTCAAAATCCACCCGCTAGCGTGGTGTGGAATTTGGCAGAGTGGGGGTGCCAGCTCAGCTATCGTCCTGATCATTTGACCGAATTTCAAAATTACAATGTCCGTCACCAATAGCCATCATATTTTAGAGTGTGATGTTGATAAACTCATTCATTTGTCATGTTCAGGGAAGGTAGCTGTAGGATAAACCACCCAAAATATTCTTGTGGGATTAAGTAGGAACCAAGAGCTTGATGTATCAACTTACTTGCTGCCTTTATTTATTTCAAACTATCTTTTTATCAACAGTCTATTGATGTGACTTTAGTGCGACATTACTAGATTAAACCTTACATGGAGAAAGAGCGCGCCAAATGGTGCTTCAAAAGATATCATTTTATAATGGTTCTGAATGGTAAGCTTTCCTTCCTCAATGACTAGACATTCCAGGGTGAATCTTGGCCTTCTCAAGAAGTCTTTTCCAGGCCAGACCTTTTCCTTCTAGAGTTCTCTAATTTTTAGTTTTCAAAACTAGGAGATCTCTTTCTACGCCATCAATATTGGATTTGGTCTGCCTTATCGGTCAATTGGTCGGGCATTGAGAAGACTTTTTTTAGTGATGCGGTCTCCGTCCATTCTGACATCTTGACTGCGCATTTAATTCGTTGTATTTTGATGAAGTTAACGATGTCAGCTTCTTTATGAGTGATAAAACTCGAAATCTGATCATCTTCACCACGTTCCTTTTTCCTGAATTCCTCCAAAAGTAAATCTTAAAATCTTTCTTTCGTAGATACTTCTGTTCTCATCTGTTCCGAGACATGGACCAAGTCTCCCATGCACAAGTTAATACTAATCTTAAGACTTTCATGCTGTATAAACGTTGCTTTTCTTTTGATTAAATTCCATATCATATATTTTCATATTCCATTAAGATAACAGTAAGCTCTCTTTGTTTCAAATAATTATGTGTCACTAAAGAATATTGACTCGAGGTAAACTAGAAATGGCAGATTCGTCTGCATATCTTCCAACCCTTTAAAAACTTACCCTTTTAAAGTGCTGATTTTACAACCCCGGGGTATTCGACTGATCTTTCCTTTCCTCCTATGGACGTGCTGCATTTTATACAAGTGGCCGCGGTAGCCGAGTGGTATAGGTATCGGATCGTGGCTTGCTTTGTCACGAGTTCGATCCCAGTACCACTAAAGACCCGCCGTGTAGGGCAGCGATGCACGTTAAATCTGTCGAGAGCTGAAACGTCCTCCCGTTGGTGTAGTGTGGTAGTTAGGAGAGGGGGGTGCCAGCTCAGGTGTCGTCCACGTCACTTGACCATGGTTCAAAATTACGTGGTCCGTCGCCAAAAGCCCTCGTGTAGCTGAACAGTGCGACGTTAATATTCAATCAATCAACAATCAGCATTTTATACAAAAGGGTAATGGGCCTCTGTCTCTTATGAATCAATATTTACCTCCATATCATCTTCTCATCTTAAGTCGCAAGATGTTTATTTAACATTTACATGACAAATTTTGTTTCTAAGAAATTAATTAGTATTTGACACTGTTTGATCAAACATGGCTCTTTCCATAATATAACCAGCAAATCAACCAACTCACCAAACTGTTTTATTTACACAAATAAAGTTAAAGATTTTTACCAAGCCCTCTATATTGGAAGAAATTAAAAGCCACATAATTAATGTAGCTTTAGTCAAATTCATTAAAATTTTTTCGTAAGACCTACTTATCTTCATTAGAACACTTATTAGATAAAGCTTTCTTCCTATATTGACAATTTTAAGTAATTCGGTTCTATCCAAATAATTACCCGATACGTGTAATCCATCCACTGTAATTACTTCTGTTGTAATGAGAACTCCATAACGATAATCATTGGTTTCTTGATTATAACTGTAGCACAGTTGCTAACTCTCGCTTTCTCTTTTTTTTCCCTAGGAAGATGACCTCGTCTTGTTTCCAGTGAAGTTGGGTATCGAACGAGGAAGTTTAGTGACACCCTTGGAGCTAAAATTGATTGAAAATGCTCCGAGGTTGGTTTGACGCCTTCAGGGTGGACGGAGGCCCTACTTTGTATTCGAACGCAAACAGAACTCCCGTCGTTGAAGACATCAGGAATATTCTCATCTACGTCACCTTCTCCACGCTTTTCATTGCTTTTCTACTTATCTTTCCTGGAATTCGGAAAGAGGTAATAGATCACTGCATAGAAATTTCATTTTAGAACTAATACAATATTTAGCTTTTTACAGTCGTAATACAGTAATACCCCGAACTTACGTAATAGGGGGGACTGAGTGATAACCACGTAAGTCGGGGTATGATTTCTCATATAAATACATAAAAGTTATTTTTAGTTGGGGGACGGAGATGAAAGAAAACAATTTAGAACTAAAACTTTTTAATAAAATCTTAGATAACACAAATACAAACCAACCGAAGTTATTTTGATGTAGGGTTTCATAAAATCAAATAAAGTAGCATTCCGGCTCAGTTTTTTTATCCCTCTAAATTTCCTCGCAACATGCAAATAATTATTTTAAACCTTGTTTTGTAGAAAACATACGCTCATCATTGGAGTCTATATTTACTAAAATTTTTGTATCTTTCTCAATTAAACAGGTTATCTGTCAAATTCCGAACCGTTATTCGATCTTCTGATTAAATTGGGTCTAAGAAGTCAAGTTTTTCAATGTCTTGCTCGTGCATTTCTATGCACTCATCAATTATCAGTTCCTGATTGTGGGAATCCAGCAGTTCTTGAACGTTCTCACTATTCATTTCTAAATTTATCTGTCTAGCAAGATCGACAACTTCAATCCCACTATGAATTTTTTTTTATTCGAAAACAAAAGACGAATCGTCGAGATTTGAAAATCGCGTAACTCCAGGTTTGTATAAATCGGGGGTAACGTAAGTCGAGGTATTACTGTATACTAATAGCGGAGCATAAAAATACCTTTCCCGCAGGCGGAAGAATTTTTTGGTTTTGAGAAAGAAATACAGAAAACTTAAAATACTTTTGTGCTGAGTATTAAAGAAGACAATGTTTTCTTGCATTAAACGTGTGCTTTTAAAAACAAAAATTAAGAATCATTCGCATCCCAGGAAACAAATAGTTATGATCACAAACTCATGGCCGCAGTTTCGCGCGCTCCAGTTCTGGCGCCACTGAAGACTCCTCGTGTAGAGGAAGCCGAAGCACTTAAAATCGGCCAAGGCTCAATCTCCTCCCGTAGGCGCGTAGTGGAAGTTTGAAGAGGGTATACCAGCTCGGGTGTTGTCCTAGTCACTTGACCACAGTTCAAAATTACGAGGTCCGTCGCACTGTAAGCTGCCGTAAAAAAAAATGTAAACTAGGATTTTGTTTAATAACGACTGAATCTGGGATTGGTTGTTTGTCGGGAAATCGTTTTGTAGCTCTTAACTCTCGTTTCGGGTCAGCTCGGTTACCTTGGGCATTCTGCCAATAGTCCTCGTGTTGTTTCAGTGTGACGTTAAGCTGTTGTTCACACTCATGTTAAGCTATTTGACCAGTGGCGCAGTTTGGAAGAGTATTTTGGGATAATATATGCAACTCGCCCAAAAACATTTCAGATATATACTATAGCCGCGGGTAAATGAGTGGTTATACTCGCGAACACGTGGCCGTCGTTGTCGATCCGTGGGTTGGAGAGTGGCCGATGCGTGTAAAACGTTCCAAGGCTGAAATTCTTCACGTTAGCGTGGTGTGGAAGTTTTGAGAGGGAGTACCAGTTCAGGTGTCGGGTTCAAATTTACGAGGTCCGTCGCCAATGGTCACATTTCTTCAGAGTGCGAGGTAAGCTGAAACTAAGTCATTAAAATATTTACCAATTTAGCCAAAAGACTCGATCTTATCATTTTCGTTCATTTTCTGAAAATATTTAAATTATTTTTCTGCAAGTCTTTTCTTCTCGGATAAACGACCCAAATTAACTAAAATTTTTAATACTCGCATTTTTGGTTTATGAAAGGTTTGAAAATTTTCTATTTAAAGTATTCGTTCTTGAATAATTTTTCATGCTGTTGCAATAAATTACAATGAGGAGAATAAATATATTTCCTTTGAACTACTCGTATATCTTAAAATTATTAAAAGCAAGCTTATAATTTTATATCATGCAATGTATCATAAAAATGAATTTTATACATGATAAAAAAAATAAACTGATTGTTGAAGTTAATGGATGATCTCTAAAAATAACTGAATAACTTCAAGTAAATTTAACCCAATAGCAAACGTATATCGATACTTATTATAATTTAAAATTGATGCTTTTCGTGGCACCGAAGCAAAATGTGAACGGGTGATGGATACATTTTGAAAGTACGGTGAATAATATTCAGCCTATATTCTATATGTGTCATAGATCTTTTTTTGTGACAATTTACGACAGAATTTCGAAAGATTAACTGGAATATAAAGGATTAAGCGTAACTCTTCAAATTAGGCAACTGCAGTGAACTATAATTGTTGAAGTAACTTTCTTTGTGTGTGGTTATAGTTAAGAAATGCAGATTTCAGTTTTTTCTAATTAAGCTTATTTTTCTTTGGCATCATTACTTTTACTTTTAACATCGCTGTTCTGATAACAGAAATGGTGCAGAGATATGTTGCAAAATAATATGGGGTAGTACTGACACAAATGGCTCAAAATATTAAACAAAATTAAGGAAATTAAAAGAAATTACTCACAGCAGAATAATGAAAACCTTTTAAGGCTGTTTTCGGTTAATGTTAAAAAATAGGACCCGAATTTGGAACATTTTTTCAGATATAAAAGAAATGAAAAATTAATGATATTCTGGCTTCACTATCCTTTAAATAAAGCATTATTTTTTTTATCATACTTCCTATATTCAACCGAGTTGATTTATTTTTTTTTCTGGTATAAAATGTGTTTCGAGCTTTTTCTCCTACATCGTAATGTTAAATGGGTTACGCCTTCTCGTATTAAAGCGAAAAAGAAAATATTCATGGAATACTTTGAAATTTTTAAAAACCCTATATTGTTAACAGAGGTATGAGCTAAAAGATATTGCAAATTTTCGTGGAAATTGAGGCATTTTTCAGTTTGAAAATGTGCTTCGCGTTTAGTTCTAGCTCTCGTACTTTTACCGAAGACAGCCTTAAGCAAATAATGGCCTCCGGCACAATTCAATTTAATATTATGTGTTTAAGGTATCTGACTACGTTTGGAACCACTATTTTGAGAAAGCGCAAAAACGAATAATTTTTTTTTAACGTTTAGTGTCGGCTAAATTAGAATAAGCATGTATAAAATTGTTTTAAGAATATTAATACAAAAAATGATTTAAATGCATTCTTTTGGCAAGAAAAAAAATGAAAAAGGAACGACATATTTGTGGAACTATTCTCCTTATATGAAAAGGACTTTCCTAATATGTTGTATATGCAGAGCTAAGAATTCTCTACAACAGGAATGTCTAACTCGCGGCCCATCCAATTTTATAGACACACAATAATATATAATAAAATAAAAAACCAACGCAGAGAATAAATACAAGTTTTTCTAATTATACTTTCTTTTTCATTTGCTATCATTAAAAAGCATACATTTATTCCGAATATATTCATCAGTTTCTTTTTAACATTAAAGACACGCTACCTTAAACTTAATATAAAATAAAACTTGCGGCACTTAATATCATACGAGTTTGACATGCCCGCTCTACTGAGCTTGCTTGATATCAGTAGAGAAATTTTAAGAAGTCTCAGGGGTGTTAATTTTATCTCGAGGGGTGAAAATATAAACAATTTTCAACCGGGTATAATTCTTTTAAATTTAAATTAAATAATTCTAATATTTTACACACTATTAACAAAGGTTTATGGTTTCAAAAAAGTAAAAAATGTTTAAAATATAATCGTAATTTTAAAAATTAAAAGCGTTTGAAAATAAAAGAATAATTTTGTGTAGTAAATTTAGGTAATTTTTGCGTTCTGCACGCTATTTTCTAAAATAGTACCCTTTGATATAAGAAACTTTATAGAATTATAAAATGCATCATACTCTTTAAACCCTAATAATTTAAGAATAATGTATCTAGTATTTCAAAATATTTAAAATATTGAGATTTAAAAAAAATTTGAAAATGTATTTTTACTTTTAAAAATATAATTTATTTTATTTAGATAAAAATACTACAGTGCGATATACAAGGATGAAATTAACTTTATAACTCAACTTATTGTTAGTAATTAAAGCTATTTTAGAAAATAGCGTGCGCAACGTAAAACTTAATATTTATTACAAAATTATTTATTTTCATATGCTTATAATTTTTAAAATTATGGTTATATTTCAAACATTTTGTTCTTTTTTGATACCATTATCCATTGTAAATAATGTGTAAGAGATTTGAATTATTTAATTTAAATTTAAAAGAATTATACTTGTCTGAAAATTGTTTATATTTTCACCCCTCGAGAGTGAAAATGTGAATTTTTCAAATTTCTTTTTTCATGCTCTGTAGAGAAGTCTTAGCTATATATATAGGCAAAGTATTATTATAAGAGCCTTTTCCATAAAAAGATGTCTTGAAAATGTCATTCTTTCTTTTTGCTAAAAAGTTGCACTTAAGAGTATTAAAATAATTTTTTGAAAGTAATTTTATATGTATATTCTAATTCAACGGACATTAAGTATCAAATTTATTTATTTATAAATCGAAATACTGTTTTTTTTTTAAAAATGACATTCTTTATGAACTTAATGGGTTGTAGCTCAAGAATACTATTTTTTCCAATAGAATAACCCGAATAAATGACTTCAAAAAACGTGCATCGCACACGTATATTTTGGGTTTCTTCGTAAAAGAAAATAAATGGGTGCGAGTTATACGGCGAATATACTTAAAAACTAAAAATTGCAGCTTGTAAATATAGATGCGTGCTATATGCCGGGTTTTACGGTATATACTTTTTCAAAATCACCGTTCCGAACATAGTCGGGGTCATTAAAGATAAAAAATAAGTAATTTTTGAATTAAACCATGAATATTCGAATTTTAAATCTTCACTTGATTAATAAATCTTTACAAACATATAGGCATTACTGTAAAAAAATTCTTCAACTTCTTAGTGGAGGATTAAATCTCAAGTAGTTTGAAAAATTGATTCTTTGAGTGTACAAAGATTAAAGTAAACATTTCATTTATTCATGGTTAAAATACAGTCGGACCGCTATTTAACGGAGCCGCTAAATATCGGAAAAAGTTTGTTCTGGGGAAAATTCGTTCAATAGAGATTAATCGTTCAATGTACTTAATAATCCACGTGAAACAAATTTTAAATTTATAAGCACTATATAATTAAAAAAAGTAATTATTCACACCATATTTTACATTAATATCCATTTATTTTGTATATCTTAACCATCAAAAAGAAATCTGCAAGGAAAGCAGGGGAGAAAAAAACATTGTCCAGGAATACACCGTATTTTCAACTTAAAAAAAATTTTTAAGTTATAAAATTAATGAATTTTTATGACGTTTTCTAATTTTAAGCCTACAAGTAATTTTAAACATGCGTCATTTTATAACCAATAATTTTATGCATGCATTACCACATGCATTCATAAATTTAATTTCTGATCAAGTCTGTTAATTCTATTTGAGTTTTTTGTTTGAAAAAATGAAATGCTACGAATTACTGCAATTTTATTTTCCTCGGTAAGTTAGGCACCTGGTAAAACCAGTTCAAGGTTATGGATCACCATAAATTCTGTTAAAAGAGAAAAGAATTTGAAATGTCCAGAAATATTTTAAAGAAAGGAAGGAAAAAAAGTCGAATCACACAAGAGAAAAGTTCATTAAATAGAAATGCATCTCGCTTTTTGGAGGTTATTTGACGAAGAAAATCACTAATCTTTCTTGGTTGCAAGAAAAAGTTCGTAAAATGGTGGTCCGACTGTATTTAATATTCAATGCGTGGAAAAATACTCCTTAAAAACAATAGTATTGCAAATAAAATAGATTCTGATGACTTAGTTACATAAGATGTTTGCATTGTGGTGTTGATACATCTCGTGAAATCCTAAATTGTTTACTACAAGTTCTTGTATAAGCATTTTTGATTATATAAGTCAATGCAGAGCATAACGTTATTCTTCATAATATTAACTTAATAATGGCTAAATTGCTTCCATAAAATGAGTTTAATCGATTTTTATGGGTAATAAATCGATATAAATGCTTCAAAAACTAAAAAAGACTTGTTACATATTCATGTTATTGTCTTACGCATAATCAAGGCGAGTTCCGAAAATTGCCGATTTTCCATTCAAGATCCGTCATATTCCTGAAATAGACGGAAAAGGACACGCATATCGCTCTTCTTCGACTGAAATTACTATTGTTCACGTGAAAGTTCTACCAGTTAGTTCTATTATGGAAGTCCGTGAACGTGGGCGGTCAGGCGAATCCGATGCCTTGCGTTACAGTTTTTCATCTCCGTTGGAAAAGTTGCTGTTAAGGTCCGTTAGTGAAGCACTGGATGACAGAGACATTGAGTGGCCTTCACTTCTGGAGAGTCATTACCAAACTTGCCAGTTTCGTTTTTAACTTTCGCTTTGTGTTTACGAAAATCGTCCTTCGGGGGTTTTGGTCTGCTTGTACACAGGAGTGCCTTTGGTGAGCGGTTATGAAGTGGGTCATTCACGCCAACAAATAAATTTCCGAATTCTTAATTCGGAAATGTGCCGAATGGTGTAATTGTTCTTTCATCATCTTTTCCTTTTCGTAAAACGGCATGTCGTTCAAGAAGACAGTTTTGAATGGCGTAAAATGGATTAATAAAATTTAATATATATATATTTTTGTTTCGTAATTTTTTTATAGTGTTGGACAAAAATGAGTAGGGTGCTGAAATTAATATTAATCCTGCTTTTTTATTAATTGCATGACACACACTTATGTATGTCTTAATAAGGAATATGTTCTTTCAGAATCCAATGCAACTTAATTTGTAACTAATACAACTTGCTGTAGCGTTGAAATTGCGCAGTAAAAAAATGGCGTTTAGAATGCCACACATGGTGTTTGAAGCTTTTGTAAATTTTCTTTACGTACCAATCGAAGCAACGATTTTATTTGTGTAAAGATTTTTGAAAAACATAAAGGCATCCAATGACAGTTTAAATTGTGTAGTGCCATATTACATTCAACGAAAGGTTCATCCACAGCTTTTCTTTTCGATCCAGATTTTCTAAATAGTTATGGTATCCTAGTCGATTAAGGGGCTCGTAACTGAAAAGTAACGGTTTCGGTCTTGTTCACTTCAGAGTAATCATGTTACAAGGATGTGGGGACTGATGGATGCTAAATCTGTCGTTGTCTAAGTTTTCACATTTGCACAGCGCTGTAAGAGTATGGGGTACCAGTTCGGATGTCGTTCGCGTTATTAGAGGATGATTCGAAATTACGAAGAGAGAAGTCTACCAATAGCTATAATGCTTTGTCTCTTGGGCAACGCTAATAAAAAAATGATTTTCTAAAGAACGTTGTTTGACCAATTGTTCTTGTAATGGGTTCAATTCATGATGGTCACATGATAAAGACAAACACGTGTTCTCCATTGAATTTAAAACAGACATTAAAATAATTGTACTTGTTGTTCTATTTATAAAACGTAGATAAAATTTCAAATTTCATAATTGGGTAAAGATGTTTAAATGTTATGCAAAAAAATTTCTTTAATATTTTTTTATTTAAATTTAAAACAAACCGTACTTAATGCATATAGTTTTAAATAAAATGCATTTTGTAAACATATGTGCTTTTTAAGAGTTTCTGCAACGAGCAGAAGTTGTCAATGCCGAAGCTCGTGAACTGATTAGCTGGAAACACAACATAGCTTTTATCAATGTTTGTAATAGAAATTAATGAAAGTATTAATCTATTTAGACTTGTTAAAAATTGTATTAATTTAATAATTATCAAGTTGTTTATAAATAGTTACAAATAGCTTATAATTGTTTTTTTTTTTCAAAATATCGGTAATGATGATTTAGTTACACGAAATAGCTCGCCCCGTTGAGAAGTCAGTCAACATAATGTATAAATCTTTGTTTTTCAAAATTTCAGCGTATGTAATTGTAGATGAAGCATTTATAAAATCAACATAATCGGACTTTGTAAGTCGTAAAATAAGATGTTATATCATTAAAATTCCTTAAAATAATTCAATGTTTCTTTCTCAATTAATACCAAGACATGCAAGTGCTACTTCCAAAACTTACCAAAGATTCCTTGGAACAATGCTCCTAAAATAGGTATAAATCGAAACATTTCCATTTTGATTTATTTTTATAAAACAAAATGTTAAGAAAAGCGAGTATGTAAATTCTCTTCATATAATGAAATGCATTTTTATCACTGTTTTAGTTTTGAATCTACTGAATAGGGTTAAATAATTTCGACTTGAGGGGTGCTATTTTAACTTCATTCAGTTTCACCGGAACTTCGTGGCCGCGGTAGCCGAGTGGTATAGGTATCTGATCGTGGCTGGCCTTGTCACGAGTTCGAGCCCAGTAGCACTAAAGACCCGCCGTGTAGGGCAGCGATGCACGTTAAATCTGTCGAGCTGAAACGTCCTCCCGTTGGTGTGGTGTGGTAGTTAGGAGAAGGGGTGTCAGCACAGGTGTCGTCCACGTCAATTGACCATGGTTCATAATTACGTGGTCCGTCGTTAAAAGCCCTCGTGTAGCTGAATAGTGCGACGCTAATATT
The DNA here is from genome assembly GCA_019973935.1 of Trichonephila clavipes. Lineage (NCBI taxonomy): Eukaryota > Metazoa > Arthropoda > Arachnida > Araneae > Nephilidae > Trichonephila > Trichonephila clavipes. Next base: position 323,324 of record BMAU01000311.1, on the reverse strand, counting down.
CACTCACTCACTTTACCGGGACATCAAATAATGCCAATTCTAAATTACTGATTGGAATTGTCGTTTTTAATATATTTCGGATTTTATATTTTAAATAAAGCTATCAGTTATTCATTTTGTGAAGTAACAATTATTCATTAGTGTTCTATATAATCTTGGGTGTTACCGATTAATTTAGTTTTATGAGCAAATAAAATAGGTTTTGTATGTTGGCTGGAAATACGGCTAATAAGGAAAGGAAACAGTTAATGAATATAGTAAAAGAATATAATAAATCCTAAATAAGTATATGCATACCTAAATTTGTTGTATTAGAAGGATTTGTAGTTTCTCTCATTGGAACACGCCAAGGATAATCGACATTTCGTTCATATATATATATATAAATTTATAAAATATTTTTCATTAATATATATTCTAAGAATATTTATAATTGATTTCAAATAGAAAAATATATTTATACATTCTCCTAAAAATATATTCATATTAGTTATTTTACTATTATATTTTTAAAAATTTAATTTCTCTCGGTATTTGTTATATAGAGCATTTGTATCTAATTTTTCCATTCTTAAATCTGTTAAGACTTATAAACATGAATTTTCATAGAAAATAAGAACAAAGTTTCTTGCGAATAAAAATGAAATTTTGAAATATTGAATAGTACCAATTGTGTGGGAAATAACTAAGTATAGATTTTTTTTTTCTTTTCAGCGATTTTCAACATTGATAACAGTGACAACCAGTCTAATAGTCGGTGCCACAATTCTATGTAAGTACCAGTTCTTTTTTTAAAAAAATTAAATACTTTTCCTTCATTGTGTGAAATTTTCGACTGTTATTAAGAAATCGAAATTACTCTGCACATTATTTTGGCAATAGACAAAACATTTAATTCAATTTTGAATTTTACCGTGTTAGTAAAAATTAAAAACGTGACGAATAACTCCATCTAAGGATTTAATATGTGAGAAGAGTTAAATTAATATTTTTTAATTCTTTATCCTACTTTTGAAACTTTTTATTATCTTATCCTACTTTTTATTAAAACTTATTCTTTTGTGTATCATGTGAATTCATCGCTCGAAGCAGCGAGAGAAAGAAATGTGTGAATGAATCTTTTTTTTCTATAAATTTTTCCCCTACTTCCTCTTTACGTGTGTAGACTGAGAACTGATGATTAGATTAAGTGTCAAAAAACGAACAAAATAAAAAGGGGTGTATGCAGTGAGAGAAAACGTGTGAAGTGTTTTCATTCAAAAGTTTAGGGTTGGCTGGAATGATAATTTTCGATAACCATTCCTTATAGTTTTGTTGTGAATAATAAAATATTTATTTTACAAACAATGCGTATTGAAATGTTAGATTTCTGATCCTTGTTGGAACTTTTGATCATTGTATTTTACTCATTCATGAAATAGTTTAATATTCCTGAAATCGGTTGCTAAATACTACCTCATAGAACAGAACCTCAATCTGTCTATTTACAGAAACATTCCAAACTTACATTTAGTTCCAAGAAAATTAATTTCCTTTTAAGTATCCGACTCCGTTTGGAACAGTGATTTTGCAAAAGAGTACTAATATAAATATATATTTTTTTGGTATTTAGTCTCACTTATAGATTAGAATACACGTACTAAATTGTTTTAAGAATATTATTATGATAAAAATATTTAAATGCAATATTTTGGCAAAAAAATGAACTTAGAATGACGTATTTTCAAAACATTTTCCTTTTATGAAAAATCATTCTACGATAATAATTTTTTTATACATAGCTAAGATTTCTCCAGACAGCCTGAACTAGGATTTTTGAAAAATTCACATTAATTTCAGAGTTGTTTCTAATTAAAATAATTATCGATGGGTTTTTTTTTGTAAAAATTTCTCCACTCTGATGTATTAAAATATGGATTAATCTCCACTTTTAAGTTATACATTTCAAAAATCCTATTTCAGGCTCTATACAGAGGTCTTAGCTATACATAGGCAAAATATTATCATAGAAGCATTTTCCATAAACGGAGAATGTTTTGAAAATAGGTACCGTAAAATCGGGTGCACTTTTAATACAAAAAATTAGATCAAAATTTACGGGTCCGCGTTATACACGGGGTACAAAAGTGCTTTAAAAATAAAAATTAAAAAAAAAAAGATGAGCATAGAAGAATATTAAGTTTCTTCATAAGTGATTTGCAGTTATGTTGGAGGACATTCTTTAGGATCTTAGTGTTGTAGTTCTAGAAGTATACTATTTTTTCTGAGGCTTAGAATAATACCTCGAATAAATTACTTCAAAACATAAGAGCGTTGAGCACGTTTATTTCCACCTTCATAAAAGGGGGCGTTATACGGCGAATGTATTTGAAAACTAAAGATTGCAGCTTGAAAGTATGGGTGTGCGTTATACGACGGATTTTACGTTAATTCTATGTTCACTTTTTGCCAAAATATTGCACTTAAATAATTTTTTATTGTAATAATCTTAAAACAGTTTTAGACGTGTATTCTAATCTGACACTAGGTATTTAAAAAAAAAATCCCCGCGTTTGTACGCTTTTGCAAAATCAAGGTTCTGAACGTAGTCGAATACCTTATTAGGTTTCTGGGTTTTTTTGCCTTAAATTTTTTACATCTTTTGTTTTTCAAATAAGATTTTTTTTAATTAATTTTTTTAAATAAAATTTTTTAAAAAACTATTTTACTTTTTTATATGACGTCAGTCCCTTGATAATTTCAGTCGTCGGGTGTTTCCAGCCAATAAGTTCATAAATTCACGTGACGTCAAAGTCACATGGTAACAATTATCTGTTTACCAGCCAATCAGTTAATGATTTTTGCTGTTGCCAACGGAAACTTTTTTAAAGAATACATATTAGTTAAGAATATTAACGCACACTGGTAGACAAAATGCATTTGTTTTAAAAGTGCACGTATCATAAAAGAATTTTGTTTTTTGTTTTTTTACTTTTGAAGAACTTTTTGAAGAATTTTGATATTTTAACATATTTATACCAAATTTTCAAATTTGAAATTTTATTTTAATTTTTTACTAGAACAACTACAAGTCTAATGTCAGTTTTAAATTTAATAGAAAACACATGATTGAATTTATCAAGTGAATTTTGTGAATTTAGTCCAATTTTTTTCTTTTACATAGTCAAGGAAATGAAAGTTTATTTTTTATAAGTGTTTCGTAAATGTTTTGAGTAAAGTTATTTAAATTTTATGCATTTAATAGCTTCCAATGTTTTCAGTAATTAAAATGCGACAAAAAGTTTTTTTACTAACTGGAATACATTATTCATTAACTGGTACTTAAAAATACTTATAAAATACAACTAAACTATACAATTAACTTTTTTACTATGCGCAGTAATATTTACATACATAATTTTTGTATACAATAACAATTTTTTTTAAAGTTCTAAATGATTATGAGATTTAAAAAATTTAGGGAAATTTTTTTTTTCTATTAAAGATCGTGAAATGAAACCAGCGAAACTAATATGTAACTTAAACTAAATATTCAATTATATTAAATTCAATACTTTATCAATCAACTTCTGTGGAAAGATATGTCACATTCAATCAACTGATGTTTATTCTAACATGTCGTATCCCGAAATCGATTAAACAATCCGAGAGCACAATTGAATTAAGAACTTCAAACAGGGAGAACCACGCCTTTTCTCGCTTTTAAACCAACTTTTCCTTGCATAATCAATCTCCGAGCTCCCCGGGAAGCTTTTCCGTCTGGTAAACACCCAAGAATGCGTTCAGGAGAATCATTCAAATTGCCAATTAATGACAATCGCATGATTGAGAACCCGCGTTCAATCAAACTGGACATGTAGAGGGCTACTTGATGCCCGTGGGCCACCTGTCCTCGTTGGGAGACCATCGACTGACTTCCTGTTCCATCCTTTTGGTCAGATCACCCATAGAAGAAAACCGTCTCGCCCAGCTTTGACATCTTTACCTACATTTGGGTGCCCTACCCACAAATGCTATTGTAGAAGCCAGCTGATAGAATGTTCTTTTTTCTTCCATGTTCCATGGAACTTAGCGATGGCTGGTACAAAATCAACTGCTGTCTCTATGCAAAACGCGACAGTGTGGAGTCGAATGAGGAAATTAACACTGATGCTCAGTTTCTTCAGACTGTTGTGTTTTGAGGCTGTTTGCATCTGTTCGTGGTTAACCCAAACCCATGAAAGAAAAAGAATTTGCTTGGATATGCGTTCGGAACCATTACTTTGAAAAAGCGTATAAATGGATATTTTTTTCAAGTTAAGGTATCCGACTACGTTCGGTACCGTGATTTTGCAAAAGCGCATAAATGGATAATTTTCATGATATTTAGTGTCACTTAGATTGGAATATATGCATAAAATTGTTTTAAGGACATTTTGACAAAAAAAATTATTTAAATACAATATTTTGGCAAAAAATTAGAATATTTTTTTTTCAAATGTTCTCCTCTTGTAAAAAATGGTTCTATTATAATAATATTTTGCCTGTATATAGCCCAGACCTCTCTATAGAGGCTCAACTAGAATTTTTTAAATATAACTTAGAAGTGGGTTTATTCATATTTTACGACAACACAGGGGAGCAATTTTAAGGAAAAAACGCCAATAATTATTTCAATTGGTGGTAACTCTAAAAAGGTGAATTTTTCAAAAATTCTAGTTGAGCCTCTGTAGAGAGATCTGAGCTATATACAGGCAAAATATTATTATAATGGAAGCATTTTTCACAAAAGGAGAACATTTGGAAAAAAGATTATTCTAAGTTAATTTTTTGCCAAAATATTATATTTAAATAAATTTTTTCTGACATATTGTCCTTAAAACAATTTTATGCATGTATTCTAATCTGAGTGACACTAAATATCATGAAAATTATCCATTTATGCGCTTTTTTAAAATCACGGTTCCGAACGTAGTCGGATACCTTGAGTGTCAGTTGAACTAGAATATACATATAAATTTTTTTTAGAATATTATTACAATAAAATTATTTAAATGGAATATTTTTTAGCAAGAAATGAAGAGGAAGAATTACATATTTTCAAAACATTCTCCTTTTATGGGAAATGTTTCGATGAAAAATATTTCCCTATATATAGCTAGCACTTCCATACCGCGGTTGAACTAAACTTTTGAAATACAGTCGCACCTTAGTTGAAGTCGCTAAATACCGATAAATGTTCATTATGTGGAAAATTGAATAAGTAGAGTTTCATCTTTCAATCGTAAACTGTTCTTGGATCCAGTGAAAGTTCATAACATGGTGAACCGACTGTACATAATTTAGAAGTGGAGAGATTGTAACAAAATACACCCGTTATTTCTTTGATCGTAACACTGAAAATGTGAAGTTTTCAAAAATCGTAGTTCATTCCCTGCATGGAATTTCTAGCTATATATAGGCAAAATATTATGTATAGAAGTATCTCTCATAACAGGAGTATATTTTGAAAATGTCATTCTTTCGTTTCTTGACAAAAAGTTATATTTAAATATTTTTTCTTGTAATATTCTTAAAACAATTTTATATGTATATTCTAATTTAAAGGACACTATATATATAAAAAAATACTCATTTATAAACGCTATTTTTTTCAAAATCACGATTCTCTCTTAATCTTAATAAGTTTGAGTAGCTATATTATACAAAGCTCATTGACACTCTTCCCTTAAAATTTAAAAGTATCCAAAAGATATGTTATCATTATTCATATTAAAATATTTTTTTATTTACTATCTATTCAAATGAAGGGAATAAGACTTGGAGAAAATAGTGTACACAGAAGATTTATCAAAATTTAAAAAATGGCTTGTAAAATATACTCTTCTACATGTTGAAGACAGTACGATATTGATTCAAGAAAATTTTTCGGAATGAGAAACTATTTTATAGTTCGGATTCTTTTCTGTAAAAATATTTAGCGAAGATATTTTTGGTTAGTAATTATTAGCTTATTGGAAGAGTCAAATAAATGAATAGTGTATAAAAAAATAGGGAACCTATTATAGATGAAACTTAGTAGATTATCAATTATCTGTTAATCTGGTTTTGAATATGTTTCGTATTTTAACTGAAAAATAGTTTAATTGTTCTATGAGGAATTGAAAAATTTTACGAGCTAAAATGCTTTACTTAGGGCTGCTAAGTAAACTAAATAATTTTAAGTGGTACAAACGTAATAAAGTTTTTAAATTCCTGACAATCGCGTCTGATAAGTGCCATCACGTGTTTTGACATTAAACTTGTTCTTGTAAAATTTAAGATTTAATAATTGAGTAAAGGTGTTTGAGTACTAAGATACTTCAAAAGTTTTTCAAAATTTAAAAAAAAATTTTTATATTATACAATTATTTTTAACTCAAAGGAATTTTTTTTATTTACTTGAGCTATTATTGACAAATATATATCTTTTAATAGAAAACTTCAGCAAAACCAAAAGTTAGTAACGGCGAAGTGCATAAAATGATTGTAGTTATCCCATGACTATGACTATGAATTTAGTTAATGAAATTCTCTAAGTTATCTCTTTATTTGAGTTATTGAAATATGGAATTATTTTGTCATAATAGAGAAATCGTGTTATCGTTCTTTAAAGCAGCGCAATTAGTTTTCACTCTAAAAACTTCCTTTTCGATATTTATAGAATAGTTATTTTACTGATTTTAGAAGTATATTATGTAGCATCATTATGGGTTAAATTTCCGTGACGTCATAGTCACATAACCACAATTACGCGTTACCAACCAATCAGTTCATAAATTCATGTGACGTCATATTCACGTGATAAATAGAATCGCGTGTTTCCAGCCAGTAAACTCATTCGCTTCACTGTTGCCAGCTTTTGCTTTTTGCTGAAACTGTTGTTCAAAAAGTATATATTTGTCAACAATAATAACTCTTAAGTAAACCAAATGTGCTTGCCTTAAAAGTAACGCATAATACATATATTTTTCTTAATTTTTGGATATATTTTTGAAGAATCTTAATATTTGAACGTATTTCCCAAAATATCAAATTTGAAATTTTATCAATTTTATAAAAATAGAACAGCAAATAAAAGTTATCAATTTTGAATTCAATGGAAAACACGCGATTGCATTTATATTGTGATTAATACAGTCACGTGAATTTCATATGAATTAACCTATTACAAGTAAAAAATCGCTTTTTATAGATTTTTGAATAAGTTTCATAAGGTTAGAAGATAAATGACATGCGTTGTTAAAGTAAAAGTATTCGTTAAATTTACAAAGTTTTGCAAGATTAAAATTTATATCTTTTATTACAAAAGATCGCTAAAAACTAATGCATATATTTACACTGTGTATTTTGTTTCTGTATTTCCTTCAGTAGGCAATTCAAAAACAAATTTCCTGCACCAAGACAGGACAATTTGCTTCGTAGTTTTACAAGCACTTAAGATATACATTATCCATAATGACAGTTTTGTAACAACAAATCTCTTATTACACCTTCACATGAAATTAACTTTCCTGTTAAAAGTACTTCCGTACAATTTAACAAGAACATGTAATATTTAACTTGAGCGACAAACTAAAAAACTATGTTTAGGTCGGTTTGACCTTGTTCCAATTTGTCCAATACAAGTATTACATTATCCGTTTCTAAATCAAACATGCACTTTCAAAACGTAGCTTATCCTATTAAATTTACTTTTGATTTCTTTTATTTGTATTCTTTCCCCATTTAGATTTTATCAAGTAATAAAAACCACACTGAATTCTACTTTTGTATATTCTAATATCTGCGCCTATTCATGTTTATGCCATTTGGTTTTGTTTCTCTAATTCGCTTATAATTGAGTGCAAGAAGTATCAACATTTTCTCGCAAAGAATAGACAATTCATTACTTAAAAGTAGAGATGTGAAAGGGTATTAATTGTGAGTGCATAATCATAGTGGTCAGCAGTGCAGAACGGTCCAACCTTGAGCTGATTTTACGACATATTTCGATGAGAGAGATATATACAGCACGCATTCGTACCGACGGGCGAGTTTAGCGGAATTTCAGTTGTGAAAGTTCGAGTGATATTTTTAATTTTTTGAAAACCTTTATTATGTAAAGGGAAGTGGCAACATTTGCCTGCAGAAATGGTTTCTCGTTAAAATATTTTCATAAACGTGGTCAATGATGATGAAATAAGCTTGAGTTATAGTCAAAATTTAAATTACATTTTGTAAATGTACTCCTTAAGTTTTGAAGTAATTTGACATATATATCTGATTTTTATTTTCTAATATATTTTATTCAGGAGAAATTGTTTCAAGATTTTTATCGAATAGAATTTCATATTTTATAGCTTCAATGATAATTTTTCAAGTGGTGTTTGTGTTTTTATAATTGGTTTATTTTTATATTTGAATTGAAATTTCTCATTCTTTCATTATCATTGACTGTTATTTTTACCAACACGATATTCAAATAACAAAGACATTTCCTAGAATAAATTTGTTGTAAAAATGTATAAAATAATATCCAAACGCATAAAGTGGTTAAAAAGTAAACTTGTATACAATACGAAAATATTGCTCAGAATTTTAAATGTTTAAATTATTCGGGTTTTTTTTACGCATAATTATGTTTTAACATTGTTATTTGTTTACGATCAACACAAATTTAAAGAGACCATAGGATAAACTTTTTTTTATAAAATCTAACAAATATTTCTATTTCTTAGAGTTTCAAAGTATTTCTAATGCAATTATTGTAATTTTGTTTATTAGAGCAGAATTGCTACGAAAGGGTGCATAAATATAAAATAGTCAAGAATTACAAAATTGTACATAATATCGGTTATTTTTAGTTATTTTTTTCATTTAATTCAAAATTAATAAAAAATATATTGGAAAGTAACTTTTGACAAAGACTACTTTTAATTTAATGATTTTAAAATATTAAACACCGATAATTTTAGCGACTTAAAAAGATCAGTGTAGAGAAAGAAAATTAAAAGTATTAGCTAAAAATAAACTTTATTTGAATTTTCTGCTGCTTTGAACAATGCATATCTTTGCATTTTTTTAGTGCTTGATTTACTAATGCTCTTACAGAAACAGTTAAGTTTAATAATGAATTTAAGTTAATGGATTTTCTCTTGATCGCGATAATTATGAACAATTTCGTAAAAAATATAAGACAACTGTTATATCAATATTCTGTTTCTTACTAATTGTCAATTCATGAATCTGCATGAGACTGAATTAGATTTTATCAATGGGGGCGAGAATGAATGTCATTTGTGTTTTGCATGAGTTTGAATTAATGGTTGTGAATGAGATAGAAATAATTGTGCTTGTGGTGTGTGCATAAGATTGAATGGATGGCTGTACTTGTGATGTGTTCATAAGATTGAATCAATGGTTATGCCCGAAAATTGAAAAAAAAAAAAAAAAACAATTGTACTTGTGTGTGATCGAATTTGAATGAATGGTTCGGCTTGTGTGCTCGAGAATGAATGACTGATTTGGCTTGTGTGCTCGAGATTGAATGACTGATTTGGCTTGTGTGCTCGAGATTGAATGACTGATTTGGCTTGTGTGCTCGAGATTGAATGACTGATTTGGCTTGTGTGCTCGAGATTGAATGACTGATTTGGCTTGTGTGCTCGAGATTGAATGACTGGTTGGGGTTGTGTGATAGAGATTGAATAACTAGTTGGGGTTGTGTGATAGATTGAATGACTGGTTGGGGTTGTGTGATAGATTGAATAACTAGTTGTCCTTGTGTGATAGAGATTGAATGAATGGTTGTCCTTGTGTGATAGAGATTGAATGAATGGTTGTCCTTGTGTGATAGAGATTGAATGAGAACTGACTGGTGGTTGTCCTTGTGTGATAGAGATTGAATGAATGGTTGTCCTTGTGTGATAGAGATTGAATGAATGGTTGGGCTTGTGTGCTCGAGATTGAATGGATGGTTGTGTTTGTTGTGTGCTCGAGATTGAATGGATGGTTGTGCTTGTTGTGTGCTCGAGATTGAATGGATGGTTGTACTTGTGTGCTCGAGATTGAATGGATGGCTGTACTTGTTGCGTGCTCGAGATTGAATGGGTGGTTGTGCTTGTTGCGTGCTCGAGATTGAATGGATGGTGGTGCTTGTGGTGTGCACGAGAATTGAAAAAAGTTGTACCTGTGAGCTGTAGATTCAATGGATGGCTGTATCTGTGGTTTGTGCTCCTGATCGAATGGATGGTTCTATTTGCGGTGTGCTTTTGCTGTATGCCCGGGACTAAATGGATGGATGACTGTGCTTGTGCACAAAATTGAAGGAATGGCTGTGTTTTTGCACATGAGATGGAACGAATGGTTGTATTAGCGTGCACAAATTGAACTAGAAATTATACACGATTTTAAATTAATGGATGTGTAAATCTGAGATTAAATTAAAGACTGCTTAATTGTCCAGCTCACATAAAATATTACATGCTGTACATGAATATCTAATTATTTTTTTAAAACTATGTTTGAATGAATGACTATGCAAGCTTGCTTGAAAATGAACGCGTGGATTTGTACGAGTGTGGATGAGACTAGAGTGATTGTATGAGAGCAGGAATCTAAAGGAATTATTGTCCTTAGTTGTGAAGGCTCATTGAGTATGAGTGACGTTTGGTTGGTATGTTTAACTGTGCCATAATAAATACAAAAAATGAGACTGCGTCCCGAAATTTGTAAGTTTGACGTGGCTGTATAATGGATGAATGAGTGTATTTGTTTGAGTTACGATGAATATGTTTAAGTCGGTCTCTGAAGCTACTCATGCTTGAGTGAGAAAGAAAGAATGGAAGTAAAATAAAAATATATGAAACTCTAACTACACATGAAGCAGTGTATCTGTGTGAGTATATAAAAAGCAATTTTTTAAACGTTAATTGTGTGTATAATTGAATAAAAGTGTATTAGAGTGCATGGAAAATTGAATATTAAAGGAAATCTGATTTTTAGTATTTAAGATGTCTGTTAAAAAGAGAATGCGTGTGAATGAAAACGGTAGTATGTGTATGAGAAACCGTACGTGCGAATATGTATGCCTGAAAGGAGAAAGTATGTGTGTGTGTGCATGAGAGAATGTGCGAGTGGATGAGAGAATGTGCGAGTGGATGAGACAGGGGTGTAGCTACCACCGTATCAGCTGTATCGATGATACGGGGCCCACAAGCTACATGAGTCCCCACGTGTGTAACTACAGTAATACTAACAAGGCTTTCATTTTTAAAAAAGGACCCTGAAGGAGTTTTGATACGGCTCCCATTCAGAACTAGCTACGTCAGTGGCATGAGAGAAAGTATGTGTGTGTGCATGAAAGTGTGTGTGTGTGCATGAAAGTGTGTGTGTGCATGAAAGTGTGTGTGTGCATGAAAGTGTGTGTGTGCATGAAAGTGTGTGTGTGCATGAAAGTGTGTGTGTGCATGAAAGTGTGTGTGTGTGCATGAAAGTGTGTGTGTGTGTGCATGAAAGTGTGTGTGTGCATGAAAGTGTGTGTGTGCATGAAAGTGTGTGTGTGCATGAAAGTGTGTGTGTGCATGAAAGTGTGTGTGTGTGCATGAAAGTGTGTGTGTGCATGAAAGTGTGTGTGTGTGCATGAAAGTGTGTGTGTGTGCATGAAAGTGTGTGTGTGTGCATGAAAGTGTGTGTGTGTGCATGAAAGTGTGTGTGTGTGCATGAAAGTGTGTGTGTGTGCATGAAAGTGTGTGTGTGTGTGCATGAAAGTGTGTGTGTGTGTGTGCATGAAAGTGTGTGTGTGTGTGTGCATGAAAGTGTGTGTGTGTGTGCATGAAAGTGTGTGTGTGTGTGTGCATGAAAGTGTGTGTGTGTGTGTGCATGAAAGTGTGTGTGTGTGTGTGCATGAAAGTGTGTGTGTGTGTGTGTGTGTGTGTGTGTGTGTGCATGAAAGTGTGTGTGTGTGTGTGTGTGCATGAAAGTGTGTGTGTGTGTGTGCATGAAAGTGTGTGTGTGTGTGTGTGCATGAAAGTGTGTGTGTGTGTGTGCATGAAAGTGTGTGTGTGTGTGTGTGTGCATGAAAGTGTGTGTGAAAGATAATACATGAAAATGCAATACATGTGTATTAGTGTGTGGGAACTAGGATGAATAATACACATAAGTATCATGGGGATAGATATGTAAATAGATGAGTTTGTAAGGCAAATATACATGTACGACAGGAATGAATCATTAACTTGAAGGGATTGCTTGAGGCACCCTGTAACTTGTACCTTACGCACCAGTCTAATCAACATAAGGTAATCCTGTTTTTAAGGAAGTTAAGCCTACAGAGTGAAGGACTCTTAGAAGCTATTATAATTAGGAGGGAATTGAAAAAAAATTCTTTTTTTAGATTTCAGAAATGTTAAGATACTTAAGTAATATGAAGTTTATTAAGGTATTGAGAATCAAAGGATTCTTCTAAGGAAAGAGATTTTATAAATGACTTTTTTCTTGATACCTCCCAGAATCAAACATTTTTTCTGAAATATTGTTAATGCCATCTTAAAAGGAGAACTTCAAGGATTCCTTTTCCGCTTGAATTTGGAGTGAGACATTGTGTACTTTTATACTAAATTGATTATCTCTTATTCAGAAATTGCATGCAGAGAAAAGCTGTGTATACAAGTATATGATTATGAAAGATGTGTGTATTTTGTGGAAATGATGTCTATATTTTATGAGAACAATTTATCATGATGTACGATTGTGAGTGTCTGTTATTGTGGTGGTGTGTGTAACAGATCCTTTTGTATGGGTATGGCGAGACTGCATGAGAGATCTTACGATCCTGTTAAATATTGAAAGCAATCATTCACATCAAACATACTTGTTGAGAAATTCTACATAAAAAATGAGTGTTTTTTTATATATGAGCCGTATGTATGAATGCACACGAGTTAAAACATAAGATTATGAATTGGTGTGTATGTAAGAGAGTGTGGGTGTTAATGTGTGTATGTAAGAGGTTGTAAGTGTGCATGTATGTTAGAGAGGTTGTGATTGAGCATGTACGCATGCAAGAGAGGCAGTGGGTATGCGTGTGTAAGAGGTTACACGTGTGAAGATTTTTATATACTGTTGTATGAGAGGCTTTTTACATATGTATATACTGTCATCGCGTCAGACTGACCACCTGACCGGAACATCTACTAATCCGCCTCAGGACTCAAGGCCACATATATACTGAATTGGGCAAAATAGATCTTGGTCCCCATGGGCTGTCACGCCACTGAGTTAAGTTATATACTGTCATACCTGTGTGTGAGGATTTATATGCAGTTGTGTGTGAGGATTTACACTTATTGTTACACTTATTGGTAAACTAATTTAAATTTTGCAAAGCTAGCAGTGAAATTTATGTGTCGAGGAGGCATGAAGACGAAAAACAGTTTCTTAAAATTGGCCTTTAATAATCATTAATAAAGTCACTGTGCTCGTTACTGGAGCGATAAAAAAAACAATAAGTTCAAAAATCAACATTACCAGAGACATCCGATTCGAACAGTCTTCTAATATTGTAAAATGAATTTCTAATCTGAAAATGGTGATGCAACCTACAGTTGCATTGCCAACCAGCCGTTCTCTCCCTCTAAGAGTTAAACCACTCACACACTTATATTTCTGTTTCTCCTTCCCTCTCCAAGAAAAACTAACATGAGCCGAGTTTAAATACTCGCTCGATTTGCATTGCAGTTGCTGCCAACCACAAATCACGAAACTCAAAAAGATCGGGTTCGAATCGGTGTGCTTACTTTCATTGAGATCATGGAACGGGATTGGAAAAACAACACAAGGAGATCATAAAAATTTGGATCCGACTTTTTAAATGTCTAACAATCAGCCCCCTTTTTCCAATCTCGCACCATTATCTCTTACAAATCAGTAAATTAATTTTAATCTATAATCACATGTTATACAATTTAACACAAAAAAATACATTTTATTCACAATCTTTATTGTAATAAACAAACTAATATTTTAATCTTAAAGAAACAAAGTCTTATTCTCTAAAAAGAAATAATTTTCTACAAAATTATAACTATTTTTCCTTTACCATGGGTTTGGTAAAAATGTCCGCCAAATTATTTTTGGTACCTATATATTTAATTTGGAAAACCTTGTCGTATATCAAATTCCTTAGAAAATGATAACGAACATCGATATGTTTTGTTCTATAATTTTCTACCGGTGACTTTGAAAAACTTATAGCAGCTTGATTATATATCACAAAACATTGCATTTTCACTTAATTCCAAATTTATACTTTTATTATCAATTACATTCTTTAGCCAAATGAATTCCTTAGCTGCTTCTGTTAAACTAACATACTCAGCTTCCATGGTCGACAGACTAACGGACTTTTGCTTGAAAGTTCGCCATGAAATTGAAGTTTCGTCTATAAAAGTTATGAACCCTCCCATCGACACTCATCATCCCTATTTGTAGCAAAATCTGAGTCTGAATAACATCTTAGTTTTAATGATTTAACTTTTGAAAGTTCTAATTTGTATTCTTGAGTGTATTTTAAATAACCTAATAATCTCAATAAGCATTAGTGATATCTACTTGAATATGCGTCCATTTCCACAAACATACACAGATAGTGAAAGATAATCTTACAATAGTAAAGTTAATAACTGGACTAAATACCTCGTCAAATGACTCGCCTCGTAATTGTGTGTTACCTCGCGCAACTAAGCGGGCCTTGTATCTAACAATTTTATTATTTTCATCATATTTAATGGTATAGACCCAACAGTTTTCTAAAATTTTTGTATTATCCGGATGATCAACTAAATCCCAAACTTTACGTTCCATCATTACGTTAATTTCTTTATCCATTGCATCATGTCATTTAGATGCGTCTCTGGATCTTATTGCCTGTTTGTAACAGTTAGGAATAGTTACTTCAACCATAAGAGCTTCTTGTTGCTGTGACAAATCTGAAAATCTCTGGGATCTATTATATCTTTATCTTTTCTTATCTTTATTATCTTTCTTATCTTTTATCTTTTATTATCTTTTCTAAAATTAAATAAACTAGGATCATACTCAATATTATGCCTCTTACAGTATCTCTCTATTTCGTTAAAAGATTTCAATCGGGGGTTGCTTCCCCTTCTATACTATAATATACGTTAGATCCAGTTACTTTCCTACCTATATTTCGAATCTACTTAACCTCTGTACATGGGATCAAGCTATGATTATCGGAAGATACATCTGGTTTTTCAGATGTTGAGGGAGTTTCCGTACTTGTCTTTGAAACTAAACGACTCGTTAATGAATCTTTTACTCTATCAAAATCATCCTCATCATCATAATAATCAGGAAGGTTTAAATTATATCCAAGGTTACTATTAACTTTTTGTCTAAAATTAATTCTTATTTTCATCGAATATCTTACATTAATAGTCTCGACTAATTTATTTTCATCTATCAACCATATTCTATAACTCTTAGTACGTTGTGCGTATCCCATCATAATTCCCATTTTCGCACGCATATCGAATTTTTTTCCTAATTTGTTTTGGCACACCAGCATATGCCAAACATCCAAAGGTTTTAGATGCAATACCGATGGTTTTCTACCTGAATATTTTTCGAAAGGCGTTTTGTTACTGTCTTTGTGACAAATTCGATTCCACGCATAAGTGAAACAAAGTAATGCTTCTCCCCAAAACTTATGGGGAACTTCACTAGACTTAAACAATGTTTTGATGCCATCTAGAGCGGTTAAATTGAATCTCTCCGCGACCCCATTCATTTCTGGCGTATATGAATTTGTTACCTCATGCTTTATACCCAGTTCTGTCAAGAAATTATCCATATCTTTATTACAAAATTCTAGTCCGCCATCAGTTCTAACTGCTATTACCTTTTACTTAGAAAACGTTCTGCTCGTTTCTGAAATCTTATAAACGTATGAAATACGTCAGATTTATTTCGGATGGGAAATACAGTCACTTTTCTTGAATAATCGTCAATTATACTCAAGAAATATTTATTACCGCCTTGGCTTTTCAGTTGGCATTGGACCACAGAGGTCCATATGCAACAATTCCAATGGACGTTTTGATCTTACGGCCCCCGTCTTTTGAATGAAACTCTCTTGGACTTTGCTAATTTACACGGTATACAATGAGTCTTACCATTATCAGTTAAGCGTGGGGAGACCTTTTTACACTATCATTTTTACTAGTTTTTACCAAGTAATCGTTATTAACATGACAAAAGCGTTGATGCCATATTTCTATTGATCCGTTTTTTGTTTTAGCGGTTACATCACTAAAAAAACTAATTTCTTTACTCTTTGGTATAATATAATGATCCGGCTTAAAAAAATACAAATTTTCATGGCGTGTCGCCGAGAACAATTTTATCCAGTCTTTATTAAAAACATTAATTTTTTTACCTTTAGTGCCCACAAAATGCGCACCTTTAATTTCTAATCTGGAACCGGATAACAAATTTCTCCTCAACTTAGGATTAAATAAAACATCAGTCAAAGTTATTTTATGAAAATTCCCCTTATATTTTACCCGAAATCTAAGTGTACCGATTCCTTCTACGGGACAACTTTTATCCTCCGTTGCTAACGACATTTTCATGTTAGTTATCGGTTTAAGATCTAAAAATAAACTCTTGTCATTACAAAAATGACTCGTGGTAGCAGTATCTATTACCCAAAGACCTTTATCAAACTCTGTGTTAAAAGTTTCATTTACAGTTGAAGGAGATTTTGGTAGAACTTTTTTCTCTTTACAGTTTACTTTAAGATGCCCGTACTTATTACATACATAACACGGACCTATAGTCTTAATAGATTGTTTAACATTTTTAATAGTTTTACAGTTAAATACCTTACCACCTTTCTTTTGGTAATCATTCTTGCCATTTGAGAGCTGCAGCCGTAGCACCAGGTAACGTCTTCGACTTCTTCGAAGTGAAACTGCTCAAGTAAGCATTCTCCACTTTCTCCAAATCTTGTTTCATCAACTGAAGACGATTGGCTTCTAATATCAGCTCTGCTTCAATTTTGACAACTCTGAAGTCCTCTTCTTTCCATCTGTAGATTTGTTGCATGGTAGACTGGAATTCCTGAGGAAGCCACCTTATTAATTGAAATCCTATGTACAGGTCGTCCAATTTATGACCCGCTTCTTGTAGTCTGGTTGCCGCTGTCTTTACACGAGATATGAAGATTCCAACATCTTCCCCTGGTTGGTATTTTGTTCCAAAAATTGATCTAATAGTTGAATTACTCTTGCTTTTGTGACTGGTTCGAAGTGATCTTTTAATATCTTCCATGCCACTACTCCGTCAGTTGTTTCCGTTATCAGATTTTTCAAATCTGAACTGATGTTAGTATAGATCAACGTATAACATCTATCCTTACGAAGTTGTAGATCTAATTTTTCCTTGTATGTAGCCTCTTCATCAGGTTACTCTGGCTTGGTCTGTATTATAAACTGCCAGCAACCATAATGCATTAAGAGTACTTGCATATCATGCTTCCATGTGTTCCAGTTATTTGGAGTCAACACTGATATCTGGTTGTTAAACTCCATACCTGTTACTCGATTTAGCGTACTAGCAACAGAGTTCATAAAAAATAGTTCTAGACTGGAACAGTATTTAAATAGACAAAGTTCATGGCCTGGTTCAACTGCTTAGCCTGTCTCGACACAGTACATGGACTGGGCCCATAACCAAATTTGTTACTTATTGGAAACTAATTTAAATTTTACAAAGCTAGCAGTGAAATTTATGTGTCGAGGAGGCATGAAGACGAAAAACAGTTTCTTAAAATTGGCCTTTAATAATCAATCATAAAGTCACTGTGCTCGTTACTGGAGCGATATAAACAATAAGTTCAAAAATCAACATTACCAGAGACATCCGATTCGAACCGTCTTCTAATATTGTAAAATGAATTTCTAATCTGAAAATGGTGATGCAACCTACAGTTGCATTGCCAACCAGCCGTTCTCTCCCTCTAAGAGTTAAACCACTCACACACTTATATTTCTGTTTCTCCTTCCCTCTCCAAGAAAAACTAACATGAGCCGAGTTTAAATACTCGCTCGATTTGCATGGCAGTTGCTGCCAACCACAAATCACGAAACTCAAAAAGATCGGGTTCGAATCGGTGTGCTTACTTTCATTGAGATCATGGAACGGGATTGGAAAAAAACACAAGGAGATCATAAAAATTTGGATCCGTCTTTTTAAATGTCTAACAATATGCAGTTGTGTGTGAGGATTTATATGCAATTGTGTGTGTGTGTGTGTGAGGATGAGGATTTATATGCAGTTGTGTGTGTGTGTGAGGATTTATATGCAGTTGTGTGTGTGTGTGAGGATTTATATGCAGTTGTGTGTGTGTGTTTATATGTTGTGTGTGTGTGTGTGAGGATTTATATGCAGTTGTGTGTGTGTGTGTGCAGTTGTGTGTGTGTGTGAGGATTTATATGCAGTTGTGTGTGTGTGTGAGGATTTATATGCAGTTGAGGATTTATATGCAGTTGTGTGTGTGTGTGAGGATTTATATGTTGTGTGTGTGTGTGAGGATTTATATTTATATGCAGTTGTGTGTGTGTGTGAGGATTTATATGCAGTTGTTGTGTGTGTGTGTGAGGATTTGTGTGTGTGTTTATATGTGTGTGTGTGAGTGTGAGGATTTATATGCAGTTGTGTGTGAGTGTGTTTATATGCAGTGTGTGTGTGTGAGGATTTATATGCAGTTGTGTGCGGTATGCAGTTGTGTGTGTGTGTGAGGATTTATATGCGTGTGTTGTGTTTATATGTGTGTGTGTGAGGATTTATATGCTTGTGTGTGTGTGAGGCTGTGTGTGTGAGGGTTTATATGTGAGGATTTATTTATATGTAGGGTTTATATGCTTTGTGTGTGTGTGTGTGAAATTGTGTGTGTGTGAGAGGATTTATGCGGTTGTGTGTGTGTGTGAAAACACTTTTTTTGTGTGCGGCTGTGTGTGTGTGACATTTCTATAAATAAATTATGGAAACGTGCGGGAACGTAAATATGAATGTGACAGCAGTGTAGATGCAAAAAATGTTTCTGTGAGTGATAATTGTATTTGTTGAAGTGCGTATGAATGAGAGAATCTGGGTGAGAGTAGTTTATTGTATGCTTGAAAAGGGTATATATGAATGGTGTGAGAATAAAGTAGTATGCTTGTTGTAGAATATCTGTTTTTTATGTATCATATATTCGTGTGTAAATGATCAATGCATGAGGGAACTATAAGTACCTGAGAACGGAACTAAATATATGAAGGATGGTATGCATGCAAAGAATGTCCTTATATAAAGCGTAATGTGATGCAAAATACAGGCTTTTGAGTATAAATTTTCCTTCAATGTTTTAAAGATAATTTATACGTTGTGATATATTCTTTAAGAGAGGTAGTATAGTTTGTAAATCACGTGTTATGTTAGTGAATATATTTGTGAATAAACTTTGGAGGAGCCTGTTTGAAAATCTTTATTATTTTATCGAAATAAGTCTTAAGCCCTTTATCTACCGCACATAAATAAAATACTCAATTTTGGGAAATTTAATCCATTACAGCTAATTAAATTGGTACTTTAAAGTACCGTCAGTCCACAAAAGTCTGAAATATTCTCATAATATAAAAAGACCGACTTTTTTAACGCAATTTTAACTCTTAAAAATGCTAAATAACCAAAGAATACTAATATTTTACAGCCAAAAATATTTATTTTTAAAAATAAATTTAAAAATTTAATTTTTTTACACATAAAAACAGCTTTTGCTCATAAATTTAATTTGATATTCAAATAAACAGTTTTCTTTTCCTAAATACACAAAAAATCATTACACGTTGTGCATTTAAAGTGAGGTTTCGATTAAATGTTTTTAAAGCACTGCATCCTGGGATAGGAAATGCTATATTTTCTTAACATTAACTTCTGCACCTTGAGTCTTGTTCAATCTCTTGATCGTCATCTTAAGAATCGAACGAAAATTCCAGCAGATTATTTACTGGGACTTCTTCATCTGAAAAATCATGTGTTAGTACATCACTGATTTTAGATGGTAGGTTTCAACTTTTTTTCCAGACTTTCTAGAAAAGGAAATAATATTATTAGCACCTTGAAAATTTCCAATTACTGTTAAATCTCAGTTATACAACGAAATTAAAATGTTAATATTTGAAAGAATTTTAAATGCGTGGCAAAAAAAGCTCAGATTCAAAGTTCAAAATTCTTTGAGAACTTTAAAATGAAACAATAAACTGTTTTTCGCTGAAAAAGATGGAGCATCTTAAGGCTGTTGGTCAAAAGCAGAAGACAAAAACGGAAATCTAAGGATTTTGTTATTGCTAACTCTACTTTACCAACAATAATTTAAAAAAGAAGCAAATTAGGTAAATGCTCGAACGGTTTGAATTAAAAACATGCATGTACACATATCTGAGTAAACAAAATGCTTGGCAAGCAAATATTTTTAAACAATTTTTTTGCAGTATCTTTTGACACGAAATTCTTTTGTAATACGAAAAAATATTTCACTCCTCTCAGTTTCGTGTAAGATGATTTATAGAATGTACAATGTAATGAATACTATTACTATTAAACATTTTCGCAATTATTCATCACTAATACTTAAAACTGACAGTTCAAGGAAATAGATTTCGATATTCTAAAGTTTCTTGAAACAAAAGACGTAAAAAAATTAAGCAAATATAAATATCGATGAAATAACACGAGATTTTGCATATTTAACGAGAAGCAAATCGTCTAACTAATTTGTCTTGACACATTCTATTGGTTAAAATGACCTCGAAATCGCAACAGAAGCATTAAAAAACTACAATGGTTAATGCATTTATGATCTTGTCATCACAAAGGAAAAACTGTTCTTTACGCTATGTGATTCACTAATTATTTAAGCATGTACTTTTAAATTAATCGTACGGTTGTTCTGAATTTTAGTTGTTTCAAAGACTTTTTTTAAAGAAAATATTCAGTTTAATTTTTTGCCCCTCTGATCTCCTGAATCTTTTTATACAAAGGGGAAAAAACGTCTAACTCGCTCATTACGATATCTCCGGAACTATTAGATCTACAGATTTGAAATTTGATAGGCGGGTTCTTTCATAAAGTAAAGATCCGCTAAGAAAGGGTTTTACAAAAATTGAGCCCCAAGGGGTTAAATGCCGTTATAGATAATTGTTCCCGTTTTCGAACTATTAGACCTACAAATACCAAATTTAGCAGGCATGTTCCTTTCCTAGAGATCCACCACAAGAAAAGAGGTTTTGCAAAAATAGACCCTCCAAGGGGGTTGCAAGGTGTTAAGGGGATGTTATAGATAAGAGTACTGTTTTTGAATTATTGGACTTACACACACACACACAGACTTGAAATATTGCTGGCATGTTCCTTTCATAGAGAGAGATCCACTGCAAAAGAGCTTTGGGAATAACAGACCCAGCAGGGAGGTTAAGATGGTTTAAAGTGGTATTACACATAATTATTCCAGTTTTTGAACCATTAGACCTACAGACTTGAAATTTGGTAGGCGTGTTCCTTTCATGGAGTAGAAATCTTCTAAAAGAAAGGGTTTTACACGAAAATTTAACTCCAAGGGGCGGGGCTTACGAGTGGTTAAGGGCCGTTAAAGATAAACATTCCAGTTTTTGAGCTATTAAACCCACAGGTTTGAAATCTGACTGGTATATTCATTTCATGGAGTAGAGAACCACTGCGAAAGATGTTTTTACAAAAATTGGCCTCTGCGGGGGCTTAAAGGGGCGTTATCGATAAAAGCTAGTTCCCATTTTCCAACTATCAGACTTACAGACTTGGAATTTGGCAGACATGCTTTTCATGGAGTAGACATCAGTTACAAAAAAGATTTTGCAAAAATAAAATCCTAAGAGGACAGGGGTTGCGAGGGGGTGAAAGGGGCGTTGTAGACAAATATTCAGTTTTGAACTATTGGGACTATTGACTTTAAATTTAGCAGGCTTGTTTCCTTCATGGAGTAGAGATCTGCTAAGTAGGAGTTTTGAGAAAATCCACCCCTAGAGGTTTTTCGAGAGTGTATTACATTAAAAAATTCCCTTTTTGAACAACAAACTCTACAGCCTTGAAATTAGGAAAACATGGTACTTAAGCTGAGCAGAGAGCAGCTTAGGAATGGATTTTCAAAAGTCGTCCACAAGGGGTTGTGAGGGTGTTATAAATAAATGAATTCCTTTTTTTTCAGCTATTTAGTGATAATTAAAAATTTGGAAATGATTTTTTGTTGTTGAAAAGAGATGCCGAAACCTTTCTTGATAATTTACAATTCAATAAAAATAATTCCTTAAAAACTTCTTTATCCTTCAATATCCATTGTTTTATTTTTCAAATCCTCCTGGTGAAGAACGGGTTTATCAGCTAGTATACTGATAAAGTGGATGTTACGAATGATACACATGTATTTCACTGCCTGCCGAGGCAGGACCTTGCTTTAAATACATATAAAAGTTAGTTTTTTATTGTATGAACTGGAATTATAGTTTTTATAGAAGAACCCATCCCAATAGGCTAAATGTCATTGCGTGTTTTTCATTGAATTCAAAACTTATATAAAGACTGGTGCAAGTGGCATGGAAATTACGGAGTTCCTGTCCCAAACTCGGGACGTACCTCCTCATCAGAATTAATAAAAAAGAGCCTAATTAAATGAGAGTGACTTAAAAATAAAAGAATGGAATAAATAGATGGGCAGGACAAAACCTGCTGAAAAACAGTAGCGGACGAAGTCCGCAACTGATGAAAGAAATGCCCTGCTTGCTGCAAACACGTGATTGTTGATTGGTCGAGACCGATCATCGCAGAAAGTGGGCGTGGAATAGATTGGGTCGATCCGAAAATAAACGACCCGAAACAAGGAGATCTTGAGATTAAAAAATAACATCAAATTGCCATACTTGTATAAAAGTTAGATACATTTTGAAAATTGGATGAAGTTGTTCAAATATTAAGATTCTTCAAAAAGTTTTTCAAAATTAAAAATATAAAATTCTTATATTATCCTTGTACTTTTAAATTAAGTGCATTTGTTTACTTATTGTGCATTACTTCTGACAATTAAGTACTTTTTAATAGAAAGTTTCTGAAAAAAAAGGAAAAGTTGGCAACAGAGGAATGCATAAACTGATTGGCTGGAAACACGTGATTGTTATTTATCACGTGACAATGTCAATACATGAACATGGTTCAAAATTACGTGGTCCGTCGCCAAAAGCCCTCGTGTAGCTGAACAGTGCGACGTTAATATTCAATCAATCAATCAGTCAATACATGAATTTATGAATTGATTGGCTGAAAATATATGATTGCAGTTATGTGACTTTGACGTCACATGAATTTTAGCTCAGTTTCGCCCAATTGTTCAAGTTAAGGTATCCGACTACGTTCGGAACCGTAATTTTAAAAAGGCGCATAAATGGATAATTTTCATGATACTTAGTGTCACTCAGATTAGAATACATGCATAAAATTGTTTTAAGGACATTTTGACAAAAAAATTATTTAAATACAATATTTTGGCAAAATGTCCTTAAAACAATTTTATTCATGTATTCTAATCTATGAGACTAAATATCATGAAATTTATTCCTTCATGCGCTTTTGCAAAATCACCTTGCGAACGTAGTAGGATCCCTTAATGTATAAATACTTATACGTGTATTAATATTTTTAAAATTTTCACAGCAAACTATTATTAAACGATATGTATTGAGAAGATAAAATAAAATCTGGGTATATTAAATTTATAAGCGATTGGTATTCGAATGTTATGAATAAAATGTTTTACAGAAATGATTCATGCTTATTATTTTACAAATGCCAGGCCATTGACCATCAGGTCATTAGGCAATTAATGTTTATTAATGTTTGATTTTAAAATGATTGTGTATTTTTTTTATAAACGGAAAATGCAGCAATTAGTAAGTATTTATTGCAATTATCATATGAACTGTCTATTAATTTACTTTTAAAATTATTTTTAAATTTAATATTCATGGGACAATATTATTTAATGAGCCGAGATACGTACGGGAGAAAAATTGGGTGCTTGAAAAATGTTCTTAGTTTTCTTCCTACGGTTAGATATCTTTTAATCTCATATTTTACTCTAATTAATCTTTTAATCTACAAAACGGAATAAAATGCTTTAAATCAACGTAAAAAAAGATTAATAAAAAAAATTCGTTAAATTAAAAGTTTTTTTTTATTAAAAATTAAAACACACACCATTGAGTTAGTGGAAAATATTTCTTAGAAAGACATCATTGAATTGTAATTATAGTGTTGAAAATATGTATAATTATTATAAAAATGCATACTTATTTACATACATATTTGCATTACAAAGCGTATATTCATGATTGTGTATGCATGATTGTGTGTATGCATGATTGTGTGCATGTGTTTCTCAGTGTGCGTATACATGTGTGTTTCTCAGTGTGCGTATACATGTGTGTTTCTCAGTGTGCGTATACATGTGTGTTTCTCAGTGCGCGTATACATGTGTGTTTCTCAGTGTGCGTATACATGTGTGTTTCTCAGTGTGCGTATACATGTGTGTTTCTCAGTGAGCGCGTGCCTTTGTGTGTGGTTCTCAGTGAGCGCGTGCCTTTGTGTGTTTCAGTGAGCGCGTGCCTTTGTGTTTCTCAGTGAGCGTGTGCCTTTGTGTTTCTCAGTGAGCGCGTGCCTTTGTGTGTTTCTCAGTGAGCGCGTGCCTTTGTGTGTTTCTCAGTGAGCGCGTGCCTTTGTGTGTGTTTTTCTCAGTGAGCGCGTGCCTTTGTGTGTGTTTTCTCAGTGAGCGCGTGCCTTTGTGTGTGTTTCTCAGTGAGCGCGTGCCTTTGTGTGTGTTTCTCGTGAGCGCGTGCCTTTGTGTGTGTTTCTCAGTGAGCGCGTGCCTTTGTGTGTGTTTCTCAGTGAGCGCGTGCCTTTGTGTGTGTTTCTCAGTGAGCGCGTGCCTTTGTGTGTGTTTCTCTGTGAGCGCGTGCCTTTGTGTGTGTTTCTCAGTGAGCGCGTGCCTTTGTGTGTGTTTCTCAGTGAGCGTGTGCATGTGTTTCTCAGTGAGCGTATGCATGTGTTTCTCAGTGAGCGTATGCATGTGTTTCTCAGTGAGCGTATGCATGTGTTTCTCAGTGAGCGTATGCATGTGTTTCTCAGTGAGCGTATGCATGTGTTTCTCAGTGAGCGTATGCATGTGTTTCTCAGTGAGCGTATGCATGTGTTTCTCAGTGAGCGTATGCATGTGTTTCTCAGTGAGCGTATGCATGTGTTTCTCAGTGAGCGTATGCATGTGTTTCTCAGTGAGCGTATGCATGTGTTTCTCAGTGTGCGTATGCATGTGTTTCTCAGTGTGCGTATGCATGTGTTTCTCAGTGTGCGTATGCATGTGCGTTTCTCAGTGTGCCTTTGTATGTGCGTTTCTCAGTGTGCCTTTGTATGTGTGTGCATTTTTTCGACATTTCGTACGAGTAGCTTTTCACTACCCAAATGAAGATTTATAGCATTATACTTAATTAGTCAATTTGGAATATTATCGGGATATTTTTTTAACAGCACGATGGAAAGAGGTTAATACGGTTACGATGGTTAATATATCCTTCATTTTACTAATCGAAAATTACGCACATTAGCCATTAACATGACATTGGTATATTCTTTTGCACTTCAGTAAAAGTATAAACACATATCGTTAAAATATTTACCTATAGACAATGCAGATTTTTAAAATATTTTGACAAAACAGTTTTCTCATTCTCCATGCGACTTAACTGCCAAGTTTAATGTATAGCTAGAGGCTGTACAATCATTAATTATACTGTATTATATTTTGGAAAAAAAATTCCGATCAGTATTAATGCCATTTAAAAGTAAACTCCACTTGTAAAAAAAATAGTTTTTCAAGAGCCTTAAATTGATTTTTAGTTTCAGTATTTTAAAATATTAGGATTTTAAGGGTAGTGTTCGATTAACTGAACGGAAAATCTCGCGAAATGGATAGTTTTGGTGACAACACACAAATATGCACAACTAGAAGCAACTTATTTGTAATTGCTAATTTTTATGAATTATTACTAATTTTACTGAAAAGGTAACAGAAAATTGTTACAGTTGAGGATATTTTGTCTGTGGCATAGATAATTTGGCACAATTCGCCTTCGCTCGAATAACTATTTGAAACAAGTTAGGATAGATCAATTGCATGTACTTAGAAAAGCTACCTACGAACGGTTTTCGGCTTTTAATACAATGCATACAATTGAAGTAAAGGCATGTTCATTTAAGATGATTAAACGTATGTCATTCATTTCGTATACTGCATCAAGAAATGCTTAGAGTACGATATTTTTTTGAATTTTGTGGGAAAATAAAACACCGCATTTTTTTAAAAAAAATCTGAGCTCTATATTCAATGTAACTTTATAAATTTTATGAGCATTTTTACGCCAATAAGATAGCCATTTTGAATCATTGGTGAAATTAATTTCTTAGTGTAACCACCATATTCATAATTTCTTATAAAATAGGCTTCTAAAATTTTTTATGTACAGTAATAGGTGGGACCGAGAAATTCAAAGAATTGCAGTAAAATTCTATTTAAAATTTGATTTAAATAAAATTTTAGATTTTTTAACTGATACGGATTTCTTGAATCATGGAAAAAGTTACTTTTTCCCTCGGATCCAACCGAGAATATTACCAAGCAATGTTATTCAATTATGTCTGTTCAGCCGTTCAGAGCCTCTTGTAGCCTGGTGGCCGTGGTAGCCTTGTGAGCAAGGTAACGGACTCGTGTCTGGGGCGTGCCTTGCGTTCGAGCCTAATGCCGCTGAAGACCCGCCTGTTAGGGGGGGGGATGCATGTTAAATCTGTCGAAGCTTAAACTTACTCCCTTTGGTGTGGTGTGGAAATCAGGAAAGGGAGAGGTGCCAACTCAGCTGTCGTCTTCGTCACTTGACTATCGCTTAGAATTACGAGGTCCGTTTCCAAAAGCCCTCTAATAGCGGAATATGCGACGTTAAGGCTATCTTCGGCTAATGTTAAAGAATAGGAGCCAAATTTGGAATATTTTTTCAGATATAAAAGTACTCAAATATTAATATTATATTCTGGTTACACTATCCTGTAGAGAATCCCTTATTTTTTTTATCACACTACTCATTTTTATGCGAGTTGACACATTTTTTCATTTATAAAATGTGTTTTGCACCTTTTTTCCTATACCGTGATGTTAAATGAGCTATCCCTTCACATGTTAAAAGGAAAAACTAATTATTTGTGAAATATTTTGAAATTTTAAATACACTATATTACAAACAAATGCTTGAGTTACAATGTCACAAATTTTTATAAAAATTGAGGCATTTTTTCTGTCCGAAAATGTGCTTCGCGTCAAGTTCACGCTCTCGTACATATGGCGGAAACAGACTTAATATTCACTCGCTCTTGTAGCCTGTACTAACCGAGCAGTCATGATCACGAATTCATGGAGTTGTATCCATCGGATCATGGGCTCGAGTCCTTATGCTACTGAAGACGCATCGTATAGCGGGAATGATACATATTAAATCTTTCAAAACTCAAGGTACTCATCTTGGTGTGATATAGAAGTTCAGAGACTCGGGTGAACGCGACGTTCTTGACAATTGTTCACAATCAAGAGACGTTTAAGAAAATAGCGTGAGAGTTAGGAAAATTAAATAATGGACTAAATTCATGTGACGTCATAGTCACGTGTTTCAGCCAATTAATTCAAAAATTAATTCGACGTCATAATTATATCATAAATGTAATCACGCATTTCCAGCCAATTAGTTCATGTGCTTCACTGTTGCCAACTTTTGCTTTTTGCAGAAACATTCTTTTAAAAAATAAATATTTGTCAACGATATAATAATGCGCACAGTTGAACAAAATGCACTTAATTTAAAAGTATTCGTATAATGTAAAGCTTATTTTTTAAATTTGAGCTTTTTGAAGAACTTTAACACGTGAACTCTTAACCGAATCATCAAATTTTAAATGTTATCTGAACTTTACAAGTTGAATAACTAGTATGTCAATTTTTTAATCAATGGGAAACACGTGATTGCCATTTTCATGTGACCATGAATTTAGTCCACTGGTTTATTTACGTCACAGCTATTGATTACAGTATATCCATTTATATTGAAGTTATTTATAATATTGGTTAGTTCAATAGAGTTCACACACACAGAATGTTATTTGTGAGGGAGGAGGCAACACGACCGTTCTTTTTGGTGTTTTCCAACGGACTCTCCCCACTGGGTCGGCGGTTCTTCTGACACCTCGAATTTACACTCGGGTTTCTGGCTCGCAGATGTCGAATATAGCCGTCAGGAATGCACGATCATCGGCAATATCAGATGATAGACCTCACAATAGTTAGGGGTGCTCGTGTGCATAGACGGTGTTATCCTATTCACAAAAATAAGCCGATTTTTCAGCTGTGTGACGCGAAAACGTCACACCCTCATTCTACTTCAGAGTGTGGTGTTATACGATCAATAAACATCCTTTGTATATGTAAAATATAAGTTCATATTTAAAAATGAATAGAAAAAAAGGCAACACCGTTTTGTTCAAATTCTTCATACAACAATTGATAGAAAACTTTCTCAATTAGAAATGCATTCCAACCCCGCATTTCTGACCGGATAGGGAACAGTTATGAATTTGAGAATTTACGGAAGTCCCGACATTTCTATATTCTTTGTCCCCTCTTTTTTTTTTAAAAAAATAACATGAAGACTAAAAGCGCAACGTAATTGTTCTGAACTTAAAGCTCCTACTTAATAATTTGATGACTGAGTAATTTCTCACAAAAGAAAGTTTCTTCCTCTAAAGTTTATTTCAGATAAGTGTGTATTTAGAAACGTAGTCTTAATTACAAGAAAATGAAACCTCATTATTCCCCCAAAATGCAAAACAATCTTAAAAGCACAGTCATTGGGTAACCTTAAGCAATCTGCTTTAATTGAAATTTCCTTTCTTTCTCTAACAAGATGAATAATTTAACGTTTAATTCCTTTCTTCTAATGGCAATTATTTACCAACTTTGTTTGACCCATTACAATTTTCTTTTACTTACTTATCGAGGATTGTAAATCTCATTCAAGCAAATAAAATTTCCTTTTTCTTTTCACTTAATAGAACATTTAAGACCATGAGCTTCATCTGGACTATTGTTTTTAACCAGTTAACTCTGATACACACTTATAAGGAAAGACAACTATGTGTGTCACGGAAATCGTGTGATGACGAGTACTCGGTAATCACAGAGTTAAGTGTCGCTGTTAAAAAACACTTTTTTATCCAATATTTTATAAAATTGCCAATTTTATTACTAATACATATAGCCCCTTACATAGACCTCCCGTACAATAAAGTAATTAAGCTTGGTCGAGAGTTCATGAGGCCAATAGTCCTTCCGACCGTACGTTTTTATGGATATCTATGAATAATGGTGATTGTCGAAATTCCCGGACTGAGAGATCTAAACACGCAAAGATTTCTTCCTTCTTCCCTGACAAAATATTTTCTACCTGTCTTGACGCTAAGAAAGTTCTGGAGTAAGTTTTATCACAATCCTGTCACAAGAAATCATCCTTGCCTTTCCCCCCAATACAGTAACTGTTTTTGTTGCTAATCCTCCAGGGTCTGACGTAGTCGGATTAAATCAGTTACATCGTTGACTCTCAAAGTCTAGCACAGGAAGAAGATCAGAGTAGATATCTTTGGCTGTGAGATCCATGCAATGCATTATGTGTTCGGGGGAAGCTTGATATCTTGTACAGAGTTGTTCTCTATTTTGTGTTCTCTGAGAATGACAAGGCACTTGATGTGACCTGGCAAGAGACGAGAGTGTAGTCTGGAAGCATCTGTCATACTTGAGGGCTAAGGCCAGACCGGGTCTATTACCCACATATCAATGGTGAGTGGGAAGCACCCTCCATTCCACTAAATTCTGAGATTTTTTTAACGAGTATAATTCCAGATAGTTAAGGGTGAATGTGGACGAAGTCGGAAGTTTACAGCCCTCCTTCGCTTGTTAGTCCACCATTTCATTTGAGTAAATTTCGTCATGAGATGGGATCCGTTGAAAATGGATATTATGGTGCAGCGATATATATGTTTTTTTGTTCAGTAACTGTTTTTTAGGCATCACGGCATTGGGCCATTACTCTGTCAGCACATGCTTGTAACATCAAACAGTTGGAACTTGCATCTCTCGATAGCTAGGTAACTTCGGGCCAAGCTAATCACAGGGCTCAGTGCCAGATGGGCATCACGCTTTTATCCCATGGCTGACCATACCCGAAAGAACCCTATTACAAATCAACTTTCCGGCTTTGTCCTTTTTAGCCTAACATCGAAAAAACATCTTCACACATAAATTCTTTATGCAAAATTATACGCTGTTTTAGCGGGTGCATAAGGGGGGGGGACGCATGATTTTATCTTAAATTTTTCATATTTTTTTATTTGGTTTACTCCAGCCTGGACTCAAAACATTCTAAACATGTTGAAATTTGAGAATGTTTTGTTTTTCGCAAAAATTACAATTTAAATAGCCAATGGTCACTACTTTTTAAGCAATGACGGGATGCTTGTTGTGGCTCAAAATTCTGCAATATCTCGATGACGAGTACATTCGTCAATCATAATTAACTGGTTAAGATTAAGCAAGCATCAAGTGTACACATGCCATGATGAGGAAATAAAGTTATCATTTATCATTCTTTTATCTATGATGATGTTATCAGACTTATAACTCGGAAGCATTGTTTCCATTATCTTCCTTTAATTCTAAGCCAACCATTATGAGTGAATTGATTTGATATATTCTCTCCATTTTTAAGGTGACTTGGCACCCTTTGAGCACAAATTTCTTTATTTACGTATTTAAAAATTATATTTTAGCATTTTATATACAATGTTTCTATTCAAGAAAATGATACCAGATAAAAATTTTCATATATTATTTACACAATTTTAAAAATTTAAATTTTTGAAGAAAATTGGGAAAATTTTAAAATCCTTCTCCTTTTGTAAAAATTAATTTTTTGATCTGAAATGTTTTTATAATATTCTTATGGATGTTCTCAACAACTTTAGGGATCGATTTTAGAATAACTTTATTCGTTTTCGAGAAAACAAATAAAATGTTGATATACAGGCTAAAAATCAACGAAAAAGCCAACATGTCTTACATTTTATTTATTTTAAAAGTATTCAGTTTATTGCAAAACGGATCCCTAATTTTATTACATACTTTATTTTTAACACGCAGGAAAAATGGAAGTGATTGGTAAATAATTGTCGAAGGAGTAGCATTTTGAATGCACTAAGGTTTCGAAAAACACAAACTGAGAAAAACGAGTTTAAAGTTTATAATTCTGAAAAAATAACTATTATAAGCTTAATTAAATTTAAAATACCACTTTAAGATATTAGTTATACGTTTTTCTTTAAAATAATTGCATTTTCATATTTTTTCAACCCACACATTTTTATAAATGATCAACTTTTAGAGAGTACTAATTGCACAAGAAAATTCAAGAAAAACGTTAAAAAAAATTTTTCTGTCGCGACAGAAATTTTATCCGTTTTTTCTCTTCTTATAATATTAAAGTATTACATTTGTATGAAAAATATATCAGGAATAAGAACTGAAATTATATAAAATTTTTAATATAAAATGCCTTAATTTAAAAATTTTAATGCACACATTTCACAAAGAAAAAAAAATGATTGTATGCATTGCCTCGGAAATATTCTGCTTTATATATTGTACATTCTTTTTTAATGTTATTATTTCTCTTTATAAATTAGATTTTTTTATCAAAACGCTTTTTTAGCTTTTTTTTTTTTCTAAAAAGGGGCCGTGGCTGAATTGCCTAATTTGTTTTCAAATGAAGTTTTAGTCAACTTCTAACTTTCTGACATGCACAAGTGATATATCAATCGAAAGATAATAATGCAAAGAATAAGATTAAATGAAAATAAAAAAAAACGATAGGTTTGGGATTTTAGGGGTACCAAGTCCTCTTAATATGGAATGAATCCATCGATTTTTAATCAATGTCATTCGATATCAATTCACTGGCTATAATTCTATTGAATATTTAATTATAATTAAATTTTTTACCAGGGTTTCATGGTTAATAAAGCAGCGTTTTTCAAACTATGGGGCGAGCTACCCTAGATGGGCGTGATAACGCTACGTGGGGGAGGGAGCATATCGAAAAGTCTAAAGTAAGATATTATTTTAAAAAAATTAGTTTACTGAAAGGAAGCAAAACAAAATAGTCTGACATAAAAAAAAATAAGACACGTGTTGCATTTTTATTACAATCTTTTCTAATTTTTAAATTAGAAAAAGTAACATAATACTTATCCTATTTAAAATATCTATTGTACTTAGGTATTAAATTTAATATTTGTTACTTTTATCTTGATAATTTGTACCGGTTATAATTAAGGTCGTATTGTAGCTTTAGTGTCAAAATACATTGCATTCAATACATTGATATTGTATGGGGGGGAGGAGTGAGTGAGTGAATATTATGATTGAAAACCGGGTCGCAAATATTAAAAGTTTGAGAATACTGTTATAAGCGGATTTTATATAAATAAGACGGAATAACTGCTTTTAATGATTAATTTTTAAATATCCTAGCGATTTTCTATATTCATCCTTTTCCTTAATATTTCATTCCCCCTTTTTTTCCTCACTTGTATTTAGTTGATCCTAGATCAGAAATATACCTTTTTCGTAAATAAAAGAATATGTTTGTGCAACTTGACTTAATGACCCCTTGAATCAACAGAACCAATGATTCATTTCTAAATATCGTATGGCCTATAATTTTTTTTCACGTCTCTCCTCTTCCTCTTGCTATATTTTTCAAAGTTTGCATTGAATCTCGATTCCCAACTTGAAAGGGGAATAATTTTGATATTGTTACAGTCGGACCGTAATTTAACGAATTCATCGGAACAGAACATTTTGTTCGTTGAAACGGAGTTATTCGTTATATTGGGGTCCAAACAAAATATGAATTTTTTGCCCTTACCTTCTGGAAATTTCGTAAGCAATTACACAAAAAATATCCGTAGTTAGAAACTATATTCGTTTAATCCGACATACTATTGGTAAATATTTACACTCCAATTAAATGGAAATTTTAAAATACTGACTAATAGATGTCTAACAATTTTTTTTATTTCTGATTGATAAAGAGTTCTTTTTCGACTTTAAGCAGAGAAGAAAATGCAGCTGCATAATGTTTTCAGTTTCCAAACAATGTAAAGCATTTGGGCTCAACACTGTGCGTAGCCTAGTGGTTAGAGCATCGGACTCCAGACGGGAAGGCCTGGGTTCGATGCCCGATGCCACCAAATACCCTCCGATTACACACGGAGAACGTACTCGTTAAATCAGTGGGTCCGTAGTCTTGTGGGCTTAACACGAGCACCGGGACTGGAGAATATTTCCCTCCCCTTCAGTTTCCATGCAGAAATTGTGAAGGCGGTGTCGCCATCTATATCGTCCCTTCGGGGAATTTCGCCGAACTAAATCGTACTGTCACTTGTATGGTGCTCAAGGCCAACGACAGGCGTACCTCTAGCCCCATGCCACGATGAATTTCGTGGGCCTCGATCTGACTACGTCAGACAGGTGGCATTAGAAACAACAACAACAAATGACCTAGCGGGCCACTTCGGAAAAACATTATAATCTCGCAAGCCGCACTTAAAATATGTACCTTTATATCAGATTTGAAAAAAAAAAAAAAACATTTATGGAGTGAAAACTTAAAACAGAATGAATTATTGTTTTCATTATTTTTCATGTATACCCAGACATAGATAATATAATAATGTTTATATAATATAATAATGCAATGATCAAATAATGTTTAAAATATTACAGTTGCCATTTTCTTGCAAATTACGGTGTTCCTTTTGAATTAATCTTTCGTTATTTATTGTTGAAATTTGATAGTACTGTCAGTCGCTTACGATTAAGTATACGTTGCCCTTTATCTTAACCGTCCTGAATATTTTTTTTAACTTTAAAAAACTTCTCTGACTGCTTCTTGCTTTTTGGGCACCCCAAACAGAAAAGGAGGAAGAGAAATGAAAGTCGCACACACACAGAATCATGTACCATCCATAGTAAAGAATATGCATAATGCAATGCGGAATTTATTAAAGTAATTTATTATAGAAAAATCAAATGTAACTGTATGATAAAATATAAATTTATTTTAATCTAAAGAACGTTTCTACTATCAAAAAGAATTTGTCTTAAAACAAGGACAGGTAACAGGCAAACACTTTGTAGATTTAAATATATATATTTTCCCCTCAAATAAATTTCAAAATGAAAAAAATTTAAAAACCTGATATTTAAAATTTTTTAAAGAGTCGGCGGGCCGCGTGTTGGACACCTCTGATGTAAAGCATTAGAAAATGTAACTGCTTTGATTGGGGTATTCATTGGCTCCGACAAATCAACAATTTTCTTCAGTTGCACAAATAAACAGCCCGTCATCAAAAGTAACATAATCATTAAAATCATGTTCCCTGCGTTGTGGAGGAGGATGAGGTAAGGAAATTTCCTATCCTATTCAGAACTCACGTGAAAGGTTACACTCATGACTCGTCTGCACTCAATAAGTCTAAGAATGGTCTGAACCCTTTCCCGTCAAAATTTACTGCTTTTTAGAAAAGTCTTTTTCTGTTCCAGAAAAACAGGATGATATTTGAAAAAAAAATCCTGTTTTTTTCTAATACAAACTAATATATATTTTTTTAACTGTTGAAATAATTTGTTAATTCGGAGTTTATTATTCGTTAAATAGCTGGTTTTGCTCTTATTTTAATCGGGGGAAGAGAAATTCGTTAAATCGAGAAATTCGTTAAATAGGGGGCATACTGTAATTGGCTATTTTATCATTTACCTTTCACAACTTTTTTGGATGTGAAGTATTCAAAATTTCTATAAATTTTTTCACAAGGAAAAACAAATGCTTTAAATGTTTTTAAGAATATTAAAATCAAATTTCTATACAATTGTTTTAAAATTTGCGGTGAGCTCGTTAGAATCTCTATGCCGTAAAACTAAGCTATTAATATTTCTGTTGAATATGAAACAGTTTAAAACCAATTTCTATGCGTATTTACTTTAGATCCCCTGACAAGAAAAAAAATATTGGAATCTTTCGTAGTTGTGACTGTATTGATGATTAATTGTATTTTTCTTTAAGAATATCTTTCAAAAACTAATTACTTCAATATTTTATTTAGAGGCTCTTTTTATTCACGAGAAGTCATAGATCTAAAATTCTTTCAGGGGTCGTCTCCTTGAGTTGTCATTTTGATGAGTTATCAAAAATAACTTCTTCGAACGGGAAAAGATGGGTGGTATAAATTATAACTAGACTCGATTCGTGAGAATGTGGGAGAAGGGTCAATAAGGAAGGGGTCACTTTTACCGTTGTCCACCTCCCGGTGGTAAAAGATTGTTGGCTCCCATAAGACACATCTATTTTTGTTTTAGTTAACGAGTTAATTAAGTATTTGTTTTTGTTTAACTACGTTATCAATATATGTAGTTATGTAATAGTCGCAGTTTTTTAAAAATAAGAATAAGAAATTGGATTTTTAGAATAAGAAATATGTAGAGAATTAAAGATAAGGTGCTGTTTGTGTGGCAGGAACTTTAATTTATTAAATAAGAATAGTATATTTATTTAAAAAAATTTCAAGGGTAGAAACAAAACTTTTATTACAATTTAAAGAAAACAACATAGAGGAAGTTCAATCCGATTAATCATTTTTGATTAATTTCTTTTTAGGTTAATTCATTTTGAAAAGTATTCACGTTTTGAATTTGAAATACAATTTTCTTTCTTTTTTGGCTAACAAAGGATATTTTCTATAAGAAATTTTTCACAAACTGAGTTTCCAATTAAAAAAAATATTGTAGCTTATAATTATAGTTATTTGAAGGAAATAAAATTTAGCTCGGCCATATTTTGATACTGAGCAACATTTGGTAATCTATTTTAAATTAAAATTCAGAATTTTCTTTTTCTTGAAGAAAATTAAAAAAAAAGCTTTTAAGGTATCTCAGGGGTGTTAACTTCGCCTTGGTGGATGAAAATATAAACAATTTTCAAATAAGTATAATTCCTTGAAATTAAATAATTCAAATCTTTGACACATTACTTATAAAGTAATGAGGCTTCAAAAAAGTGTAAAATGTTTAAAATATAATCATAATTTAAAATATTATATAAGCATATGAAAATATAAAACATTTCTGTAAGAAACATTAAGTTTTACGTTGCGCATCGTATTTTTTAAAATAGAGTTGTAATTATTAGCAATAAGTTGATTTATAAAGTTAAATGTATCCTTATTACACTAGTTATTTTTATATAAATAGAATAATAAATTACATTTAAAAAAGTAAAGAAATACATTAAAATTTTTTAAATTTTAATATTTTTCAAATATTTTGAAATACATAAGATATATAATACTAAAATTATGTAGGGTTTAAAGAATATGGTACACTTTTTTTTTATAATTTTATTTATACATCAAAGGCTATTATTTTAGAATATAGTATGGGTAACGTAAAATTTACTTAATATTTTTTACAGAAATGTTTCTTAATTTCATATGCTTATAATTTTTTAAATTATTACATTTTAAACAATTTGTACTTTTTTTAAACCTCTTTCTTTTATAATGAGTAAAATATTCGAATTATTTAGTTTTAATTTTAAAGAATATCTATTTGAAAATGTTTGTTTTTCACCCCCGAGACTTCTTAATGGGGTCTTGTTTTATTTCCAGTGTATTTGAACCAAAATTTTTGTAAATCAATTATAAATCTCTAACGAAAATGTTCTATTCGCAAATTTGTATCGTCTATCCAAGCGCATACAGTAATATTTGTGTTTCGACGTTAGCTTTACTAAACTTAACCCTTCATGACGTTATCAAATCACTTTTTGTTCTGAAAATACGGTGTACTACAGAATCTAACTCACAACTTTTAATATAAAGACAAATTTCTGAAAATTTTGGTACCTATATAATTTGTCTTTTTTGATATTAAAGTCAAATAACGTGCACTTTTCTTTTTCCTTTGAACTGTTCATTACATGTGCATAAATTTTTATAAATACTTTTGAGAGCAGAGAGCTGTTTTTTCATATACAGTAGCCCACAAAAGTTTTCGTACACTTAAAAAAATATCAACATAGCTGTAAATATTGTATTTTTTTCTTTATTTAATACTTAGTAGGATATATTTTTAGCGCCCACAATAACTTTTAAACGCCTTGGTATTGGTTTCATCGGGGTTTTTTCGTAATTTCTGCATCTATGTTCCTCCATGCTTCTGTGATTGTTTTTACTTCACTTTTTATTTTTTTTATATCAAGTTTTCTTTTTCAAAAATCAAATTATCATGAAGTATGTTTTACTAGGTATGAATTAGGTGATTTAAGATGGTTTTTCAAAATTTGGGACAGTTAGACACCAGCGGGTGTACATTGAGAGCAGTGATCTTGGTGTCATTCATTACCTTGTTAAAAAATGAAGTCATCTACAATATCCAAATTTTGATCGGATAATTTCAAATTGTTCTTTAAAATATTAAAATAGAGTTCATGATTCACAATGCCATAAAAAAATACCAAATTACCTAGCCCTGAAGCCGACTTACATCCCCACGCAAGAACATGTCCACCATGTTTCAGCATGATGGTGGACGTATTGTTCCAATTAAATTCTTGGGATTAAGTTTCTCAAGTTTTCTACAAACTATTATACGCCCATCGGATCCAAAAACGTTGAATTTTCTTATTCCAAACAATTCGCTCTCAATGTGTTGAATTTTCTGAAACTTAATCCCAAGAATCTAGTTGGTACAGTGAAGTATGGAGGTGGAGGCGTTCTTGCGTGGGGGTGTTAATAAGTTTCAGGGTTAGGTAATTTGGTATTTTTCGATAATGTTAATCATGAGCTCTATTTAAATATTTTAAATTATCCGACCAAAATTTGGATTTTGTAAACTTCATTTTTTAACAAGATAATGACACCACGTATGACTCTCAATATACGCCACTGATGTCTCTATAACTGTCCCAAATCTCAAAAATCCTCCTGATTTATGCCCGGTATAACATATTTCGTGAGAATTTGATTAAAAAAACACACAGAAGAATGCAGGAACATCGATGCAAAAATTACTAAAAACTGATGAAATCTATACCAAGACGTTTAAAACTGTGTACGCTAAAATATATCCAACTAAGTATTAAGAAAAAAAAAATACAATATTTAAAGCTATGTTGAGATTTTTTTAAGTGTACGAAGACTTTTGTGGCGTAATTTTTTAAGTTTTTTTATTATTAATTTTTTAAAATAATAGTTATGCTTTAAAAATTGGTTATATTAGTCCATTAAAAACAAGTTACAGATATCATAAAAGAAAATTACAATTTTGATATATTAATTCTTATTCACATCGCAAACATCGAATTTTGTTGAAATTTGCAAGTGTACGAACACTTTCGTGAGTCGCTGTGTCTGAATCTTCAAAAAATAAACGATTTTTTTTTCGAAAATATTTAAATATATTGGATTTCATTTAAATATTTTCCGTAACATAAAATGCGCAACTTTAAACATTAAAGGGCTACTTGGTACAAAATTTTATAAAAGTATCAGTTCATAATCGAACCAAAATCAGATTTTTTAAAATATTACATGTCTTAGGAATCTTTCTGTATTAAAATGGTTTGTTCTTAATATTCCCAAGATATGAAATCGGTACATTAAATTGAATTTTATAAATTTTACAATTTATTCATATTATTCAAAATAGGTTATGAAGAATAAATAAGAATAAACTAATTCACTTTACATTTTTTATTTAATATGGATAATTATTAGATGCTGATAAAAATTAATATTCCAGGATGTCATGACGTTTCATTTTATATCTTGAAATATTAAGAGTAAACTAATACTATAAGCAAATTATTTATCATGATATAAATTAATATACCACTAACTAATATAAAAGAATACTATAAACATACCTCGCTTTAATTTAACCTCGAATATTTTATCTTAGAATTATAAATGAAATACATATTATTATAATAAAATGTTATCTTTTATTATGAGCAATAAATTATAAACTAATAATATATACTATATCATAATATAAATAAAAAAGGAATGCTATGAATTATAGTGCATTTTAAATTCGTCAGCAATATACTGGTTATTCCAAGATATATTTGGTTTAGCATATACAAGATGCGTTTGTCTAAATATTTAAATATCTAGAAAATTGATTCTCGACTTTTTTTCCGGTACATTTTTAACAATTTCAAAATTTGACGGCATGCTAATAATAAAATAAGTTTAAAAGATACTTATCTATATACTTATCTGTAATACACTATCTGTAATACACTATCTGTAATACACTATCTGTAATACACTATCTGTAATACACTATCTGTAATACACTATCTGTAATACACTATCTGTAATACACTATCTGTCACTATCTGTAATACACTATCTGTAATACACTATCTGTAATACACTATCTGTAATACACTATCTGTAATACACTATCTGTAATACACTATCTGTAATACACTATCTGTAATACACTATCTGTAATACACTATCTGTAATACACTATCTGTAATACACTATCTGTAATACACTCTCTGTAATACACTCTCTGTAATACACTATCTGTAATACACTATCTGTAATACACTATCTGTAATACACTATCTGTAATACACTATCTGTAATAGTTTTTGATAATTTTCAATGTTAAATAAAATGTGTACGATAAAGACATTAATACCTCTCTCCTTTCATCTGCATTGAAAAGTCTCGATCGTTTTTTCGTTTTTATATTTGTTAAGGCTAAAAATCTGAATTTACACAAATAAGACGCAGAAAATTGTAACAATACTTTTAAAGCTTTTTTTTGGCTATTACTGGATAATCGCCTTTAATTTTAATCCAAAATGAATTGACTCTTCCGAATGCTTAGAAATTAAATATCAATTATTACTCAGCAAAATTAATTCTTCCTCTTCGTTCAAAGTTATTTCATATGCAAATATATCCATTATCACAAATGGATTAAGAAACAATCAAGTTTTTTTTATATTTAAATTTGAGGAGTAATGAATACTTTTCTCCTGGTGTTGCCAAGTAGTCAATAACAATTTTATAAATATTTGATCTCAATAAAACAGCCGAATCATTCGGCTCCATACTTTTTTTCCCTCTCGGATTATAATTGATAATTTTTAAAAAAGTTGGCGGTACACAAGTGTTGCGGCACAATGGTTGAGAATCACTGCTCTGGAGTTTAGAGCGGAGCTCTCTTTTTCAGTGATACCAGAGATTAAAACCTTAATGAGTTTTGTAAGCTACTATTGCCATAAAATTAACCTAAAAACTTGCATTCCACTGTTCATTTTAACGATATTTTAATGTGATGTACGGAATATTTTATATTTTATTTATTGTATGCGAATTTAGAAATTTATTTCTTTTTAGTTAAAGAATTCGTTTTGTTTAAAGGAATATGCCCTACAATGCTTGTTATATATATTTTTAAAAATCAGGGCGTGGTATTACTTTCAGAGTGAAATTATACTTCTAAAGTTCGGTGATCGGGACCCAGTTATGGCGTGGTTCATAATTTCATTACTCCCGAACCTCGCCAATCGTAGAATGGTGTCTTTTTTTTGTGGATCTTTTTTAAGAAGTCGCCAAATACAAAGGATTTCCGTAGGTGGAGCTGAAGTTTATTGAACTGGCACGCAGATCAAAACAGTCTTCATTCACTTGATAATGAAAACACAAATGTAGTTTAACTCCTAATGTTAATGAACTTGATATTTTTGACATGTGTACTTGGAATTAATTTAATTTGAAAAGGGTATTTGAATTTCGTATTCCTTGAATTGTTATTGAGTATTCTATACGTGAAGCCGCACTTACTTTTTGAGGGTGTTTATTTTTATGAGGACGTTGCCTTAAAGAATAGAATATAAAGCAGTTGAATTCGATGGGAGTACTCCAAAATGTCTTTTCCTGTCATAATTAAAGCTGTACACCCATAATCTACAGCAACGAATTCTTCCAAAAATACGTTAGGACGGTCTAATCCGGCTGCTGTTTTCCGTATTTTGCTCATTCCCAGAAGGGAAATCTTTTCGTGTAAGTGATCTTCGTTTCGAGTTAGAGAGAAAAAATACGTGAAAATACATTGTAGTTTGTCGGGATTGTTAAATTTCATGTTAACCGATATTTCCTCTTAAGCGTTTTCTAGTTAAACGTATTTCACTGTACATCGTTAGCGTTTCACAACCTTAATTTATTTTTCTTTTCATTTAAATTGACACCAAAATGACTTTTTGGAGGGAATAAATAAGTGTAATTCCGGAAATTCATTCACATTGAACATTTGGACTTGCCAATGAGCTTTTAGAAACCGAGGGATAGTTTCTAGGGTACTTGAAATTTAAATTCGACTATAATAGTCCGCCGTGTAGAGGAGCTTGTGCATGTTAAACATATCATTTCTCAAAATCTTGATGTTGATGCAATGAAGAAGTTAGAATTGGGGGTAGCTATTTCGGTTATTGTCTACTTCTTGTAATAGTGATTGAAAAATGACATTCGTTACCTATAGTAATTAACCAATTAACTGTAACGCCTCCGTTTGGGAGCACGCAAGTATGTGTGTCACGGAAATCAAGCAATGACGAGCATAATAGTCAATTACAGTATAAATGTCGCTATTAAATCGCCAATGTTAATACTAATACTTTTTGTACGGGAGGGAGGGTATTTGTATCGGGCTGTAAAGTAATTTAGCTTAATTGCGGGTTCATGAGGCCGACGGTTCTTCCGAAAGTAAGTTTTTATGGATATCTATGCA
Organism: Trichonephila clavipes; assembly: GCA_019973935.1. Taxonomy (NCBI): domain Eukaryota; kingdom Metazoa; phylum Arthropoda; class Arachnida; order Araneae; family Nephilidae; genus Trichonephila; species Trichonephila clavipes. The sequence continues at coordinate 281,164 of BMAU01000311.1, read as the reverse complement.
TTTTCGTGATAGTAAGAACATTCCTGGACTGAGAGAGACCGAATCACACACTGATTTACTTCCTTCTTCAATGGAAAAATGTTTTATGTATTAGCACCTACTCCAGAACTTCCTTAGTGTCGTGGGGTTGATCAGTCATCCTACCAGAAAACATTCTTGCCTATCCCACTCCAATAAAGAGGACTGCGGTAGCCCAGTGGTCAAGGTATCGGATTATGGTAGGCATGTCATGAGTTCGAGCCCAGTACCACTAAAGACAAGCCGTGTAGGGCAGCGATGCACGTTAAATCTGTCGAGAACTCAAGCGTCCTCCCGTTGGTGTGGAGTGGATGTTAAGAGAGGGGGTGCCAGCTCAAGTGTCGTCCACGTCACTTGACCATGGTTCAAAATTACGTGGTCCGAAGCCAAAAGCCATCGTGTAGCTGTACACTGCGACGTTAATATTCACTCACTCACCCCAATAAAGTAACTGTTGTTTAGGCAGCACGGCATTGAGCCACTATAATGCCAGAGCACATGGTTCTAACATAAAACAATTGCCATTTACATCTCTCGATGGTTGAGTAACTTCAGGCGCAGTTATCACTGCGCTCGGGACCAGGGCGGCGTCACGGATTTTTCCCATGGCAGACCAAACCCAAAAGGAACTTTATTATAAATCAACTGTCCAACTTTTTATCCGTTTTAGGCTTATATCTAAAACATTATCAACACACATAAATGAATTCGTTGTGCGAAAATATACGGTGTTTCAACCGGTGCATACGGGCACTCATGAGTTAATCTTAAGTTTTTCATATTTATTTATTTGTTTTTTTACTCCAGCCGGGGGCCTCAACATATCCTAAATATCTCGAAATTTGAGAATATCATTAATTTTTCTCAAAAATTGCAATTTCAATATAATGGTTACCACTTTTTATGCATTACGAATATACTCGTCGTGACACAAAATCCTGCAACTTTTCCATGACGAGTATACTCATCAATTACAGTTAACTGGTTAAGAAGAAAGTATGCGTTTCCTTTTTTAAACAATCTGTTAAAACTTGCCTTCTGTAAAAAAGAAAAAAAATAGGGCTGCGGTAGCCGAGTGGTAATGGTCACGAACTTGCAGTCGGCGTTGTCGAGTGCCGAGCTCGAAACCTATTTCAGCTAAAGACCTAATGTATAAAGGGGCAGGTTAAGTTTGTCGAGGCTCAAAGTGCTCCCACCGTTGATGTTGAGTGCAAGTTTAGAGGGGGCAACTCGGGTGTCGTACTCAAGGTTCGAAATTAAAAAGTCCGTCACCAGCATCCTAGTGTAGCTTCAACGAATGAAATAAATTTAAATCAAATTATATATATAAATGAATAAAAAAGTTTTTGCTCAATGAAGATTGTGTTCTGGCGTAGTTTTTTCCCCATGGGTTGCGTCGTAGCTTTAAATCCTTTTGAATAAGCTAGCTAGTCTTGGAAATTCCGCCAATAGCCCTCTTTTGGCATGAAAATATGTTAATATAAATCGAGTAATTTAACCCCTTAACTGCCGAATGAAAGTTACTTGATTCGCTCTCCAGTACCATCTTTTTTCATATAGGCACGCGCATGCAATGTATTGGAGGGAAAAGAAAAGGCATAAATTAGCAAAAGTATCTCTTTGAAATATAAGTAAGCCCTTCACAATTACTTTCAAGGTTATCGCATTTTAAAGTCTTCGGAATAGACTTTAGAGCAAGCGCAAAGAAAGCGATGGTATTTCGGAAAGATGTATACATACGTGCAAGGCATTTAACGCACCGGTTGGGTGAGACGCATATATATACGCTGGTGACAGCTAAGGGGTTAATAATCCCTCCCACACTTTGACCTTTGTTGAATAATTGATTTGAGTGTGAATAAAATAAATCAAATGATTTCTTATGATGTTTGAGAATTGTGATTAAATCATAATATATTCATTGGAGCATTGCAATTAAGAATGCATCTATAGTTCTGTATTGAAATTAAATTATATTCATTAGTAACCATTGTGATAGAGTCAAATTTCTGAATCGAATTGTTGACAAATTTCAGACTGCATATGAAAAATAAATACTTTTAAACTTTTCTTTTGGTATTAAATTCAGATAATTTTATATATTCATTGAAAATGCATATAAATCAGTCATCAAACTGGCATGCATATCCTTGGCGATATGCGAACAAACTTTAGGAGTAGATGAAATGATATAGAAATTATTTATTTTGAGTATTAGCTCGGTAAATGTACTCTCAAAGCAATATTCTCAAAACAATTTGAAAACATTTGGGGGGAAATTCTTTAAACAGTTGGATTAAATAGTAAAATCGTACTACTCTTGGAAATATAAGTGTAGAAAAAGATATTTTTAAGAACAAAAATTACTATCATCCTTTTAGAAATTCCTGAAAAATATTAATCATAGTAGTTTTTAATTTTAATCTTAAAAATTTAGTTCCTTTTGAAGCGCATGAATCACTAATGGTGTTAACGACAATACAAACTCTCAAACCTTATTAGTGATTAAAAAAAAAACTTAAAAATTGCAGGAGAGAGCTGTAGTCACGAGTTTAGATTAGGATTCAATTGCAGGATCTTTCAGTCAGTGGAGTAACGTACACCTCCGCAATCCTCCCCCCGCATTGCAGGGGAGGCAAAGGTTCTATGGGGCCCAAAGTCTGACTGCCGTCAAGTACCTACTATTTGTAAAGTCCAAATTGGGGGCCCAAATGTTCTGTTACACCACTGTGCTTTTAGTTATAATAAATAACCAATCCAGACGATTGCAGAACAGTTAATAGACTAGATGTGGATTCTAAGCGTTTTAATCACAATCGATCAACAAATTAAAGAGGCTGCGGTAACCTAGAGGTCATGATCATGAACTCGTGGATGGTGTCACCAGTTCATGCCCTAGTGCAATGGAAAATACGCCGTGTAGAAGAACTGATGCATATTAAATCTCATGTCACAAAGTTCTCACGTTGGCATGGCGGGGAAGTTAGGAGAGGGTGCAGCTCAGATGTAGTCCTTACCACTTGACCGTGGTTCAAAAATAAGAGGTTCGTTCTCAGTGGCCCTCATGTTACTTTACAGTGCGACGTTAATAAATACTCACTCGGTAAAAAATCGAAAACCATTTAAAAGTTTTTTTTTTTGGAAATGTTAGTAGGTTTAATTGAAGATTACGTGTGAGGTAAAAATATTGAGAAGGGGGCATAGAAGGAACATATTTTGACAGATGCAAATGACTTCCTTATAAATTCAGTGACTTTTATCAAAGCCATATATTCATAATGTTTCAAAATGTTTATTCTAAAGTAGTATCTTTACATGACATTTATGTAATAATCTGCAAAATTCTCTTTAATAATTAACCGTATCTTAACTCATTGGATAATTTTTAATTAAAGACATACTACATAACCCCGAGAATCTAACTTGTGTTCACTTACAAGTTTTTTACCTTTTTAATAAAACCACGAACAGTATTCTCCCATTTTTGATGATGACCCTATATTTTTTTCTCACGAAAGATGACCAAGGTCTCGCTAGAATAATCACGCTCCTAATGTAGGCCTTGACCTAACATAGTAACCATATTGAACGAACAGTGACAGCTGTCTCGAGGCAGATTGTTGGTCCAGTGGCTGAATAGGCCAAGTCAAAGGATGATGGTTTATTTTCCACGATCATTCATCGCTTATAACTTCATTTAAAACGAATTTCGTTTGGTTGGTTGCCAATTTATCATTTTTAAATTGATTGGGCTGGAATTATCGAATGGAATTATTTATTTAAATGGATTATAAGTATATACATTATTCTTTTTTAACCCTTTACCGAGCTATTTTTTTCTAGCGATGGTACATTAAAATATTTTTGGAGACGAGACTAATTTAAGAAAATGAATTAATTTAGCGTAATAAATCACTTTTATTTTTAAAACCCCTTTCCCTTTAGTGGTAACATGTTTACCACAGCCCACTATGTGCTATTGAAAGGCATTTATATATCTTTTATTTCTTTTCACCTCTCCCCACATGAAATTTTTAAAATATAATTTTTAAATGAACCCTCAAAAGGAATAGTGAATTAGAAATATTTTATATTATATAGATGATGAAATTAAATATTTCTCCATATTATAGCCAAAGAAAACAAACAGATCAGTACACGGTAAATACAACAATCTAAAAAAGTAGCTTATAAAAATATTTTTTAAAACATCCGTTAGCCATGTGTAAGAGATTTGAATCTTTTAATTTTGGGGGTATTTTGAATTGAACTTTTTTTCTAAAAGAAGGCAAAGTCCCAAATCTCTCATATTCAGTATACTAAGCATCAAGGTTTTCAAATAATTCGTGAAATACATTTTTTTGCTCATTAAGATATCAATGTATGCGATTATCATTTACAGAGTTCTCTTTTTAGTGCGTGAAACATAAGTCAACGATCAAGTGCGATATAATACTAATTTTTCTTCCTTCTTAGTTTCCAAACAAAAAATGGGATAGAAATATACGACTGTTTCAGATATTATACAAAACAATGGTGATCACGGTAGCCTAGAGGTTAGGGTCACGAACTCATGATAGAGAAGTGTCGCAGGTTCGAGTCCTGAGCCCTAATTCTATTGAAGACCTGCCGGGAAGAGGAGCTGGTGCAAACGTTAAATCTGTCGAGGCTCAACGTCCTCCAGTTGGCATGGAGTGGTAGTTCGGCGAGGGAGTGTATATTATAGATAGATATTCGTCGCACCAATAGCCCTCGTGTTGCTTCAAAGCTCTACTTCAGCGTTCCTCAAACGGTGAGGCGCGACCCCTAAGGGGTCGTGATAATCCTATCAGGGGGCGTGAGCATATCGAAAAGTCAAACATAAAAGATTTTAAAACATTAATAATTTGCTGAAATAAATCAAAACTAAACAAAATACATTCCGAGGGAAAAATACACATTTACAATGATATAAATATATCAGTACTTCACAATGCATTTGATCATTAATTCATCAATACTAACTTACGAACATGTTTAATAATTACTAGATACCCCATGGGCTTGTCATAAAATTATTTGCAAAATTTAATACTTATCTTGACAACTTGTGTAGTTTATAACTTAAGTCAAATTGTAGCTTCATCAAAATATTATTGAATTCAACACATTATAATTGCATGGAGGTGGGCGCCATGAAAATTATGGTTGAAAATTGGGTCGCAAACATTGAAAGTTTGAGAAGCACTACTCTACGTTAATAAACACTCATACGAACATCTTTAACCAGTAAGTTCCCAGGTAGTATTATTGAATTACTATTGCTCATTAAAGTTATCCAATACCGAAATTTGATATCTAACAAAAAAATGAATTATTTTAGAAATATTAATCAAATTTTTTTTGTATATGGTTACCCATAACTTATTTTGTTTTCCAAATCTTTTGTTTTGAAGAAAAAGCGTTCGAGGAAGCATTGTGTTGGTAGAATGTGCGCAGAAAGATTAATTTTGCCGTTTAACAAAAACTTCTGGGAGTTTTCACGGTTCGGTAGTTCACACCATAAAAGAAAAAGCGTAACCGGACTGTTTATGCTCGGATGGTAATAACGCAAAGGCGCGTTCTTAGTGTTAATAATACGTAATGCTATAACATGTAGCATTGTCGCGGGTGAAATCTTTGACGCGTTCAGTTTAAAGTGTCGCCTGTCAGAGGTGAAGATAAAGTTAGAAAAAAAATAGGTGAGTGCATATGCGTTATTTTAAAAATATTTAGAACACCGAGTGGCAACCGATTTATGGTTCGTGTTAACAGTTTGAGTTATTTGGTTGAAAATGACTTTACTTCAGTGTTTACATTCAAGCCAAACGATTTTTAAGTAAATAAAAAAAATATTTTTTGAGGAAAATTGATTTAAGGAATTTATGTCGTTTAATATGGTTTTCAAGTCTCGAAGGAAAGTCGTGGAATTATGAAACGTGATTTGATTTATAAATATTTAAGGTATCCGACTACGTTCGGAACCGTGATTTTGCAAAGCGCATAAAAGGATAATTTTCATGATATTTAGTGTCACTTATATTAGAATATATGCATTAAGTTGTTTTAAGGACATTTTGGCAAAGAAAATTTATTTAAATATAATATTTTGGCAAGAAACTAACTCAGAATAATTTTTTCCAAATGTTCTCCTTTTGTGAAAACGCTTCTATTATGATAATATTTTGCCTGTATATAGCTCACACCTCTCTACAGAGGCTCAACTAGAATTTTTGAAATATATAAATCCGAAGTGGGTTTATTCATATTTTACGACAACAGAGGGGAGCAATTTTAAGAAAAAAACGCCGATAATTATTTCAATTGGTGGTAACTCTAAAAATGTGAATTTTTCAAAACTTCTAGTTTAGCCTCTGTAGAGAGTCTGAGCTATAGACAGGCAAAATATTACTATAATAGAACCATTTTTCACAAAAGGAGAACATTTGGGAAAAAGATTATTCTAAGTTAATTTTTTGCCAAAATATTATATATAAATAAATTTTTTTGTCAATGTCCTTAAAACAATTTTATGCATGCCTTCTCTAATCCAAGGGACACTAAATATCATGAAAATTATCCATTTATGTGCTTTTTTAAAATCACGGTTCCGAACGTAGTGGTTGGGTTGTTCGATTTAGTAACAAAGAGAAAGAGAAATTCCAATAATTATAACTTTTGGGGGAAAAAGTTGTACACACACAAAATTTTTGCTTAGAAAAGGAGAATTTTATTTGCCCTTACAAAAATAGGACAAGTATAATTTTTCGAATATAACGGACTTACAGGACAAATATTGGCTAGATGTTTTTCTCTTTAACAAATTTTAAACGTAACTAAATGTAACGTTTTATAAATGAATTAGGAATGTTCTACATTTCAAGGAATATTTTATTGCATGTTTGTATTAACTTTAATTTATGCCATAAATAAAAATACTATTATTTATAGGATGTACATATAATAATCTACCCATTAAATTAAAAATTAAATTCACAGAAATTTGAAATTAAATGCTTGAAAAGCAAAGCCTTTTCAATTCCTACTATTAGCTCTCTCTGTCTCTATTTATTTATTTATCTTGGTGGAATTTTCAATCGTTAATAAAAGACATTTTAAAACGCTCAATTGAGCTGAAATTTTATATACATGATTATTTTGGATGGCAATACAATAATTTAATTATAATTAATAAAAATTAATCGATTAAAACTAATTATGAAAAAAATTACAAATACAACCACTTTGGCATCATTTTTGGCGACTTGGGTAAAAACATGAAAATGTTTTTTCACGTTTTAAAGCATTCAGTTGAACTGAAATTTTATATACACGATTGTTTTGGATGACAATACGATACTTCAATGATAATTAATAAAAATTAATTAACACTTAATGTTATGATTCTATCATATGCAGATAAATATAGTAACTATTTAATTCTATTGTAACTATTTAATAAAAAGTAACTAAAATAAAATTTTCTTTGTTAATCTAAGTAGGAATTTGCTTATTTTTTTATATTACTTGTTTCAGCTATAGTAAATGTGTTATCTCTCTCATATATAATCATATATAGAGCTTAAATTTACAAGAATAAAGATAAGTCACTCGAATTAAAAAAAATTAAATCTAATATATGAACCCGCGTTAAATAAAACTATTTTACTCTAGAACTTTTTTCAGTTTATTTTCTTATTTTAGTCATAAAATTTCTACTCGCACTTTGAATTGTTATAAATATTTATAAAACAAAATTACGGACAATATTCAGATAAAATTTCTAAGCAATTTTTGTATTGTGAACGGTTACAGTGCAAGTAAATATAAAGGCTTCTACTTGTTTGATTTATATTTTTAGATAACCAATATAAAAATTTTAATTCTAAAATTTTTAAAAAAATTAGTTTTTTTTTTATTACTAAAATTAGTATACTGTTTTTAGATTAGTAATTCAATTGTAATGTCCAATTCAGATGTGTTTAAAGACACCGAGAAAACTTTAGCAAAATAATTAAAATGGCAAATAGTTTACAGGCAAGGCTGTCTTTGCAAGATGTTAAAAAGCAACATTCATTCGAAGTACTTTTTCATTAGGAAAATATTTTCGAATGGATATGAAGTTTTTCTGCTTATAGTACATCTATCCTATTAGATTGTTTTTGAGATAGAAACGGAACATATATTAAACAGGCCGATTCTTTCACAATAAATCACGTAATTTATTTTTGAACTCTCTACTAATTACAATAAACTTGAATCTAACAGGAAACAAATATATAAATTTACGGTAGCGCAGACTTAAAAATCAAACATTACACATAACTCACATCAGTAATCACAATTTCACATAACATAAATGAAACGCACAGTCAGTAATTGATGTTTGATTCACCTGTTGCTTCCCTTATATAAGCTGTGAAGAACCATCAAATAATCAATCTAGAGTCTTCACGACTTTTGTATAGACATTTATTTTTGTCATAGAATTCGGTGATTTGGCGACGTTTTGCTACCAAATGTGCCGCCAAGTTGTCGAGTCTTGATACCATTAAAAGATTCTGCTTGTAGAAGGGTTGTGGCACAGTTAAACCTGCTGAAGAGTGTTTACGTTGGCTTTAAATTTGAGGAATGGTGCACTAATTCGGTTATCATCCTCGTCACTTGGACGTGGTTCATACTAGACATGGACAATTGCCCTCGTATGTTTGTACTGCAACGTTAATAACCAATTAAACTATTAAATTCCCCCATGACAAAAAAAGAGAATTTCTTTTATTGATACGAATGGTTTCCTTTTATTTTATGGCATATAAATTACGTATAATCATAAGGCATGCAAAAACTATTTGATGATAATTAAACTTTCGAAGCTGCTTGTTTCAGAAACAATTGATTTTTCCCCACTTATATAAAAAAATTTCCAAGCTGCTTTACTTCGTATAACAAATACATTTCTAAATTATCAGTTACTGCAGTCCTTTAGTTGCTTGTAATCACTTCTAAATAAACAGGATCCATTTTCTCCCGGATATGATTTCAAACTGATAAGAACTTTGGATTCCTTTTGAATTTTAAGTATGTCATATTCACACTCACTCACTTTGACTGAATATTGCATACGTTTAGTCACTCGACTCAAAATTACAATCATGCGAATGTTGTTGCTCTCGTATCCATGGATTTGGCAAAAAAAGTATAAGAATCTCTAGTTTCCACCGAAGGATGCTAGCGCTATAGAGCAGTGGTCCCAAGCCTTCGAGCTACGAACAGGTACCACTCCATGGATCAAATGGTATTAGAGTTCTTAGAGGAGGTGTTAAATTTCTCTAGAGGGCTGAAAATATAAACCACTTTCAAACAGGTATAATTGTTTTAAATTTAAATTAAATAATTCGAACCTTTTGCATATTTATAAAGGAATTGGGCTTCAGAAAAGTTTTAAATATTTAAAATATAATCATAATTTTAAGAATTATAAGCATACGAAAATAAACATTTCTATAAGAAATATTAAGTTTTACGTTGCGCATGCTATTTTCTAAAATAGTAGCTTTAATTACTAGCTATAGGTTGGTTTATGAAGTTAAATGTATCACTGTAGTACTTTTATATAAATAGAATAATAAATTATATTTCTTTAAAAAAATTAAATTACGTTTTAATTTTTTTAAAAAAATTTTTCAATATTTTTCAAATATTTTCAAATACTAAAGATATATTATTCTTAAGTGATGTAGGGTTTAAAAAGTATGATACATTTTATAATACTATAAAGTTTTATATATAAAGGCTGCTATTTTAGAAAATAGCGTGCGCAACGCAAAAATCACTTAATATTTATTGCAGAATTTTCATATGCTTATAATTTTTAAAATTATGATTATATTTCAAACATTTTGTAATTTTTTGAAGCCACAATTCCTTGTAAATGTGTAAAAGATTCGAATTATTTAATTAAATTTAAAAGAATTATACCTGTTTGAAAATTGTTTATATTTTCACCCCTCGAGACAAAATTAACACCCCTGAAACTTAAACTATTTCTATTTTATTTCATGTGGTGTATTTCTTTCGGTTTTGTGTGAATTTTCATGGTAATCGCTTTAAGTTTCATGTTAAATCCTTTTATATTTCTTTTTTGGTGTAAGTATTTTATTCTGAAGGCGTATTTAAATACAATTAAATTAAAACTATTGAATCAAAACAATCTAAAATATAAACTTTCAACGTTCCTCCCTCAACGAGCCACGGTAAAATTATCAACCGGACCGTAGCGATAAAAAGGAGGGTGAGCACTGCTATAAAGGATCTCCCCAGTCCCCAGGGCAGCCAATTGGAGTCACTGTTCACTATACCCAGCAACCAATCAGAGAGCAGTCACTAAGCTCTCAGCCAAGTCAAAAACTTTTCCAAACTCACCATCCAGACGAAGCACCGAAGCCACGCCTCCCGGATCCCATCGATCATCCAATCGCCGTCATGCCACCTAGCAGAATGTAAAACCCCACTCTCGCCATGCCCCTCATCGAAGACTTGTCCAGATATGGGATTGAGGACTGTTCTTACAGTCCAGAAGCCCCAAAAAGCAACGCCTATTCAACGCTATAAAGGATCTCCTGCAGTGAATCCATAAAGTCGAGTTACAGCGAGTTGTATTACTCTAGGGGGAAAGCTGGACACTTAGATAATTTTTGGTGTGCAAGGTTGAATTTCTAGGCAGTTTTTATACTGTAAGATCTTGTTTCATCAGGAGGGATTTCCATGTCCTTGTAATGATGAGTTCTCAATCTTGCGATTGTAAGTAGGTCTTGGGGAGTCTAAGCCCATTACGAGTGGTCTCTCAAAGCAATGGGATAAAAGTCTACATCTGGCCACAGCATTTGCTTCAGCAAGTGTGATGGTACAAGGTTGGTCATGGTCTCTAGAGCTTCTTTGGCGAAAGAATCAGCACACCCATTTTCTTCCATATTTACATGTACAGGTGTCTATTGTAGCACACAGAATTTCCCCTTCTAATGCATCTGCAATCATTCGACTAAATGTGTCCAGTGCTTGTGGTTTGTTTCAAAACTTTGCTTTCATCATATTGCATCACAATCTTTTTGTTCTGAATGTCTACACTCAAATCGAGGCTCAGTAGTCCAAGTTGGCTTGCTTATGAAAACATAAGGGATAGAGAAGATAAGAACAAAGTATTAACGCTAGAACATTTTTCTGTGTGAGAAGACTTGACTCGATTCTTTAACATTACGTGATGAAGATTCTAAAGCTCCAAACTTTCATAGACAATAAAATTCAAGGCTCAAGCCCTAATCTCAGAGTGTGCTCAAGAAATAAAAGAATAAAATACTAATAAAGATGTAAGCCTCGCAAGCCTAAGTTTGCAGGTTCGGTCCCAGCTGGAGTTGATTTTCTGGATGCGAAAATCGTAGGCATGCATATCATATGATTATGTAGCACGTGAAAGATCACTCAAGTATCAATTTGACTTTGGTACTTTCGGCAAAATTATATCACGGCAATTTTTAACATACAACGAGAGCTAGAATTAAAAATCCAGAGTCAAGAATTGAGTAGCGAGAGCCTCTGCTAGATGCCACCAGTGAAATGGTTCTCGCATTTGGGGGACTTACCGTGTATGCGAAGGCTTGTGTGCAAAAAATGCAGCCCATTTGTGGAAAAAAAGATGCATTATTGGCTTTACTTAAACTATGATTCGAAATTTTGAGGATGATTGAGGGTTCCAGAGATTGCGAATTATTATCAAATTCTGGTGCCATTAGAAAACAGCTGGGCTGATGCATGTTAAATCTGTCGAGACTCGAAGTCTATACGTTGGGATGGAGTGGAAGCTTGAACAATGGTGTCAGAGCTCAGATGTTGCCCTCTTCGCTTAATCATGATTCACAACAATGAGCTTCGTTGCTAACAACCCACGTGTTGCTTTGAAATGTGACATTTATAAGCAATCAATCAGAATTGAGAGGTCTTTGCTCAGCGTTAGTACCTCTAATCTCACAATTCACCAAACCCATCTTCTCGCCAACTTAAAATCTGCCATGTAGTGGAAATGAGGCACACATTAAATCTGCTGAACCCCCGTCAGCGTGGGGTAGAAGCTAGGAGGAGGGGAAAATACTACATCCTCCTTGTCAGGTGACCATGGTTCAAAACTACGAGGTTCGTCACCAATAGCCCTCGTGTTTGAGTGCGACGCAAAATAAGGTGGCCGCGATAGCCGAGTGGTTAAGGTATCGGATCGTGGCTGGCTTGTCACGAGTTCGAACCCAGTACCACTAAAGACCTGCCGTGTAGGGGGATGTTGCACGTTAAATCTGTCGAGAGCTCCAAAGTCCTCCCGTTGGTGTGGTGCGGTAGTTAGGAGAGGGGGATACCAGCTCACAGCTGTCATCCACGTCACTAGACCATGGTTCAAAATTACGCGGTCCGTCGCCGACAGCCCTCGTATAGCTTAACAGTGTGACGTTAATATTCACTCACTCACGCGACGCGGGTTAAAATCAAATCGCCAACTTAATTCCTAAATAAGAGTATACCTTTTAAAATCTAGGTGCATACATTTAATTACAATGATAAAATGTGAGGTATAAACTAAAAAAGAGGGGGGGTTTTCGCGCGCTTGTTCTTTATTGAGCAATATTCACACAAATCTATTTTAAGCAATTTTTAAAGACAATAACTCCTACCCCCCCCCAAAAGGCTTAAAATGTGAAAATAGATCGGAGTAAAAAAAATATCAAATTAAAACATTGTTTTTCACTTTTTTGGTTTTTTTTTTATTTTGAATTGAGTGCGGGTCTTTAAATCTCAGGATTTTTCTTGACGAATTTAAATAGGTTGGTTACAAAATAGAATTTTAATGAAAATTTTGGTGTATAATTTTTATTGCCAAATTGAAAATTTAAATTGCTTATCACATAGATTAAGCATTTTTTTCGATTTAAAAATAACGGTAAACATTTTGCTGTCGGTTAACCGAAAACACGATTTCATTATCATAAATGTAATTTATCTTAAATTTCTTTATTATTTAAAACTAGGTGTGAAGAAAAAAGTAAAACCATTTTTATTTGTTCCGACTTGCAATACATACACATCAATATTCTTTCGCGCATTTCATTACGAAGTCTTACTTGATATATTCTGTCAAAACTTGTTGTCGAAAACTAACAGTAAATCAATTTAAGCAAAAACAATTTCTTTAATTTTATTCATGTTGATATTTCTTGTAATGTATCAAAATTGTAACGAAGGTAAGAAGTTGACGCGAAAAACAAAAAACGCGGAATCAATTAACCCAAAACTAGTTTTCAGATTTTGCCGTGATAGTGTAATTTATTCATAAACAAGAAAATAAACTTCAGACGGTGTTTTTTTTTAAATCAGAGGGATTAACTTTCAATGTTTGAGTTATCTTTCTGCCCTAGAAAAACAAACTTCATTATGGTAAATTTGTAACAGTGTTAGATATATTTCAAACTAATTCTTACTGAAATGTGACAATTACATTTCAAATATTTTACTTAAGCTTTAATGTAAGCAGTTTATTCAGTTTATAATATTTTTGAATCGCATTTTCCAGTAAAGAATGTAAAATTGTGGAATTTGAATAATTATGGGTTTAATTATGAGTAATGGGCTCTCTCTAAATTCATGTGACGTCATAGTCCATATAACTGCAATCACGCGTTTCCAATTAGTTCATACTCTTCGCTATTGACAACTTTTGTTTTCGCGGACACTTTTAAAATGTACATATTTGTCAACAATAGGGCTCATAGATAACAAAAAGCACTTGATTTATAAATACACGTATAATATAAGAATTTTTCATCAAGTTTCGAAATATTTTTTTGAAGAACACAATACTTGAAAATCTTTACCAAATTATAAAATTTGAAGTTTTAGGTAAATTTTACAAGTTCAGCAACAAGTTTCATGTCAGTTTTGAATTCAATGGAGAACAAGTGATATATATATATATATATAAATAGCCTTAATCGGTTTTTCCATTTCGCCGACTCAAATTGTTATTGGTGACAACACAATACAATAAAAAAAATATTAATAAATATTAGTTCTTTTTTTTTTCATCCATTTTTGATGTACTATGAAAAAGACGTTTTGTTTTGCAAATGTGGTGGCAAAAAGTTATTTGCAGAATTATTCCGTTTAGCGTCGGTTGTACAATTTTTGGCGACTTTATCACCTGCTCCGGCGAAATGGGAAAAGTACTCATTTATCATGTGATATCATGAATTTATCCCATCATGGGTTTATATCTCAAATGCAATTAATTACTTCGGTGGAAGTTTTTTTAGTACTACATATTAACTTCAGTAGGTAATAAGTTCAATTTATAAAAATATTAACATCAGGAATATAAAAAACATGTAAATGTAATTAAAAAAAGGATATACATACCGAATCGTATTCATTAAGCATAACATTATTCAGAACTAAAAGAATTGTAACTGACATTTTGAAAAAACGAAATACTGTTTTATGTCTTTTCATTAAAACTTCTGGACGTGGATAGTGGTCGCGGTAGCCAAGTGGTATAGGTATCGGACCATGGCTTGCCTTGTCACGAGTTCGAGCCCAGTACCACTAAAGACCCGCCGTGTAGGGCAGCGATGCACGTTAAATCTGTCGAGAGCTGAAACGTCCTCCCGTTGGTGTGGTGTGGGAGTTAGGAGAGGGGGATGCCAGCTCAGGTGTCGTCCACGTCACTTGACCATTGTTCAAAATTACGTGGTCCGTCGCCAAAAGCCCTCGTGTAGCTAAACAGTGCGACGTTAATAATGTATCAAATCAATCAATCTGGACGTGGATAGCCTAGTAGTTAAAGCATCGAACTCCAGACTGGAGGGCCTGAGTTCGATGCTCGATGCCGTCAAATACCCTCAGAGTACACATGGAGTAAATGCTCGTTAAATCAATGGGTCCGAAAGTCTTGTTGGCGGTCGCAGCAGAAATCCCGGGTTGCAGGGGGCTGGAGAATATTTCCCTCTCCTCCATCTCGTGCCTAAATTGTGGAGGTGGACATAGGTGGTGTCGTCATCTATCGTGTAGAAGTCCAACCTGTGTCTCAGGCTCTGCAACTTTTCTTCCTTCCCTTCAGGAAGGGCACGCCAACAACATTAAAACTTCTGTCTTCGTTATCAAGGTGGAGATTTTTATTCATGGTTTTGTTTCTGTGAGATCATGGACTTTAGGTATAAGGACTCACGTGTAGAGAACTCTAATACACACACATATATATGTATATATATATATATATATATATATATATATAATATATATATATATATATATATATAACCTTTTAAATCAAATCTTAAGTCTTACGTTGGCATCTTGGTGAAGCTTGGAGGGAGGGGTGGTGCCAGTTCATGTGACGAATTCGTCACTTGACAGTAGTTCATAATCAAGATGGCCATCGCATATGCGTTACTGTAACAGGTTCCGTTATTTTTATGGGAGACTTAAATAATAAATCACCAATCGAATCATTTTTGAAGCGCTCCAAAACAGTTTCAAAAGTCCTACATGCATATTTATGTAATTCGCGATTCACTTAAACTTTGAAGTCATGAGAAAAGCAATGTATTTAGATACTAATTTGATGTCGGTTGTAAAATTTCGCCAAGTAAGGACGATAACATTTGATATAGGTCACCAAAGATCTATTTGGCGCGATTTTGAAATCGCGCCAAAAATATGTAGCGTACCGATATCAAATTAGCTTCTATGTATTTCTTGCCATTTGTACAAAATAAAAAGAATGCTTCAAAGGAAAAAACCCATACTAGTATTTAGATTCCCGCCGCCAAATGTTTGCAGAGTTATCTCAATTGTTATTGCTGTTCTGATGACATTGGTATCTATGCAATAATGTTCTACCTTTTAGTGGCCAACTATGGCACAGACTGGCATGTTTCAGAAGCCTCCATAAGCACTCCCTACAGAGCCTTTTCCAGAGAAAAACTTTTCGCCGATATCAGCGTCAGGATTGGCCTGAACAGCGTCAACGTCACTCTGCAAGGTAAGGTTTTTTTTATTTAATTCTGTTGCAATGTCTTACATTAAGCGAGTATTGACAAAATTAATGCTGAATTACTATACGAATGTTTCTATCTTTTGAGGGGTGATTCATAAAAAAAGTATACAGTTTCAATGCACTATAAATCAAGAACAGTATAAAATGTAATGAGTTACCTGAAACAGAATTTTATGGGATTATTTTAAGTTTTGTTAGAGACAGTCAGATGTTCTATGTATGAACCCTTAGTCACTCGAGACGCATTAAAATGGTGATTAATTTCCTCCCAAACGAGTATAAAGATATCTGAATCAAGTTCAACAATAGTGGCTTCATAAGTTGCTTCAGCTCTGCTAAAAAAAAACAGAAAGGGGAGGGATAAATACCTTATCTCTTACGTTCTTCCAAATGAGGAAATGACAAGGTATTAAATCAGAACTTCTGGCCGCCAGTTGGATGAGTGGTATGTTGTAGTTCGCGGCTCGTTCAATCTATCAATGAGAGATGTTCTTTGAAGTAATCTCGCACTTATATATATAGGACGACCAGTGATGTGGTACACCATTCCAAATGGAGAATGAAAATGCCAATGTCGTCCTGCAACTGTGGCATCAATCAAACTTAACCAAAATATGACTCCTGTGACAGTTTGGTAGCAAAATAAAGGGCCAAACGTTTTCTTTCTGAACACTGTAAACGCATTTAGGGGCATCGCACGTCTTGCACTGTGGCTATTGTCTGTGTCACTTCCTTCAGGGGCGAAGCACACATTTTAAACATATAGGGTGTTTTTTTAGAGGTATAGAACTTTAAATTGCAATAAAACAACGATGTATTATTCGATTGACATGAATTTTTTTTATTCGAAAGATAATCTTGTGGCATTACATTTTAAATATGATTTCTGGCATAAGACTGCCCGGCTGGCTCGGATGTAGTCCAATCTGGACGTCCAATTTTCGATGACTTTTTCCAACATTTGTGGCCGTATATCGGCAATAACACGGCGAATGTTGTCTTCCAAATGGTCAAGCGTTTGTGGCTTATCCGCATAGACCAATGACTTTACATAGCCCCACAAAAAATAGTCTAGCGGTGTTAAATCACAATATCTTGGAGGCCAATTCACAGGTCCAAAACGTGAAAATAGGCGGTCACCAAACGTGTCTTTCAATAAATCGATTGTGGCACGAGCTGTGTGACACGTTGCGCCGTCTTGTTGGAACCACAGTTCCTGGACATCATGATTGTTCAATTCAGGAATGAAAAAGTTAGTAATCATGGCTCTATACCGATCACCATTGACTGTAACGTTGTGGCCTTCATCGTTTTTGAAGGATTCCACCAGCCCATAAAGCGCACCAAACAGTCAGTTTTTCTGGATGTAACGGTGTTTCGATATACACTTGTGGATTAGCTTCACTCCAAATGCGGCATTTTTGTTTGTTGACGTAGCCATTCAACCAGAAGTGCGCTTCATCACTAAACAAAATTCGCTTATGAAAATCGACCATTATTTTCGAAATAAAATTTCACAATTTGAAAGCGTTGTTCAGGCGTGAGTCTATTCATGATGAATTGCCAAACCAAACTGAGGATAAATCACTTGACAGCTGTTAAATCGGTCGCCATCTTGGAAAGTAATGCCAACTTAAACTTCTATACCTGGAAAAAAAAAAACACTCTGTACATTTACCTTATGGTTTGCTGATTTGGTGCGTGTGTTTGACTGTGACTGTTTTACAGCATCAGAAAGGTATATATTTCTTTATGAATCACTTTAGGACTTTTCTACAGAGTCCGAAATAGGATTTTTTTTTTTGAAAAATTCTCACCATTGTCAGAGTAACAATCAATTGAAATAATAGCCGGAGTTTTCTCTTAAGGCTGTCTTCGGTTAATGTTAAATAATAGGACCCGAATTAGGTACATTTTTTCAGATATAAAAGAAATGAAGAATTAATATTATATTCCGGCTTCACACTATCCCTTAAAGAACAACACATTTTATCATTCTTCGCTTTTTTGACCGAGCTGAGCAGTTTTTTCTGGTGTACAATGAGTTTCGCATTTTTTTCTCCTATACCGTAATGTGTTAAATGAGCTGTCCTTTCATGTGTTAAAATAAAAAAAAATAATACTCAAGGAATATTTTGAAATTTTAGGAACGCTGTATTGTTAACAGATGTATAAGTTATAATGTTGCAAATTTTCAAGAAAATTGAGGCATTTTTCTATCTGAAAATGTGCTCCGCGTTTAGTTCAGGCTCTCGTACTTTTACCGAAAACAGCCTTAAAATTTCTCTGCAAGGATATACTAAAATTTGAATAAATCCAATCTTGTATATTTAAAAAAATTCTGTTCCAGGCTCTGTATAGAAGTCTTTGTTGTATGTACACAAAATATTATTAGAATTATAGAAACATTTTTCATGAAAAGAAAATGTTTTGAAAGTGTTATTTAACAAAACTGCATTTAAATAATTTTTATTATAATAATATTCTTGAAACAATTTTATATGTATATTCTAATTGTACTGGTTCTATATAAAAAATTATTCCTTTATACGTTTTGGCAAAATCACAGTTTCAAACGTAGTCACGATAAATTTAAAATAGTGAATATATTTGGGGTTGATACATTTTGGAGATGGAAACCTAACGTGTATATAATAGAAGATAAAAGCATATTAAAAGTAAAAATTTAAAAATATAGCTATCTAACATTTCTTATTTTAAATTGTACTTATAGTGTTACAAATAACCCCGTGTAATATCCAATTTATATTCAAAATCGATATATTCTCAATTTTCTTATCTTTATTGATCTTTTGAAATTATTCTTTTTGGATCACATTCCTTTTCTTCAATGCTGATCTGATAGATAACGCGTTGCAAAATATTATGAAATAGCATAGCTA
The DNA here is from genome assembly GCA_019973935.1 of Trichonephila clavipes. NCBI lineage: Eukaryota > Metazoa > Arthropoda > Arachnida > Araneae > Nephilidae > Trichonephila > Trichonephila clavipes. Next base: position 262,138 of record BMAU01000311.1, on the reverse strand, counting down.
CCCAAAATTGAAACCACCTTGAGGCAATGAATTACGCGAAGAACTGTTTCATTGTCTTTATGATAGAATAATGAACATCGAAAAGAAATTGAAGCACTGGAAAGATGGTATTAGGGCAAGCACCATTGACACAGATTTAAAAAAAAACCGCGAAATAGAAGTTCATAAGTTCTGTGTTACGACTTGTTTCTGATTATGAGATTCCAAATGGTGTTTTTCTTTTCTATTGACTTAGTATTTATAATTTGACTTTGAGATAAAAGTTTTTTTTTCTCACGAATTGAACTGTATATAGAATTTTTTAAAAAAAGAATGGAACGCCAGAAACTTTTGATATAATGGAGCAAGACAATTTTTTTTATTTTTCGTTAAGCCTAAAAATTCATTCTAGGTAATCTTCAAGACTCGGATAATCTTGAGGATAAAGTAATACAAAATGAGATATAATGCAGAAAATAGAATAACGTATGAATCTATGAAATGTTTTCAAATTTTGTAACTTACAAAATCGTTTGTTGAAAATTTTGCTTTTGCTAAACCCCTTTTACCATTAAGCATTTCTGCTGTCAATAATTTAAAGTTTTCCAGAGAGGGAAAGGGGTTGAAAGCTTTTGTGAAAACTTTATGGAAGAATAGAATGATGTATTACAGATTATCAAGTATGTATTCAAAACATATCTGTAAACGAATAAGGAAAAAAGTTTATTTTATGGTTTTGACGGCAATTGTATGTTATTGGGTGGAGTTAAACATAAAGCAGCTAATAAAATTATTCGTTATAATACTTTGAAAAGTTTTGTTGCATCTGCACTCTTCAAGTTATTTCAAACTCAATTTTCTACAATGATTTTCTAAAAATTTGAAAGCTGTAACATTCATTTATTTTTTACTTCCATGAGAAAGCTTTTATAGTAATATACATATTTCAATGAATAATTACGTTTAGATAAATCGGTTCTTTTGTTAGAGATTACTATTACGAGCGATCAATGATCAACAAATTAAACATTTTTAATAATTTATCAACTACAATAAAGTCCCTCTATATAGGGGGAGTTTCTACTAATGAGAAAATAGTTTTGGTTAGGTTTTTATTTTATAAAATTTTTCTTTTCATGGTATAGAAGTTTAAGTTGGCATTACTTTCCAAGATGGCGACCGATTTAACAGCTGTCAAGTGATTTATTCTCAGTTTGGTTTGGCAATTCATCAAAACGATCATCAAGCAAGGCGTAGATTCGTCGAATGGGCCCAAAACGAGATCACCGTTGTTCCTGATTTTCATAAGCGAATTTTGTTTAGCGATGAAGCACACTTCTGGTTGAATGGCTACGTCAACAAACAAAACTGCCGCATTTGGAGTGAAGCTAATCCACAAGTGTATGTCGAAACACCGTTACATCCAGAAAAACTGACTGTTTGGTGCACTTTATGGGCTGGTGGAATCATTGGTCCGTACTTCTTCAAAAACGATGGAGGCCACAACGTTACAGTCCATGGTGATCGGTATAGAGCCATGATTACTAACTTTTTCATTCCTGAATTGAACAATCATGATGTCCAGGAGCTGTGGTTCCAATAAGACGGCGCAACATGTCACACAGCTCGTGCCACAATCGATTTATTGAAAGACACGTTTGGTGACCGCCTAATTTCACGTTTTGGACCTGTGAATTGGCCTCCGAGATCTTGTGATTTAACACCGCTAGACTATTTTCTGTGGGGCTATGTAAAGTCATTGGTCTATGCGGATAAGCCACAAACGCTTGACCATTTGGAAGACAACATTCGCCGTGTTATTGCCGATATACGGCCACAAATGTTGGAAAAAGTCATCGAAAATTGGACGTCCAGATTGGACTACATCCGAGCCAGCCGTGGCAGTCATATGCCAGAAATCATATTTAAAATGTAATGCCACAAGATTATCTTTCGAATAAAAAAAAATTCATGTCAAAATCGAATAATACATCGTTGTTTTATTGCAATTTAAAGTTCTGTACCTCTAAAAAACACCCTTTATATATGTAAGTATATTTCTCCTTTTATTCTGTGCAAATAAAAAAATTTATAAAAAAGTTGGTATTTGATTATTATATACATGAATTTCCGCATTGTTTACTGCAACAGTAAAATTAAATATTTTTATATGCGTGTTTAAATCTACTTTTAAGAATCATTTTTTTTTTTTTTTTATATTGATTTTTTTTATTTATAGTTAGATTCTGTTTAATTAGCAAACTTATGCGGGGCAAATTCTAATAAATAATTTGTTTTTTAAAACTTGCTTTTTTTTAACATATATTCAGTATATTATTCGTAAAATAATCTTAGAATCTTTTAAAGCTTATAACCGCAAATTACAGTTCTTTTTCTTCTGTAATTTTCTTTTAAAGTCTTTAAAAATGAGTTTGCATTAAACACCTTTTGTATAGAACAAATTGAAGCTTTCTCCTTTCGACAAATTATACAGTAGAACCTCTTTTTGTACAATCCTTTTTTTTGTGATTTTATTTTTGTGCGATTTTTTCGTGCTACCTTTTTTATGCGGTATATGAATTTCAACGGCTTTAGTGCAATTATGTTTTATCTATAAGTGTACTTATATACAGTTCAAGACGCTCTGTTCATTTGTTATAAACAATCTCCGGACAATGCACTTTCAATTGATTTTTCTCAAAGCGCAAGCAGTACGCGCTTGATTGACGACGAAACTTTCAAAGACAGTCACATTATCAATACTTTGATAGATTATGAAGACGTATAAGAAGATCCGGATTCTTTGAGAGCGGATAAAATATATGGAAGGATCCAGCTTTCCAACGAATCAGAAAAGTATTTTCTTAAGATGATACCAATTCCGAAAGGAGCTTCGATCATGACGTTTACAAGCAACTGAACAACCGACCGTCGTCGTAAAATCTTATAACTTGATTTATTTTTCAGCACTATAAAGCAATTCATAGCATAAAATTAATTCAAAGTACATTTTAGATGCTATTTATGTATTCAAAATAAATACAAGCAAATATTACTTTGTGATTTTCAGCAGTGAAATGTCTTGTTACGAGGATGCTGCATTTTTGTTTGTGTGTGTTTCATTAACTTTTCAATAGTTTCTTATGAATGTAATGCCCGCTTTTCTCTTTTACAGCCAATCCAATTCATAAAAATAGTGAAGAAATAAACTACAATGAGAGATTCAATTGGGTTGAAGGTAAAAATTCTTGGCTCCTTTTTTAGAAAATATTTAGCATGACTTATACAATGAATCCTCTAACATTAAATTGAAAGCTATAATTTCTCTCTCTCTCTCTCTCTCTACTTTTAAATTCAGTTTTAAGTTTTGCTTTCTTAGTATTTTTTTCTTTTTCTTTAATGAATTCATTTAATTATGCATTTCATGAAAGTATAACAAGATTTATATATAATAATTTTATATGTACAATTCTAAATTTAAACAGCTTTCAAATCAATTCATTTATCATTTTTAATTCTTATTGCTAAAAGAAACTTGTTCATAAAATACTTTTAATTTCTTTATTGTTAGTTATAGATATTTTTCATAGCTATCTTACCGAAATTTGTTATAAAAAAGGTGGCTTTGAAAAAAATATCATTTTATTTCAAATATCTACTAATCTTGAATCATTGTGTAATTGTTTTTACCATGTGGGGGAATTCGTAAAAAGTACAATTTATATAAAATAAGTATTGGTGAGTATTAGAACACTATTTAAATTATTTTAAAAGCATCAATTTAATTATGGACTTAATTTTTATGTAGTTTTTTTTATCTGGATGAAAAATAGCATGTTGGTGAGCTTCAACGAATTTTAAAACAGAAAAAATCCAAAATGGATACGCATATACTATGCATTTCTACTTTTTTCCCGTTATGATATACAGTGAAAAATCGCTTAACACGAAATAGTGGGGACTGAAATCTTTCCTTTTGAAATGAATTTTGTGTTAAAAGATATTGCAAAAAAAAATAAAAAAAATTAAGTTTATTATACATTTTATTTGTATAAATGTATATAAAACACTTCCGTAATTTGCTCTATTTTTTAATTGTTGAAAATTTAGAGCTAACGATACCAAAATATTTTCCGGTTTTGTATTCTGTTTTTGATCAACAGTCTTGAGAAGCTCCATCTTTATTTTAAGTGAAGTAGTAGTTTGCTTTCCCCTGAGCTTTCTGCTAGTGTGCTCATAAAAGAAAAATTCTTGTAAAATTGAGAGGGAAAAGACGTGAACCAAACTCACTGATTATTACTCACTTTACGATGTACTTGTCACCGCGAATTCCAAAGCCAACTGATGAGAAATGAGATGGCAAAATTGGATCGTGTTACTGACTGTTCCGAGGGTATTTTAAGTCCAAGGTTAACCTTCTTTCTACGAAACATGTGAAATGACCTTTATTTCATTTCACACTAATCTTAAATATCACCTGCACGGCTGGTCATTTCCATATTTTGTTCATTCTCAGAGAAGAAATTTTTTTCTTGTTAATCGATTTTCGTTTCGTGTTAAGGCTGTCTTCGGTAAAAGTACGAGAGCTCTAACTAAATGCGAAGCACATTTTCAGACAGAAAAATGACCCAATTTCCATGAAAATTTGCAATATTATAACTTTTACCTCTGTTCACAATATAGTGTTTTTAAAAATTTCAAAATATTCCGTGAATACTTTCTTTTTTGTTTTAATACGTGAAGGCAAAGCCCATTCCACATTACGGTATTGGATAAAAAATTCGAAACGCATTTTATACCAGAAAAACGGAATCAACTCAGTTAAAAATGGGAAGTATAATAAAAAATGCTGCTCTCTCTAAAGGATAGTGAAGCCAGAATATCATATTAATTTTTCATTTCTTTCATATCTGAAAAAATGTTCCAAATTCGGGTCCTATTTTTTAACATTAACCGAAAAAAGTCTTAAGAGAAAAAAAAATGCATGAAAATATAGAGCTTTTCGGGACTGTTGTAGTATTTCGCGTTAACCGATATTTCGTCTTAAGCGTTTTCATGTTAACCGATATTTTGTCTTGAGCGTTTTCGTGTTAAACTTATTTCACAAAACAAAATTAAATGTTCTCTTATTTGTAAGCTATAAATTGGAAAGATGTACTAAGATGCTCAATCGGAACGTCATGGTGGTCAACTCGTGACCGTTGTTGTTGTAATCGAGGGTTTGAGTCCTGGTATAAAGAGAATATCGTGCACGTTAAATCTGTCGAGGCTTTAAATCTTCACGTTGGCACAGGTTGGAAGTTTGGAGGGTACGATACCTGTTCAAGTATCATCTCCTTTATTCAACCATATTTTAAAATTTCGTGACTCATCACCTGTATCCCTCGTGTCGCTTTTAGAGCTCTCCGTTAACTCAAAATCAACCAACCAAATAATATTATTCAGAAACGAAAGATTTTACATTTATTAGTTAACTTTTTTTAAAAACTTCCGAAGCTGGATTGTATTCGTTTTTGTTAAGTTAGCAGCTCATTTCTTTTTCTTTATAATGTTACTATCTATACGCCAATTTAATATAACTAATAATATAACTAATAATATAACTAATAATATAACTAATAATATAACTAATAATATAACTAATAATATAACTAATAATATAACTAATAATATAACTAATAATATAACTAATAATATAAATAATAATATAACTAATAATATAACTAATAATATAACTAATAATATAACTAATAATATAACTAATAATATAACTAATAATATAACTAATAATATAACTAATAATATAACTAATAATATAACTAATAATATAACTAATAATATAACTAATAATATAACTAATAATATAACTAATAATATAACTAATAATATAACTAATAATATAACTAATAATATAACTAATAATATAACTAATAATATAACTAATAATATAACTAATAATATAACTAATAATATACTTAATAATATACTTAATAATATACTTAATAATATACTTAATAATATACTTAATAATATACTTAATAATATACTTAATAATATACTTAATAGTATATCAATAGTATACCGAATAGTATAAACATAATAATATACTTAATAATATACTTAATAGTATACTTAATAATAACTAATTTCAATTCCTGCAAGTATTTTCCGAAATTCCATTAGTCTTTTCCTATATAGAGAACATTTTGTACCGATTTTATTAGTATTGTTTTATATTGTTAGTTAAAAGTGATGTAATTTGAAAAAAAAACGTATACAGCAGTTATTAGATAAAAGCAGTATAGTTTTGTTTCAATATTCTTCCCTCAGCCACCCAACTGAAAATGGAATTCCGGGATGCATTGATCAAGGGTCTCCCCTTTCCCATCTTAACCATAGCCGAATATCTGAGCCAGAACATGGAAGGATTCTCCTGGGGAGGAAAATACAGAAAAGCTGGTTACTACACCTCCATCATGCTATGGTAAATATTTTGTAATTTACTTGACATCGGTGAAGTTTCTTTAAAAACATACCAAGATGAAAATTTTCAAAATGGAATTTATTACAAAACAAAAGGTTGAAACCATAAACTATATCAAATGCCGAAAATACAAACATGAAAAAAATTTATAAAACTCACTAAAGTCAAAGTGAGTTTTCGCCTTGGGGTTTCTCAATGTGTAACTTATGCATTTCTGAACCCTATGCCAAAGTAATACTTTTAAATCTGCAACACTGTATTCAGTTAAGGGGGACTTGGTACCCTAAAAATCACAAACCTATCGTTTTTTTTTTTTTTATTTTCATTTAATCTTATTCTTTGCATTATTATCTTTCGATTGATATATCACTTGTGCATGTCGGAAAGTTAGAAGTTGAATAAAACTTCATTTGAAAACAAATTATTTGGTCCTTCAGCCACACCCCTTTTAGAAAAAAACGCTAAAAAATGCGTTATTAAAAAATCTATTTTATAAATAGAAATAACTATAAAAAGAATGTGTAGTATTAAAAGCAGAATATTTCCGAGGCAATATAATGTAATTTTTCTTCCTTGTAGAATGTGTGCATGTAAAATTTTTAAATTAAGGCATTTTATATTAATAATTTTATATAATTTCAGTTCTTATTCCTGATATATTTTTCATACAAATGTAATACTTTAATATTATAAGAAGAAAAACACAGCTAAAATTTTTTAAGTTTTTCTTGAGTTTTCTTGTGCAATTAGTACTAAATTCTAAAGTACTAAATTATTAAATTGTGCTATTAGTACTAAATCTACGTCGATTTCTAAAAGTTGATCATTTATAAAAATGTGTGGGTTGAAAACATACGAAAATGCAATTATTTTAAAGAAAAACGTATAAGTAATATCTTAAAGTGGTATTTTAAGTTTAATTAAGCTTATAATAATTATTTTTTCAGAATTATAAACTTTAAAGTGGTTTTCTCAGTTTGTGTTTTTCGAAACCTTAGTGCATTCAAAATGCTACTCCTTCGACAATTATTTACCAATCACTTCAATTTTTTTAAAAGACTGCGTGTTAAAAATAAAGCATGTAATAAAATTAGGGATCCATTTTGCTATAAACTGAATACTTTTTTAAAAAAAATGTAAGACATGTTAATTTTTCGTTGATTTTTAGCCTGTATATCAACATTTTATTTTATTTTCTCGAAAACGAATGAAGTTATTCTAAAATCGATCCCTAAAGTTGTTGAGAACATCCATAAGAATATTATAAAAAATTTCAGGTCAAAAAATTAATTTTACAAAAGGAGTAGGATTTTAAAATTTTCCCAATTTTCTACAAAAAATTTAAATTTTTAAAATTGTGTGAATAATATATGAATTTTCATCTGGTAACATTTTCTTGAATAGAAACATTGTATAAAATGTTAAAATATAATTTTTAAATACGTAAATAAAGAAGTTTGCTCAAAGGGTGCCAAGTCCCCTTAAATGTTTATTTATTAATTTATTTTTTGCACAATACGAAACAAAATTCAACACCAAAATATGAAAACTCTGTAATTGTAAATCTTATGTTGTCAATTTCTTCCTGAATATGGATGGCCCTGGTAGACTATTGGTCATGGTCACGCACTCGTACTTGGCATGTCATGAATTCTAGCCCTAGTGCCATTGAAGACCCATCTTATAGAACAAGTAAGGCACATTAAATGTATCGTGGCTCAAAGTCCTGACGTTAGCCTGCAGTAGAAGTTGGAGAGGGGAGTCGGTTCAGGTGTCCTCGTCACTTGTTAATAGTTCAAAATTACGTATTTAGCCGTCGGTGATTAAAAGAAATTGCGTTTGTTGAGCGGATAATGAATATTAATTTTCGTGTTTGCTTGGGAAAGAGTGCTACGGAGACTTTCAAAATTTTAAATCAGGTGTAAGACTTTAATGCATTATCGTGAACACAAGCTTTTCAGTGACATCTACGTTTCGGAGAAGGCAGGGAAAGTGTCGAAGACGGCAATCTCTCTGGAGGTCCTCAGACTTCCCGTACCTCTAAAACACCGAAAAGGTTTTTACGGCGGTACGTAAGAACAGGCTTCAAAGAATAGCACAATCAGTTGGGCTATCCTCGGCAACATGACAATGTATACTGACTAAGAATCCTAACATGCATAAAGTGTGTCAAAATATCACTCCTCGCATGTTAAACGAAGAGCAATCTGCAGATGAAGATAAAAGTGCATCGCGTGCGCGCGCAGGCTGAATTAAAGGACATGGCTAAACATGAATTCCGGAAATGTTTCGATGACCTGTCCAAGCTATGGCAAAAGTGCGTTAACTAAGGGTCGAACTTCGAAGGAGGATGTTTCAGCAGTGTAATTGATAATATTTTTTAAGTTATAGAGTCAGTCCGTGAACTCTTTTGAATCCTACTACTTATTATAATGCTTTCAGTTTGTTTTACAGAAATTGTAAAGCTGAATTAAAAGTATTCATTATATGCAAATCAAAAATTATATAGTTTAGGTGCAAAAAACAAGTTTGGAAGTTTCTATTTTTGATTTCCCTTGCATGAATTCGAAAAATTTTCTAAAGTATTCTAATTAAATTGGTGGCAACGTTTTTTGTCTAATACACCAACTCAATCAGACACTGAAAAAATAATGCAGAAACATTTTGAAACCTAAATAAATATTATTGAAACATTAGTTGCTAATGAGACTGAAAATTCGATTCTACATTATTCGCAGATAGAATAAAAGTGTTGGTTATTTTTATGAATTAATTTGAGCTATAATTCACCTACATTCATACTAGCAAAGTAAATATATAAATCCTATCACACAGTTTATTACCTTTTTTTTAATTTCTGATTTGTATAAAAAGTAACCGAACACGAATATTCTATTCGACAACAGTGGTTAGGCTTAATGAAAGGTAGTATTCCATTTTTTCTTCTGTATCTGAAAAAACGTAATGTTTTTCAGCAAACTTCAAATGATTTAAAGATCAAATAAAAAAACTAAATCTCATTTAGTAAGGCCTTTAATGGATAATTTCACTAACCATTTTATAAGCGTTGTACAATTGTCTTCCACCCAGTTTCGGCTTGCTATCTAATCTCGAACCAGTGAAGCGTGAAACGAATTCAGCTGATTGATCATTTTGTTTCGTTTTCAGTAAATTACTGAGGGAAAGCTTTAAGTTAAAACAGATTGTTACCTGAAATTACTTTTTTCTGTTGGAACATTTTATTTTCAGTTAAATAAAATCAAAGCAAATAAAATTTCGGTGAATTGTCGAGTTGCGAAAGCGTTCAACAATATAGTAAAAGGTAAGCGTGTTAACTGTTTCAAAGTTTATGAATGTATTTTTTCTTTTGCTTACAGGGCATCCTTTGCCATGTGGATGGTGATGAACATATTACTGTGCATGGTACCTCGATATGGCGCTTATACGATGGTGTTGACAGGCCTGATGATTTTGGCAAGTAATGGAATCTACTATATGTTGCTTCCTAAAATACCGTTGATAATACATTTCGAAGTGCAAGTATTGAACTTTTCTTTGGGATGGTGCTTTTGGGCTCTTTTGGGTGTAGGTAAGTAGGAATTTTAAATTTATTGTACATTTTTCCAAAAATTCAATTGCCACTAAGTTTGCTTTTAAGTGACACCGGGAAACTCATCCTCAGTTATATTGAATAAAATGTATAAACGATCGGGAAAACTTGAGATTATGATTGTAACTAAAATAAATACATGGTTACTCATAATTCCCTCCAAGGTTTCGGAGTGCTGTAGTAAAAAAACTAAGACGAATACATCAAAAAAGAACACATGAAAGAATAGAGAAAAAAATTGAAGTTTCATTTACATACTTTATAACTGTTCCATTTGGAAAACTTTTGGCCATAGGGTATACATCAATGCGATAGTTCAGTTCCTGCCATAATACTCAACATGGTACTATCAAAGTTAATGGCATCACGTGTTATCCTTTCCTTGTTATCCAAAAACTTGATCTTTTACCTAAAACGACGTTTTCCCGCCACACAGCTAAATTCGGCTTCTTTTTGTGGATGGATAACCGCGTTTCTATGTACACGTGCACCCTTAAAATATTGTGAGGTCTTGTCTTTGGTCATCTTCCCGACAACCTTTGACACCGTGAGAACCCGACTCCACCCACAAACCGGATGTAACTCGCAGATAATGAGGCCAACCGCTACTATCCCGAGACCTTAGAGAGGGCAGAGAAAAAGTCCGTTGGAAACCTTCGAATAGGACAGATGTAATCTCCCTCACAAACAAAAGAATTTGGGATATAATAAACTAACCAATCTTTTTAATAACTTCAATGTATATACTTTATTAAATAGCTGTGGCACAAATTAACCAAATATTAAATTAATAAATATCACGCTACCATTATTTTTTTTTTCTCAAACGTCACAAAACCCATGTTTTCGACTCCCCCCTCTCGTCTTTGTCGCTTGAGGTAGTAGAACTGCGTGAAAGGATAATACGTGCTGCCAATATCCATGTCGATAGTACCTTGTTGGTTAATCAGGCAGGAACTGGACTATCGCATTGATGTAAATAAAGCTTTAAATTTTTCACTATTCTTACATTGCCCTTTTTTGCTGTATTCGTCTTAATCTTACTACAGGGGTCCGAATTGTTGAAGGGAATTATGAATAACCCTGTTTATATTGAAGATTCCTGAATGAATTAGTGCCACACTTGTAAAGGGGCTTAGAAATGTTTCGAAATCTGATTAATTAAAATGAAAGAAAATATAAATCATTGACTAAGACTTCTCTCCCAAATCAAGTCGTGGCCCCGGTAGCCTACTGTTCATGGTCACGAACTCGCCGCTGTCGTGTCATGAGTTCAAGCCATAGCGCACCTAGAGAACAGCTGTATAGAGAAGCTGAAGCGCATATTAAATCTTTTGAGGCTCAAAATCCTCTCTTTGGCACGTAATGAATTATTAGAAGAGAGATCAGCTCAGGTGTTGACTTCATCACGTGATCGTGATTCAATATTGAGGGGTCCTTCTCCAATACCCCTCGTGTTGCTTTATAGTGTGACGTTAATATACACTCTCTCATCCAATCAAATCAATCTAATAATATCTGACGAGGGAAGGATGGAAGAACAAATCTTATCAAGAAATAGTAGTAATATTGAATTTCAAGTCCAGTTGAATAATTACGAAATCACTTAGATATGAAATTTTCAGCCAAGCATAGTTAATTGCGTTTCAAATGGCTTAATACATGGCGATGAAATTTTAGTTGGCTTATTGATTACTAGATTAGGGAAACATAACGCCGTATTGAAATTAGTCGAGCAAATAAATACGTAAACAACTAGAGAGAACAGATATCGGCGTATGATTGATCCCTAAATTGCGATAAAATTATTAGAATCTGATAATTCCAAAATGGTTTTCATTTCTTTGGATGTGATTAATGAACCTTATACAATATTTCAAGATCTGTTGGTTTCGGGAATGCAATCTTTTTCACAGCCGTATTTACCGATAATTGAACCGGCAGTCAAAGGGGTTTCGCCTAAGTTCATTCTCTAACCCCGGTTCAGGTTAAGACATTTTGAATAGGCCCAAAGCTGGGTTAGATTTAACCGCTCTTGAGCACCCAGCGATTTTTCATATACTTAAAAATAGTTATATGTTTGGATATATTTTATATTTTACTACGGAAAGAAATACTTTAATTACAGATTATTTAGAAAAACTGGAATCCAGAAGAGGAAGAGAGAAACAATAGAAGTACTGAGTTCAAAAAGTAAACGAATTAGTCGAGGTCATGGGGTCTATAGTTTGAATAGTTGGTGTATAGTTTGAAATTCTCAGTTTCTTGGAAAATTTGCTGGATGTGACGTTTTCCCACCCCACAGCTGAAAGGTCGGCTTTTTGTGGATGGGATAACTACATTCCTATGTACACTTGCACCCTTAAAATATTGCAGGGGTCTTGTCTTTGGTCAGTGCTCCGGCAACCTTTGACACCGTGAGAAACCTCTACTCCGGCCACGAGCCGGATATAACTCGAGGATAAGAATGCCGACCACTATTATCCCGAGACCCTAGAGAGAGAAGAGGAGAATGCGTTGGAAAACTTCAAACAGGATGGATGCAATCTCCTCTCACAAACAACAGAATTTGAACTCTAACGAACTAAGCAATCCTTTTAATAGCTTCAATGTATGTACTGCAATTAATAGCTATGACGAAAATAAACCAAATATTTAAATTAATAAATATCGCACTAGAATTCTTTTCAAACGTCACACATGGAATAACATTTGACAATTAAAATTATTTCGATCTTGATGCTACTGAGGCCGAGTCGAGAACGAGACAAGACCTCCCTCGAAGCCAAGGCTCATGCTTTAAAATATCCTTGCTTTTCGTTTGACGATAGTTCAGAATTTCTAATAATAGTAGGTTCATCATCAATATTCTATTCGTAAAAATTCTCTAAAAAAGGAAAATTATCTTCAAATCCTCACGAACCTATTACAATAAATAAAATTGTTATAATCTTTATATATAAGATTACAAATCTTCATATGCTACTGAAATATTCCGTTTTTTAGGTATACTATCAACAATAGTTGGTATCTTCATGTCTTTAGTGGACAATTTCTTCCCCAACAAATTCTCCACCATTTTCGAGGTCGATTACGACACTCCCTACAGGTACTTCGTGGGCCAGGACACTACCGTAGCTCCACAGCCACGAGAACACGTGTCCCTGCAGGCCTCTGTGCCATCCAGTTCTGTCCCATTCTCTCTCATCGGTTCCCCCGGTTCTGTGGCCGGTCTCATCAACGATGCGTACGAAGATGACGATGACGACAAGAACAGAGACTATTACGGGACGATTATCAATGGAAAGAGGGCGGTCAGCATCAAGAATTTCGGCAAGTTTGCCCAAAAAGAGGCTGGCAGAAGAAAGCAGTTGTCTTACATGCAGAGGTAAGTTTTCAATCTCATGCGAAAAACAAAATTGTTTCAAAAGATATTATAAAAATGGTATTACGCTGCACTTAGACTTAAAAAAGGTTTGTTTTGTACACTTTTTTTTGTTTAAAGTCATCTGGCACTTAGCTTTACAACAATATTCCATTTTTAACTGTAGGTTTATAAATGCCAATCAGTATTTAAATTCATGTGACGACATAGACACATGATCAATGCAATTTATTTTCAATCGGTTCATGAGCTTCGCTGTTGCCAACTTTTGCTTTTTTTTCAGGAACTTTCTTTTAAAAATACAGATTTGTCAGCAATAACAATGCACATAGGTAAAGAAAATGAGCTTGATTTAAAAGTACAGTAATAACATAAGAATTTACTTTTTTATTTTTAAAGTATCTTATCACTTGAACATTTTATGCCAACCATTGATTGTAAGCCTGGTGATGAAAGTATTTTATCGAGTGGTAAATTTCAATCGAGCCTTTCTCACCGGAACGTGGCATAGCAAGAAATTAAGAGAAAATCATACAATTTATGTAGGATCTTTTTCTTACGATTATGCAGAATAAGGTGTAGTCTTATTAATTAGCCATAATTAAAAATTAAGAAACTCTTCGTGATCAGATTCTTTTTAATTAAATACAGTGGGTAATCGGTTAACGAACAAATCGGATAACGAACACTTTCAAGAAAGATTTTTTTGTGTTTGGACAACGAACACATATTCGGAGGTGATCAGGGAGACACCCCTTAAATTATGGATGAAATTTTGACAACTGCTAGAGATCTGAAATTGGAGGTGAACGAGGATGACATAGAAGAGCTTATAATGGGGCATGAAGATGGACCGACGACAGAAGAACTCCAAGAAATTTTGAATGAAGAACACCAAGAACTCCTTCTGAACAAGAGGAAGACGAAAGAGGACCAATGCCGACATCTGCCATTGAAGATCTTTTGAAAAAGTGGAAGGCTGTCAGAGCAATGGTCTTAAAATGGCACCCATACCAAGCTGATGTCAGTAGGGTTGGGGATCTTTACAACAAAAATGCTATTAATTACTTCCGGAAAATCCTGAAAAAGAGAAGCTATCGACATTGGACATGGTCTTCAACGCCCCATAAGCAAAAAATGAAAAGGATTGATTAATATGCAAGACTGTATGTATGTATTATTTTTTAAAAAACTTACTAAGAAATTATACATTTTTAAAATTTAATTTTTAGGGTCTCCAGAACGAATTAATCGATTTCACATAGAAGTCTATGGTGAATCGATGATCGGTTAACGAACAATTCGGATAGCGAACATAGTCTTGGAACGGATTATGTTCGTTAACCGATCACCCACTGTATTTCACTATTTAATGTATTTTAATTTATTACTCGATGCATGACCAGGCGTTGCTTGGGTTTTTTCAAATGTAAAACGTTTTTTCCCCAAGGAAATTTCTCCTTCCCCCCTCGATTTCAACTTTACTCGGAAATTACTATATCCATGTCATTAAAATTCTCTTTCCGAAATTTCTTTCACTTTCCTTCTTTAACCCATTCAGGACCATGATCACACATGATCCCTTCAGAGAACACGGCATCATATACGAGATTGTGTTTTGCCCGTTCTAAGACCCGTGATCGCACCGGTATGATCTTAATTTAGGACTTATGGAATTTGGAATGATTATAAACTATAAATTTTTTTTTCTCGGCGTATTTCATTACAGAAATGATTTTATATGAATTTTTAAATGACATTAGGTTTAACAGGAAAAATCGTCTAGTCCTGAATGAATTAAGCCTTTCTTAGACTGAAAGAGGGGATCCTGCTGGCCCTTCACAGATAAGGAAATGCGCAATTGCAGATGTATGAAATTTTAATTTTTTAGGCCGTAATTTTCAAGTTAAAGCTTATTTTTTATCCAATTTTGGTACGGAAGGGGATAACTTTAAGAACGACAAAAATGTCAAATCCCCTCCCCCTGCCGTTCTTTGTAATCTTTGCACGATAGACGGTATTACAGGGCTAGAACCATCATTCCTTTTAACGTTTTTAATATCTTCTTAATTAAATGTTATTTTGGAATTTAAGAGTTCAAAATGGATTCAGAGGATCTTTTTTAATCTGTTGGTACCTTCAGAGCGTTTTTGTGTACAGCGGCTTGCGAGTAGATAGTATCTCATAAATAGATGCATTTGCTTACGATTGAATTTCAACAGTGTAGATAGAATGATACTTATTATTTAATCGAACTGAATTTTTTGCAGAAAAATCCACAGTTTCTCTGGTCCTCACTCTTCTCCACCTCATGGAAAGCAGGTGAGCATTGACATGAAATCAGCAGCTGCCATGTGGTGACCTCGAACATAGACCTAGTTGCCTCGACTGGGGACCACCTCCATTGCAAGTTCCTATGTTTTCCTCACCATACCGCTGCCTTTTCATTCCCATTCCCTCTCATTGACACAACCCTTGAACTGGGTATCCTACTCGATGTGTGGACTTTACAATGAGAAATTATTTATCCTACTTGTGTCATTTATCAGAATTTAAGTGACTTTGTGTGATGTGACATTCGATTTTTCTTCAAAGACAGACTAAAGACGTTCACGAGGAAAATTCTCAATTCAAAAGCAGAAAAAACGCACAGCAAGTAAAAATGAACGTAAATAAAAAATCATCAAATGATTTTTTTAATAAAGCAAATGCTGCGCATGTGACCGGAGATATTTACCTATTTTTAATGTGTGTTGCCAAATGTTTTACATTTTTGAGAAAAGATCTTAATTATTTCAGAACATTTTTGCAGAATACTCGATTGAGTTTGATGTTGAATATTTATTTGTGCTTCCTTATAAGACCTTATAAAGTGCTATATATTTATTGCTTTTGTATTGTATACTGAATTACATTTTTAGGTGGTTAGTTGAATACTGTTTTTAAATATTTGACTAGAGTAAATAAGCTAAAATTACAAGAATGTCTAACATTCGGTTTTAATTAGATATGATTTTTTTTAGAAATTATTAAATGTCTTAAGTTATATATATTTCCCAAAGAAACTATCTTTGCCAAAATGGTTTGTATTTATGTGTATAAAATTTGTAAATTATTTTAATGTAGTGATTATATAGAAGCTGTGCTTTAAATCGCTAGTCATGTTCTGACGATGGCGTAGATCGTTTTGAAACTTTTTTTTTTCTCAACTTAATAAAATTATTTGTGATTTTAATATTGTTATTTTTCTTTTTGTAGCACATCACATGATAAAAACTCTAAAATTACCTATGTTTTACCTTTTATAATCTCTTGTTAAAGATATGAAAAGAAGGGGGTTTGTTATATAACTAAAATTTAATCTTTGTTTTTGAGCAAAAACTGCATTGCGAATAATGAAATTAATTTTCAAGTAAAATTATCTCTAACAATACTTTCATCTCTTCAATGAATTTTAAGAAATTTTCTTTCGGTAACATTATATTAGACAGTTTTTTAGTCATTGAAAACAAATTAATGGTGAACTTTCAGGTCCATCAAAAAGTATACTTTCATCATGCAGTAGTATACATCAGAAAGTACAACCAACAATTCTAAGTAGCAGAAGCGCCCTCTAGCGACCACCTATCTTCAGTAGAGGCCAGGTAAAGCGACCATGCTCTTTGTCCGTAATTTTCTTTAGCGATATGTGTTGTCTTTGTGTAACCTAACTTGATAAATACTTGTTACACTAATAAAGACTTCACGCCGGCTATCTAGCCGTTATTTAGTTTGTCGCTGAACTTGTACGCCTTAGGTTGCGGGTTCGATCCCGACCTAAGGGCTGCGGTAACCCAGTGGTTAAGGTATCGGACCATGGCAGGCATGTCACGAGTTCGAGCCCAGTACCACTAAAGACCCGCCGTGTAGGGCAGCGATGCACGTTAAATCTGTCGAAAGCTGAAACATCCTCCCGTTGGTGTGGTGTGGTAGTTAGGAGAGGGGGGTGCCAGCTCAGGTGTCGTCCACGTCACTTGACCATGGTTCAAAATTACGTGGTCCGTCGCCAAAACCCCTCGTGTAGCTGAATAGTGCGACGTTAATATTCCCTCACTCACTCGACCCCGACCGAAGTTGATGGATTTTCCTGATGCAGAAATCAACAGCCTCCATATCGCACGATTATGGGGCATGTAAAAGATTACTGGAGTGCCTGTTTGGCTTGGATTCTCTCGGCAAAATTGAGTTCCGGAACATGGTTTCGCATCATCAGAGCTCGGGTGCCTCCCTCTGTGGAGGAAACTGGTCTAATCAGCGGTGATTAGTATTCCAACTAAATGGTGCCCTATTAAAAAGATACCTGCTCCCCCGTGGAATGTACTAGGTCTGCAATGGTGAAACACCAATCCGCAGCCCCATTAGAAACAAAAGCCCCGAGTTTACTCCATTTAGTTTAATATTTAAACGTCTATCGATCTACAAGTTTAAATTTCTATATTTTTGGTAATTTGAAAATGAAAGCATAAATGTTTGTTTTGCTCATTTAAGATTCTAAATCGGTTATATAAAAGCGAAAGGTTGTAGTATTTCATAAGTATATTTGGTTTATAATTTTTAATGTAACTCTTTCTTTTCTCTCTCATTTGAATTCTAGTAATTATTTGGTTTTAGACGTAGTAAAGAGTTTATTGCCGGCATTTAGTATACGTAACTCGCTTAAATAGTGTTAATGACTCTAGATGACATATTTACAAGGAAAGGACATCAAATGTCTTTATTAAAATTCATTGCTGCTTTATGTATTCAAAAATTGGTTGAATTTTAACATTCTTTCCGCATTTTATAGTTTAACAATTACGAGACTAGCATTTTTATGCTCGGGATATTCTTTTTGCTACCCAATGCATTAAATGTTGGTCCATGGTTGCATGTACTAAACCATCCAACTTACCACGCTTCGTAGAAAAAAAAGCAAAATTAGTAAGAAGATATTAAGATATGTTACGAAATTTTATGTGATTTTCGATTCGTTTAAATTAGGGTAACTTCATTAAATCTTTACGAAGCAAATTTTTTTAATGTGATTAAAACAAATTTAAAAATTTATTTTCATGTAAAGAACCACAATGAATAATAATAAATACAAAAAAAAAAAATGGCCGGAATTTTCTTTTGCTGGTTATTTCGTTGATATTTTAATGATGGTTTAATCTATCTTGTATTCTTTCACAAAAAAAGTGCTTGGCCAAAGTTGTTTTTTTAAATACTTTGAATAAAATAGATTATATTAGGTTCTCATGAACTGTTATAAAAAAATTAAGAACCAATTATTTTGTATTTTGTAGAGAAACAATTTTTCAAAATATATCACTCATAACTGAGGAACTATAATACGTGATTCTATTGACAAGCCAAATCAAGGCACTTGTATAAGGGAGTTGGTACCAAGTTAAAACCTATTACAGAAATAATCAAATTTTAGAAAGGCAGGAATTATTTATGTTCATAAATGTTGTTTTCTCTCTAAGAACTTTTATTCTAAATTTAAAAAAAACCCAAAAAAAACATCAATTACATTTGTGAATTTTTAAAAAGTATGATTCATAAACAATGCCACATCTTTGAACACTCTATTTTAAATTGCTATAACGCCCTGTGTGTGAAGTGGTCTGTCAGAGACACGAGTTAATAAGTTTGCCTCGTTGTCATAAAAAAATTACTGAGTAAAGTCGGTGTCATTTTCAACTTTAAATAAAAATGGACTTCAAAAGCTCTCAAAAACGGGTGCAGTAGTAGTTCAAGGGATTTCATCATCGAGAAACCTTGATTAAAAGTTTACCGGTATACTCGTACCATCAATATCCTGTTGAGTAACTTCAATGCCAGGTTAATTAAAGTTTTTAAAACAATGGGTTTCAATTTTTCTGCTTAACGCACTGTTTTTAAAAACATTTTTTCTCACCTCGAAGCCCTAATTATGACAAGTATTTTTTTTTCAAAATACTGTTTCTCTATTTGAAAGTTATCAATTGTCTCTGCCTCCTTTTGTTTTATTTTTTGAAGAAATCTGACATAAGTAGATAACAGACTTGTAGGATTCCAATTGTTTTAACTGATGCACAATTAATTCGGGTTAGCTTACTTTTTACAATAGAGCAGTGCTTCTCAAACTTTCCATACTTGCGACCCAATATTCAATCATAATTTTCATAGCGCCTCCTTCCATTCAATAACAATGTGTTGATTTCGAAAATGCGACACTTTGATGGTAAAGCTACAATACCACTTAAACCTCTTAAGTGCCACTGGTGTATATAAACATCTCACTCAGCCAAAGCGTTAATTGCCCCGACGTATATATGTCTTTCCGAAATGCGATCTTTTATGTTCACTGCTATCTATAAAATTGTTCCAAAGGCTTTGGAATGCAATAAAATGACCTTGACAGTGTTTGCCAAAGACTTGTTCCAGGAATTTGCTTATTTATTCTTTTTCTCGCCCCCCCCAATATACCACGTGCATACGTGCTAAACGGTGGCACAGGGGAGCGAATTGCGTATTTTTAATCGCCAGTGAAGGGATTAATTATAAACAATTATCAACAAATTCTGAAGATAACTGTTAATTTTTGCACAGTTTTTTATATATCACAAACCCGTGGGGTCAATATAAATTTTTAAACTAACTCTTAACTTAGTACAGTAAAATTAATTATAAAATACAGTGTACAGTACTGATACATTTATAAATGTATTATATCAGCATAAATGTTTTTCTAATTAGGTCAGAATGTATTTTGTTTGCTTACTTTCAATAAATAATTTTTAAAAAATAATTTTTTGTTTCCGACTTTTCAACAAGCTCGCGTCCCCTTCCAAGGGTCATCACGCCCCTCTAGGGCGGCGCGCCCCCCAGTTCACCCAATAGAAAGATTGTTTTTTAAATTTGCCGAATAAACAGTTTTGCATTAAGACATCTGATTTTTCATTCATATTTTTGAATCATCGGCAATGAACAATAACCCGTTTATATGTAACCTCCTGTTGATACTGTTTTTCATTCTTTATTTCTAAGGATTCCAAGTTTCACGGACTGCATTCCAAACGATCGAATTGCTTCTCGAAGTGAAATGCAGGTACACAAATTTTGATGTAAGGCAACTTTTCGTGTATTCTCACGAAATTTATTCTAATATGGGTATCTATTTTTGTAATTAATAAATTATAGAAACAGTGTCGAATATTCATCGTGGATTTGGCTAGTGGGAAGCTCAGGTGTCGATCTCGTCATTCTGACCTATGTTCAAAATAACAAACATATTGGCTGCAGTTAACAGATCTTGTGACATATAAAAAGGCGGCTGGAAACTGTTAAATATAAACGGTTATTTCTGTGCTTTAATTGTCCTTTTTTCAAAGCTATTCATTAGCCCTCATGTTTCTTCGAAGTGCTACGGTGATTAACAGTCAATCAAAGCTATAGAAAATATAGGAGCTGCGGTAGCCTGGTATTTTTTTTTTTTATGACCACGAACTCATGGTCAGAATGTTGCCGGTACGAGTCCTGGTACCACTTAAAACGTGACGTGTAGAGGACCCGATTCATGTTAAATCTTTCGTAACTCAAAGTCCTTAAGTTGGTGTGGTGCGATAGAAGAGGGAGGTGCTAGCCTATGGTATAATGGAGAAAAAGTCAGGTTTTGACTTTAATATTTTAATAAATTGGTTAAATTAGCATTGGCGTGTGTGTTTGTGTCAGTCAGGGTTTGGGTCCCTGTTCCCAATAGCCCTCGTGTTTCTTTATATTGCGACGTTAATAAAACTTTTACTCATCAAAATAACATTTCATAGCTACTTGTGTCTTTTCATAATTAGTTGCAACGTAGTGTGAGCAGCGCAATGCATATCTAATAAAGCAATGCTTTCCAACCTTTTCATCTCCGGTCAACAATTACATAATTTTACTGCGGCTGATGAGGGAGGGATGTTAATTGTTTATATTTTAGATTGTTTTCATTTAGTAATTTTAATATAATTGTATTTAAAAATATGCTTTAAATATTAAATACAGTTGCACCAAAAATGAATATAAAGAGATTTAACGTGAAATATGTAAAGCGGTTTTTATGGAAAGCCGCACAAACCTGAAAGAAATACACTACAGCAGTGATTCTTTAGCTGTGGTCCATGGATCCCTAGGCGTATCCAGCGCCTTTTTAGGGGGGCCGCGAAGTTGTCTTATTTAATATTTCCCACTTTTACAGACTCTGGAAAATTTCGTGGAAAAATTGAAAGGTTTTGCATTCGAGACTCGATTAGTAAATAACCCTCCATGAAAAAAATCAATCACAATATGCATTTCAATGAAGAATATTTTTTTTATTGTTTGTAACTACATAGCCATTACTACAATATAATATTTTCAAAAAATAGTAGAAACAAATGCCAAAAATAGGTAACAGAGGCAGTCTTAGAATTACTAAAGAATCTTTAAATCACTCAGCTATCTGCTGGAAGCCAGGAAAGGGTGTTCAAAATCTTGGGGACCCGCGATGTCAGGTTGATGTATAAGGGGGGGACCAAAAGTTTAAGAACCGCTTCAATAGAGTATATAAAAGGGAAATAACTTAATGCCCCTTGGGCTACTGGGGAGTTTGGGATCACTGCAATAAAGCCAATAGTAGCAATACTGTAAGGTAGTTATTTTTATCATTGCTTCTAAAATTTCATTAAGAATTTCGAATGTAATTTTAACATGACTTATACTGGAGAAAAAAAATGACAATATTTACACAATCTAATCGAAGCAAAGGCATTCTTTGTCGAATCTCGTCACCCCCTCTCCTACTCTTCAACCTAGTGTTTAATTTCCAGAAAAGATCAACAATTCTTTTCGGGGTAACGTAACGAGAGTTCAACGTGATGCAAGCGCTTCAAAACAATTTAGTTTCAAAACACTGGTGAAAGTAGATCAGGTTCTGGACGGCAGACTTTCCCTTTCAAGCCATTAAGGGGCACGGGCAATTCTTTCGCTTTTTGATCTTCATTCCTCGGGAAATAGTTCACGGGAGGGTCGGAGTCACGTGTGCTGGAAGAAATTCCGCCCTGGAGGGGAATGATTGTTCGGTTGCCTTGCCTGGGGCGCTCCAGCAACCACAAGGCCAGTCATTGTTTGTGTTGGTTGTGCCCCAATTAGCAAGCCAGAGAGGACCCCAAGTTCGATTCTTAATTGGGCCGATTAGTGGATTGACCAGGGGGTTGATGAAAAGAAAAATGCTGCTGGTGTGTTCGAAGAAAAACAACTTATTACCCTTTTCGGTTTAAAAACAAGGCCAGTAGCAGGAATTCACGTGACGTTTGAATAAAAGAGAGCCGAAGTGTTTCTTTTTTTGAAACATTCTAAAGATGAAAGCATCTGAGTTTTTTTTTTCATCGGATGCTGCCATAATTTGAATGGAAGTTTTGCAGTTTGATAGTAGGATAATTGCACTTTCAAGTTACGGCTCTATCAAGAATTTATCATGTAAGATAAAATGGCTTAGTGTATGTTATTCTTAATGAGTGTTTGTTAACTTCGTTCTATAAAGCAACATGAGGACTACTGGTGACGCACCTCGTAATCTTGAATTACGGTCGAGTGTCCCGAAGACGATACCTAAGCTGGTACCTCTTCTCCAAACTATCACATTACACTAGAGAGGATTCTGGGGTAAGACAGAAGGCCGCGGCAGCCGAGTGGTATAGGTATCGGATCGTGGCTTGCCTTGTCACGAGTTCGGGCCCAGTACCACTAAAGACCCGCCGTGTAGGGCAGCGATGCACGTTAAATCTGTCGAGAGCTGAAACGTCCTCCCGTTGGTGTGGTGTGGTAGTTAGGAGAGGGGTGCCAGCTCAGGTGTCGTCCACGTCACTTGACCATGGTTCAAAATTACGTGGCCCGTCGCCAAAAGCCCTCGTGTAGCTGAACAGTGCAACGTTAATATTCAATCAATCAATCTGGGTAAGACAGGTTTGACATGCATCAGCACCTCTACAAGATAGGTCTTTAGAGGCACTAGGGCTCGAACTCACATGACGCGCAGGCCACAAGCTCGTGACCATAACCACTTGGAGGCTCCGCGGCCTCAAAGGAGAACTCGAGTGAGTGAATATTAACGTCGCACTGTTCAGCTACACGAGGGCTTTTGGCGATGGACCTCATAATTTTGAACCATGGTCATGTGACGAGGTTGACACCTGAACTGGCACCCTCCCCCTCTTCTAAGTACCACACCACACCAAGGGAGGACGTTTGAGCTCTCGACAGATGTATTGTATATCGCTCCCCTACACGACGGGTTTTAGTGGTACTGGGCTCGAACTCATACATACCTGCCATGATCCGATACCATAACCACTGGGCAACCGCAGCCCCCAAAGGAGGTCTCGAAGGGAAGATTGATTCATCATTTGTTAATCCAATGAGTACCTATAATGCGGCAAAAGTTAAATAAATTTTTTCACGTGGTCATTGGACAATCAGATGCTATCTAATATTTTTGTTATTCAAAATTACTAAGCAAAATATTAATGAAAAGAAGATTTAATTAAAAATACATCGCTTTAAGAAATACGAAGGTATCTTACCCTAGGTGATATTTGGAGAGAGTACATGCCAAAAATTAATAATTATTACTACTAGTAAACCTATCAGCTTCATAAATAAAAAGTTTATACGCTTGTCAGTACGCATCTATAAATATAAAATAACGTGCTCTAAAGCAAACTCATTTAAAAAGTTTCCCACTCGTATATATGAGTCTTCCTATTAACCTCTAATCTGAATCAATAGTTGCAAAATCTCTTTTAAATTCTAGTTAGATTAAGATGATTGCTGTGTGTGCGTATCTTTCAATAAAATTTTACCGCAATTTATGATTCATTAGAAAGATAAAATCGATGTAAAAGAATATATTAGGTTGAGGAAAAAGAAATCCATTACATTCTTTCGGTAGATGGCTGTAATATCGATATCTCGTGAAGTATCGATCAATTTCAAATTTATACTCTTTGTCAAGGTGACATTTCCCACTAAAAAAATTATTTTGCTTTTTTTTTGTTTCGTCCATTCAGTTGTGAGTTACAGGGTGTTAAAAATGGAAGTCAACAAAGAGAAAATTCGGTTCTTTTTACTGCTTTTCTTTGATATAGGAGAAAATGCAAGCCAGGTGACAGAAATTGCGAATGGTTTTTATGGTCCCAATACTGTAACAGCTAATTACGTGAAATTTTGGTTTCGTCAATTCCGTTCAGGTATTTTTGATGTTAAAGATGCACCTCGCAGAGGTAGGCCCGTCGTCGAAAATGTCGATAAAATCACAGAAATAATCGAAGTTGACCGGCATGTTAGTAGTCGTAGCATCATTCAGGAGCTAAAGATTGACCATAAAACAGCTTTAAGCCATTTGCGCAAAGTTGAATTCAAAAAGAAGCTCCATGTTTGGGTGTCACAACAATTAACACCAAAAAACATGATGGATCGAATTTCCATCTGAGAAACCTTGGCCAAACGGAATGAAATCGACCCATTTCTTAAGCGGATGATGATTGGGGATGAGAAATGGGTCACATACTACAATATTGTGCGAAAACGATCGTGGTCAAAGTGCTGAAGCAGCTCAAACGGTGGCGAAACCAGGACTAACGGCCATGAAGGTTCTACTGTGTTTGGTGGGACTGGAAAGAAATCATTTATTAGAAGTTGTTTCTGCATGGCCAAACTCTAAATTCAGATCTCTACTATCAACAACTGGACCGTTTGAAGCTAGTGATTGACCAGAAATGGCCAGAATTGGCCAACAGAAGAGGTGTTGTGTTCCATCAGGACAACGCCAAGCAACACACTTCTGTAGTGATTCACTAGAACCTCTAGGAGCTTCTTTGGGAAGTTTTTATGCATCCACCATATAGTCCAGACCTGGCACCAGCGAGTACCACCTTTTTCTCGCATTGCAAAACTTCCTGAGTGAAAAGAAATCGGAATCAAGAGAGGATTGTGAAAATCGATCACTAGATGTTTTCGCCAATAAAAGCTATGACTTTGATGAGAGA
The DNA here is from genome assembly GCA_019973935.1 of Trichonephila clavipes. Lineage (NCBI taxonomy): Eukaryota > Metazoa > Arthropoda > Arachnida > Araneae > Nephilidae > Trichonephila > Trichonephila clavipes. The sequence continues at coordinate 236,612 of BMAU01000311.1, read as the reverse complement.
GGCATTATAAAGCTACTTTTAAAATAGCAAAAGAAATTATACAAAAAACGGTGTATATTTGAGCCAAATCGGATAATCGGAAGCATGTTAAAAAAAGTCTTCATTTTCATGCAAAAATAATGGATTTCTTTTTCCCAACCTAATACATATATATAAAAATCTTTCTCACCATTTAACGCACCTTCTCTCTGAAATTCGAAGCCTTCATATGTAAAGTGAAAATCGCTTAACACGAAACTGAAATATTTTTACGTGTTAAAAAAATTCCGTGTTAAAGGATATTGTAAAAAAAAAACCTACATCAACACAAAATTAAGTTTATTATAGCTTATTTTATTTACATAAATACATATATGAGCTAGAATTTTATAAAGACCAATGAATCAAAGACATTCAGAAGAACTTAAAGATGTTTAATATAAAATTTACATATATTTTCTTACATATATACACTTATAAAGTCTTTTGAAAATAACCTGATATATATATATATATATATATATATATATATATATATATATATATATATGTGTGTGTGTGTGTGTGTGTGTGTGTGTCATATACACTGGTGTGCAAAAATTAAGGACGAAGTCGAAAAATTAGCATATCAGTTGAACAAAGAGGCAGAGCGGACAGAAAGACCAATCAGGAGATTAAGTAAGGTGATGTACGGTAGCACGTGCGCAGATATGCAGGTAGACGTAATGGGGGAGGGTCTGAATAGTATAAAGCATGTTGTCGGTGTAAGATCAGTATTTGTGGCAAAGAGATTGCACGCCGTATAGCAGTTAAAATCACACCGAGTTGCTGCTTCAGCGAGAAATGGCGAATAATCAATCTGTTAGACGACATCTGGATGCTTTTACCCGAGGGGTCGAATCATTGGGAAGTTGGAGGAAGGCCGCAGTGTGACAAGTGTGGCTGCAGAGTTCGGAATTGCTCACAGCATCGTTTCACGACTTTGGAGACAATTTTAAACTACAGGAACAGCTATCCGGGGGTTCAGTAGTGGTCGTCCACGAGGAACCACACCCGCAGATGACCAGTACATTGTCTTACAGGCCAGAAGAAACAGGTGGCAGACAGCGGGAGAAATCACTAGACACACGACACAGGCGATTGGACGACCGATATCGCGTTTTACCGTGGCCAGAAGACTGCACGGTGGTGGTCTGTTTGCACGACGCCCTGCACGGTGTGTACCTTTAACGCCTGCCCATCGGAGAAGGCATTCTCTGTGGTGCCGGGAACACCGGAATTGGAGAGACAATGAATGGGGACGAGTACTCTTGACAGATGAGAGCAGATTCAGTTTGAGTAGCGATTCTCATCGCATACTCATCTGGAGAGAGCGGGGAAGCCGCAATCATCCCTCGAACATCATTGAAAGAGTAGGAGGTATGGAGGTCGCGGTGATCTCGTTTGGGGAGGCATCATGCTTGGTAGTCGTACAGACCTTTACATCTTCGACGCAGGTTCAGTCAACGGGACCCGTTATTGTAACGAGATTCTTCTTCCACATGTGCGTCTTTTTAGAGGCGCTATGGGTGTGCAGTTCCTTTTCATGGACGACAATGCACCATGTCATCGCACAGTAGCTGCCGAACAGCTCTTAGAGAGTGAGGATATTGAACGTATGGATTGGCCGGCACGATCTCCGGATCTCAATCCCATCGAGCATGTATGGGATTTTCTAGGCAGACGCTTGGCAGCTCCCACTAGTAACGATTCGGGAGCTTCGATTGGCGCTGCAAGACGAATGGGCAGCAATGCCTCAACAACTCATTGACACCCTTATTCTCAGCATGGACAGACGCTGTGAAACCTGTCTAGCAGTCAGGGGAGATCATATCCCCTACTAAAGACCGGATGTTTCTTGCTGGACACCCATCACAGGGATGTTTTGGCCTTCAGTCGCATTGCGCTCCATGCTACTTTTTCAATCAAGCTTCTTTTTATCCCTCTGATTTCTCTTTTAGTAAGTGTTGCTTACATATTACACATGTCCTTACGTATTGGGGATCTTACGGTATTAAATGTGTTGATTTGGAAAGTTTTTGTACAAATTTATATTGAAAAAACCGTCTCGTCCTTAATTTTTGCACACCAGTGTATATATACACTGGCCTCAAAAAGTTAAGGTTCAACATGTTTTTCGAAGCTCACCATAAAAAAAATGGCAGTAACAATAAAATGCATAGTTTGCATGAATGATAATAACGAACTTTAAAAACATTAATGCAAAAACGATTGCTACAACTTTTATTTTATAGAAAAGAACGTATATTTATGAGTGAGAGAAAATATGCAAATTTCAAGCTTTCGTACTTTTATGTGTAAGTTGTGTTGATTTTCAACAGTTGTTGGCAGTTTCGGTGACAATAGTCAATAGAGTTTAGAAAATGTCTCAGAGACGTCGTTTATCCAATTCGTTAAGGTGGCGGGCAGTTGGATGAATGGAAATGGGATTGTCGCAGGCTGATGCTGCTAGACGTCTCAATGTGTCTCGTAGTGTTGTTCAGCGACTTTGGGATCAATACCAATCCGAAGATTCTGTGTCCAGAAGACCTGTTCCAGGCCGACCACGAGCTACAACACCTGCAGAAGACCGTTTTTCTAGCTCTTTCGGCACGAAGGAGAAGAACCACTACTGTGCCGCAGCTCGTTGCAGACCACTTTCAAGCATCAGGAAGAAGAATCTCCGCTACTACGGTGCGAAATCGTCTTCACAATGCAGGTCTGTATGCAAGAAGACCAGTTGTGTGTGTTCCCCTCAACGGACGACAGCGAAGGAACCGCTTATGCTGGGCAAGAGAACATGTTTCTTGGACGCAGCAACAATGGGCTTCTGTGCTGTTCACAGACGAGTCCAGATTTACAATGGAGAGTGATTCAGGGCGTCTACTGATCTGGAGGGAACAGCGCACTAGATACCATCAATCCAACACTGTTGAAAGACACAGTTATAGAGGTGGTGGAATCCTGGTTTGGGCAGGGATCTCGCTCGGTGGCCACACTGACCTGCATGTGTTCCATGGAGGAACCGTAACTGGTCTTAGATATCGGGATGAGACCCTTGATCCATATGTCCGCCCATATGCTGCTGCTATTGGGAACGACTTCATTCTGATGGATGATAATGCACGGCCTCACCGAGCTCGGATTGTTGAGGAGTATCTGGAGTATCACGGTTTGGAACGAATGGAATGGCCAGCTCGATCTCCAGACCTGAATCCGATAGAACATCTTTGGGACTATCTTGGCAGAGAGGTTGCTGCTTTAAATCCTCCTCCAAGGTCGTTACATGAGCTGAAACAAGGCTTACTCTGTGTCTGGTCTTCGCTTCCTATTCCGGTGTCCGACAACTTAATAAACAGCATGGGAAATCGATGCCGCCAATGCATTCAAGTTAGGGGTGGACACATTCCTTATTAGAACCCATTTTTGTATTGTTTTTATGCCATTTTACCACATAACACTGTGATGTGCTGTTTTCTCCAAGAATGGACTTTTCCGCAGAGATTGCTTTTTTTTGTTATAAATCGTTTTTGCAATACACTTATACAAATTTCTATGACGCATTCAATAAAAAACTATTTAATGCACATATCCTCCAAATTTTTTGTTTCTACATTCATTCATTTGCAAATAAGACACAAAAACCCGGTTGTACCTTAACTTTTTGAGGCCAGTGTATATATATATATATATATATATATATTACATATAACATATATAATATATATATATATATATTACATATAACATATATAATATATATATATATATATATATATAACATATATAATATATATATATATATAACATATATAATATGTATATATATATATTACATATAACATATATAATTATAATATATATAATTATAATATATATAATAAATGCGAAAGTTTGTGAGGATGTTTGGGGGTCTTTCACGCAAAAACAACTGAATGGATCTTAATGAAACTTTACAGTAATATAGCTTATACATCAGAATAACACATAGGCTATAATTTATAACGATATTGTATGAAGTGTCCAAAATAAAATATTTGTTAAGTAAGAAAAAATTCTGCCATCTGCTAGCAATTCTGGCGTGCGCTGCAAAAAAAGCCCACACAGCATATATCTATGTTTTGTTTGTGAAAAACCCTTTTTTTGGCTACGCAAGGCGTTCGCTTCTAATTAATTCCTGTGATCAGTATGTCTATTTTTTTATTTCAGAATAAAACTAAGTTTTTTTGAAGGGAGAGGTTGTTATAAATCTCTCTTTTTTTAATGATTTTAAAGATTTTCTTAAGCACATTTGGTAGTAAGAAATTGATCTTTCTTCAAAATAAATGCTTTTATCAGTTCTGGTACTTAAACTAAATAAACTTTCTCTTTCACACTGCATCATTTGGACAAATTTTCAAAACTTGTTTCTTGTTAGTAGTTAATTATAACGCTATAATTTTAATTGAACAGGCAGATATTGCGTTTTTAAGTATAAATATAGTTATAACTACTGTAATGTATTTTTTGGAGTGTTTGAGTGAGTGAATATTAACGTCACACTGTTCAGCTACAGGAGGGCTTTTGGCAACGGATCACGTAATTTTGAACCATGGTCAAGTGACGTGGACGACACCTGAGCTAGCACCCCCTTCTCCTAACTACCACACCACACCAACTTAGAAGGAATATTCTACCAATACTTATAGCAGAAATATTCTCTGAAATCTACTCTTCCAAGATATATGGAAGCACGGGTTCTATGATGAGTATTTTAGCGGGGAAGGCGAATAGTTTTGTAGCAGATATTGCGTTTTCAGCTGACGGCGTTTTCAGCGGATTGCAAAGATTATTATTTTTGTCCCGAAAAAATAGCTTATGTCAAAATTTAAGTGTCTTATGTTTTTGTATGTTAATGAAGACCTTAGAAAACGATTTGACAACTTATTTTAAATGAACGGTGTATATAATTAATTTTACAGTGGAATATCTTTAATTAATTTGTTAGCTCTAACGGATTAAATTTCCCAAAGTAGAGTATTTCTTTTATGTATATCCCTTAATTTTCAATGTAGTGATCCAAAAAAAAATATTGTATGAAAAAAACTGCAGTAAATCATAATGCGGTGGATGAAGTATTAACGTGCATGGCCCCCCTACCCAGCGGGTCTTACAAAGCTGTAATAAAGCTCGAGCTACGAAAGTAGCTAGACATTTGCCAGCTTGACTCTATCGTTAACATTTCGCTATGTTTTTCATTGAATCGACGTTATAATTTAAAAAACGGCGTTGCTTGCGAATATTACAATTTTAACATAAAATAAATACAACAGAAAGTAATATTAATGTATTACACTTTCAGATATAAATTATTTACACTATTTTAAGCATTCATTACACAAAACTTTTAACAAAGTGTTACTTTTACTGAACAGAGATCAGCTTAGGGAGGTATTTTCAAAAATCGACCCTCAAGAGGGTTACGGGGAGTTAGTTATAAATAAAAAAAAATTCTTTTTATCAGCTATTAGATCTACATACTTAAAATTTAACAAAGGTGTTTTTTTCTTTCTTTTTTTTTCTTAGCTGAGATATGTAAAAAGCTTTTTTTGTTTAATTTGAAATTCACGTAAAATTAACTCATTAAAAACTTCTTTATCTGTGTTGTTTAATATTTCAGTTCACCCGTGCGCAAAACGGGTATACCAGCTAGTATATATATATATATATTTCCATTGTTTTTCTAGCATCAAATTGTCAACAAGTTGTTCGAAGTCGTCCAATTTGTTATCCATTTTAGCATTAGAATGTGCGTCTAAATAACTGCACATACTTTTTATGATGCTCCTCATTTTGGATAATGTGGGAACAGGAGCTGATTATTCACTTCATTTTCATAAATGGAATCTGCATCAATGATATTTTTTTAAGCTTTGAACAATCTCCAAAATGTCTTTGTCTGCCATACTTAGGGTTGTACCCTCATTCTCGTCATTTACTGCAACGAATTCCTCCGTAGATACATTAGGACAGTCCGGTGTTTGTGTTTTACGTATTTTGTTCATTTCCAGAAGGAAAATCTTTTTGTGTTAAGCGATTTTCGTTTCGTGTTATTAGAAAAAAATGCATGAAAATGCATAGTTTGTCGGGACTGTTGTATTATTTCGTGTAAACCGATATTTCATCTTAAGCGATTTCGCCTAAACGTATTTCATAGTCTTTGTATTATTTGCTATTGTTCCTTCGATAAACGCTTTTGATTTATTGTGTCACGTGAAAGGCAATAAATAAGCTACAATTTTTAATCGTTTTCAAATGTGTGTGATTATATTTAAAAGAATCTGGGAATTCCAAGCAAAATAAAAAAATTCTTTGTTGACAGAATAAAAAGAAATATTCTAAATTTTATAGATACGTATGAAATGAAGAATACTTATGTTTTGTGTAGAAGCAGTATAAAATTTCTCAAAATAATGCTCTGTCAAGAATGCATTTAAACGAAACAAACTTTCACAAGGTGACTCTTCCCACGCTTTTGTTGCCACTTTCTCTATGTTTCTCTATGGACATGGAATGCTCCATGGAGTTGAAATCAAATAAAAAGAATCCACGTTTGGAGTTTTAATATTTTCTTTTTTAATTTTTAAATGTGATTTCTCTCTAAACACAAGAAATTACTAAGTACATTTTTTTTATTTCATACAATATATGTCAAAATCACTTTTAATTATTTGCTTACGTATGCCACAGTAAATTCTTTCCTCTTTATATATGTATGATTATATTCATCTTTTTTATTTATTTTTTTTAAAAAAATTATGATATTTTATTTAGGTCAAGCATAGAATTTTGAAGATACAGTTGTAAGCATCATAGAATAATTTTCTTCACATACTGAAATAGGAGCCATCTAATTATTAGAAAACTGGATATTTTCGTTAAAACAATATAATTCTCTCTTTTTTTTTTTTTTTTTGCTTTTTTGTTCGATTTTAAAATTGTGAGTTTTAATTTACTTTTCAAAAACATTCTTCAGTTTCTTACTCGGACAAAATGTTACTTGCTTAATATGAGTTATGTTACTTGTGTGTGTGTGTGTGGTATAACGGTATTTGGGTGGCCGCGGGGTAGCCTTGTGGTCAAGGTAACGGACTCTGTTTTCGGTGTATCATGAGTTCAAGCCTATTACTACTGAAGATCCATAATGTAGAGGGGCGATGCACGTTACATCTGTCGAGGCTCAAACGTTCTCCCGTGGTGTGATGTGGAAGTTAGGAGGGGGAGGTAACAGCTTAGGAGTTGTCTTCATCAGTTCATTTTCGTAAAACCCATTCTTAGCGGATCTCTATTCCACAAAAGAAACATGTGCGCCAAATTTCAAATCTACCAGTCTAATTGTACCAGAGTTCTCGTGATGAATGAGTGAGTCGCGTTTCTCCTATATAAAGAGTAAATGTAGTAAAGAGTGTTTTTTTCCAGGTATAGAAGTTTAACTTGGCATTACTTTCCAAGATGATGACCGATTTAACAGCTGTCAAGTGATTTATTCTCAGTTTGGTTTGGCAATTCATCAAAACGATCATCAAGCAAGGCGTAGATTCGTCGAATGGGCCCAAAACGAGATTGCCGTTGTTCCCGATTTTCATAAGCGAATTTTGTTTAGCGATGAAGCGCACTTCTGGTTGAATGGCTACGTCAACAAACAAAACTGCCGCATTTGGAGTGAAGCTAATCCACAAGTGTATGTCAAAACACCGTTACATCCAGAAAAACTGACTGTTTAGTGCGCTTTATGGGCTGGTGGAATCATTGGTCCGTACTTCTTCAAAAACGATGAAGGACACAACGTTACAGTCAATGGTGATCGGTATAGAGCCATGATTACTAACTTTTTCATTCCTGAATTGAACAATCATGATGTCCAGGAGCTGTGGTTCCAACAAGACGGCGCAACATGTCACACAGCTCGTGCCACAATCGATTGATTGAAAGACACGTTTGGTGACCGCCTAATTTCACGTTTTGGACCTGTGAATTGCCTCCAAGATCTTGTGATTTAACACAGCTAGACTATTTTCTGTGGGGCTATGTAAAGTCATTGGTCTATGCGGATAAGCCACAAACGCTTGACCATTTGGAAGACAACATTCGCCGTGTTATTGCCGATATACGGCCACAAATGTTGGAAAAAGTCATCGAAAATTGGACGTCCAGATTGGACTACATCCGAGCCAGCCGTGGCAGTCCTATGCGAGAAATCATATTTAAAATGTAATGCCACAAGATTATCTTTCGAATAAAAAAATTCATGTCAATCGAATAATACATCGTTGTTTTATTGCAATTTAAAGTTCTATACCTCTAAAAAAAACACCCTTTATATATGGAGAAAAATTGGCCATTTTTCTTATTTTTCTGTTTTGGTTTTGCAAGTTCTTTTGAAGTTCTTGTTACGATGCTAAGCAAGCGTTGAATATTTAGGGTATATTCTACATTTAAATCTTTGTTTAAAATCGATTTTTTCCATATATATTATAAGTTTAAGCCCTCGAAAATTAAATTGAGACTTAATTTACAGAATTCATTGTCGACTTTTGCGTAACAATTAGCGATCCTAAATAGAGCAAATTAGCTGCCTAAGCAAAAGTATTTTTTCCTGAACCAGGTTATTTTAAAACCGCTTAAATAAATAATTGTGTGCGTGTGTGTGTATATTTTTTATATATGTGTGAAATTTAAATAAACTTGAACAAATACTTTTTGTATTTAACGATGTTTAATTTTAATTTCAAATTATGAAACGTGTATATATATATATATATATATATATATATATATATATGTTTTCTTTTATCATGTAAACAAGTCCTACTTTTTCGAAGGTGTTAGTTTAATTATTATGCAGTTATATACATATATAACTTAAATATTTCAGACTTTTAGGCTAATATTTTTAGTTTTTTCCATACATTGAAAGGTTATTATGTGAAAGGTTAATACTATTTCATTTAAAAACTTCTTTAAGTGTTTACTATTTTGTATATTATTTAGAGTTTCTTTTGTTTTGCTATTCAAGAAATAATTGCTTTTATAATGCATTACATAAGCGTATGAAAATGGAAGTAAATTTTTACATTTTTTTCCTAATGGAAATTTCATTAAGAGTCTCAAAACAACATCAAACTTCTGCGTTATTTTATCCAATTTCTTTATTAAGTTTCAACCGGTTCGAGGAGATGTTTTAAAATTTCCAAGTGTAATTAGTTTATATTTTATTCAAGGCGAAACTGCTTGGTGATTTGCAACATATAACGATTGTATAAATAAAAGTGTAAATAAATAAAACCAGTATCCATGAATAACATTTTAACGGAACACATAATTATCAGAATGCCTTAAAATCAGATTTAAATGACCTACATTATCTACCCTTATATATAAATAACTTCTCGCTTACTAAAAAGAAGAGTTTTCGGTTTCGAAATGTTAAAATTGTTTATTTTAAGAAACCGAACTGAAATGTATAAAAATATGTATACAATGTCTAGATTTGTTCCCATGTATTCGTAATTATATTCTAAAATGGAGAAATTGCAAATATAATTTGTTTTATTTGAAAATAAATGCATGTAAACGAAACGGCTTTCGTTTATTAAGTTTAATTTGCCAACAATTTGATTTTGTATTAAAAAAAAATCGACTCTGATTTGTAATTGGAGCCGCAGCTGCCTAATGGTTAGGATATTAGGTTTATAGTTACAGGCAATGCCGGCTGGGGGGATAGTTGGTTTGTCGCAGGCCTTCTGTACCCAAGGTTGCGGGTTGATACCCGGCCCAAGTCGGTAGATTTTCCTTATGCAGAAAATCGACTGCGGCCTTGTCGTATGATTATACGGCATGAAAATGATCCCTTGAGTGTCCATTTGGCTTAGGTCCTCTTGGCAAAATTAAACTCTTAAGTACCCATTACGCATCACAGAGTTCAGGTGCCTCCCTCTAGGGAAGAAACCGGGCGTCAAAATTACTTGTGGTAGTTGGTATCGCCTGAATGGTGCCGCACTAAGAAGGGACACCAACTCCCGGTGATTGTACTAGGTCTGAAAAGGTAGAAATACCAATACGCAGCCCCATTGCAGAAAAAAAAAGTTACAGGCAATACCAAAGTAGAGCTGTGGTTGAAGTCCTAAATTCGTCAAATTCCACTTTGAAAAATAATGTAGCTCTTACTTTTTTAATTCAATCCTTGCTTCAAAGTTCTCAATTGGCTTGGCGTGGATTTGATTTTTATTAATGTTGCAGTCTGATGCAACTCGAGAGCAATTAGTGACCAAACTTCAAAACTTTGATCCTCGGTCAAGTAACAAGGATGACGACCCTCTCTCTAAATTCCCATACAACGCCAACATGAAGACTTTGAGCATCGGCATACAGGGTGAGTAGTATTAAAGATGGACCCAATTTTAAAAAATCACATTTTTCAAACTATTCCAAAATTACAATAAGTAATTTATGAATGTGAAGAGAAACATACCAAGTTTTTTTTCCCACCAGTGATCAAAAGCACATTCAAGATCTCTGCATTGCAATCTAAACATGGCGACAACGACAAAGAAGAGTTTTTGCGTATTATACACGAGTTTTTTCAGTTATTTCGATGCAGCGTGCATTTATGAATCGCTATGGAAAAGAAGCACCATCCAACAAGAGCATTCTGCGATGGTATCATCAATTTAAGGAAACAGATTGCTTGTGTAAAAAGAAAAGCAGTGGCCGACCAAGCGTTTCGGAAGAAGCAATAAAGAAGGTGAGGCAGAGTTTCGTTCGAAGTGTATACACAGGTCTACGAGTGTTGCCACCTGTGAACTTGGAATGCCCCAGAAAACTTTATGGAAAATGATTTTTAAAAAATTAAATTTCAAGCCGTATCATTTGCAATTGACACAACTAATAGCAGAGGACGAGAAGTAAGCATTTGTGCAGCATTACGAACCATTGGCATGGTGATTCTGCAAAATGAATGGACTGAACTGAATTTCAGACTGGACGTATGCCATGTAACAAGCGCGTCACACATTAAACCTTTACAACAGAAAAAAACTTGGTATGTTTCTCTTTACATTCATGTATCATTTATTGTAATATGCTCAGTAGTTTCGATAATATTAAGTTTTCAATTCGAGTCCATCATTTGTAATCACCCTGTATTAAACGGGCATCAAAACACCCCTCTATACGGCACTTCATTGGCACCACGACTCAATAATACCTACCATGAGTTCATGACCATGATAACTTGGCGGGGAATTGTGTAGTGTTATAATTCAAGTGTCGTCTTTAATGATTCGCCGCAATTAAAAATTACTTGATCCGAAACCAGTCTTTTTTGTGTAAATACAATAATTTTAACTATGATGTGTATTAACCGCATCAGAATGAAAAGAATTCGTATGGATGTGCTTTCTTGAAGCTCCGAAAACAAAATGAAGAACGACATTTTAGAGTTACCCAAACACATTAATTTCCTATATATACCCCAATCAACTTATATTTTTAACTATTTTTTTAAATACTACAGAAGATTTGACTATATTTGTATCAATATTTTTCGTTCTTGTATCATTTTCACAACGACTGGTGAAATAAAATAGTTTTAATTACATCAAACATGAACTCGACTGAATGCAATGCCGATTGTTCTAATTATAACGAGACGATTGCATCAGTTATTTTTAACGAATCGGGAACAATCGCAACCGAGCTATACCAACGCTGTCACTTCAAAAAGACTTAACAATCTTAACCCTACTAAATGATTTTGAAAGGTTTCGAAAATACACTTCTTAATTGAGATAAATGATATGCATGTGAAACAGAATAGCGTGGAGAAAGATAGAGGAAATGGATCCTTCTTGACATGCTTTCTAATAACTTCGTTTTAATTTAGTTGTTTGTTTGTGGTTATTTAACGAAATAGCTCTGTAATAAATTACATAATTTTGAAATAGAATGAAAGGTAGTTTTCTTCTTTTTAAGTATTTCATTACTATGTTCGAATAGAGATCTTTCTATTTCTTATATACTGCGAATAAATTCAAAATAACAGATAACGCACAATTTAAAAAAAATTAAAAATAGAATCCCTACAACCTATTATAAAAATATGAATTTACGATCAATATGGCGACAAGCAATAGTGAAATTCTAAACTTTCCATAGTCAGGGACTCATGGCCGGCGTTGTCGAGTCACGGGTTCAAGTCCAGATAACTCTGAAAGCCTAATGTATAGAGGGGTTGATGCACTTTAAATGGCGAGGCTCAAAGAGCTCCCGTTGACATGGTGTGGTAGTTTCGAGGGAGGTAGTGTCTGACTACCATTGGCATAGTATTTGACGGTAGATTCTTTAAGGGTTGGCGACTTCCCGCAGGTGCGGGGGTGAAGTTTCCTATTTTAAAAGGAGAAGGGCGTTGGTTTTGCAATGGAACGGACAGAGACAGGGGGAAGGTTTTTTACCTCGGAGCGTATGGTCGAGGGAAAAGAAAGTCCCTTGTTTTGGAAGCGGAGGCATTGAGTTGTTTTAGACCGGAGAGAATGGAATTCCTTCAGTAAGAGAGCGACCACAGGGGTGGTCTGGTGTAAGAAATAAGAAGAGATAGTCTCTTCTGGGACTGTGCTTTAATTGATTGATTTGAGAAGCGACGAACAATGTAGCTTGATTGTTATTTGATTATTATATTTAATAAAGAAATTATGTAAATCAAGATTTAATTATGTGTGTATTGATTGATGTGAGAAGCAATTAAGAAAGAATAAAAGTTATTACAGAGGGGGGGGTCAGCTCAGGTGTCGTCCTCCTCATTTCACCGTGGTTTCACGTTGATCTCCAATAGCCCTCTTGTCGCTTCATAGTACGGCATCAATAAATAACCCTCAGTGACCTCGATACTACTTTTTTGAGATGTCCTCTAGATTCCTCCACCTCTTATTTAAAAAGTAACGCTCATTTCTCTCTCTCTCTCTCTCTCCCTCCATGTATCACAAGACAAGGTTCTCATATCGTAATGCAAACGCAAAAATTAATGCCCATGATAACACTGCGCATCTCGTTTAACTAAATTTAGTTTTTTGGGTACTGGAGATACAAAGGGCATACTAACACAGCCAATGGGAGCCAGTTGGTAGCAAGTCATCTACTCAGTTGAATACCGCTACTATCTGGACTATAACGATGGACACGTATCCATCAGACGTTATTCAGGGTTACACTGGACGAAAGTCTCGCATTTTAGTCCGGGGGGAGGGGGTTGGACACTGAGTGAGATCCCAAACGTGAGGACCCTAAACAGTGTATGCCCTTTGAAAAAGTTGTGGAGCCCTTAAGTCACACTACTCCTGTAATGCATTTCCAGAGCGGTATATCGGCAAGAATATGTCCTTCCTCATGTTGCTCAGAAAGAACACGACAACTTTTCTTCCAAGTCTGCACGTTCCCTGGATATGCCCCCCATGGATCATATCTTCCATTATATTGGTTGGCAATTCTCTCATATTGCTCAATGGGTAGATAGTACGAGCGAACTCAAGTATTAGATAAGAGACATTTTGGATTGTGATTCCTCAACATGAGATTCGGAATTCGAAAGTTTCGATTCTCCGACATGTAATGACTGCCAGATTGTAGTGCATAAGTAATACTTGGTCGAATTTATTTTTCAAAGTTATTGGTAGCTTTCAGAAAGTCAGTTAATACTCTTTTAAGAGGAAAATTATAATTTTTTAAAAGGAAGAGAAGGGAGAAATTTTCTTTTCGGGAGAAAAAAAAGATAAGAGGTAGTGTGATGGTATGGATATCAAAACTTTACGATTAACGTATCCTGAATTCAAGCCTAGATATCATCAGAGAAGGGAGAACATGGAAGAACGTGAAACTATTTGATGAACTTCGCTTTCAGTCTTCTCAAGGTATAGTGTAAAAGTCTGCAGGTTGAAATATTAACTCAGTATTTTATGCTCTAATAATACTATTGTTACGTAGATCCGGGTTCGAGGATTTTATGCAAAACACTCACAAAAAAAATAACAGTTTTTTTAAGAGCGACGCGAATTTATTATCGGAAATCCAGTTCTTTAAATACAGGATTCCGCAGCAATAGTTACAGAGTAAATCTCCGAAGGTCTTCACACCTTCAACAGCAATCAAACACAATTATCAGTGTTTAAAATACTCGTATGCAAAAAATTATTCACAATCACAGCCGAGCTAATCGGTAATCAAAACAATGCTCACTAATCGCTGGTTTAATCAAGACTGACTGGTTGCGGCTGGCACTGCTCTATTTATAAACCCAGTGAAAACTTCCAGAAAAATCCACACGCGTCACAGAACGTGTAATTAGTAGAGAAATCTACTAATTTCTAGAAGAATTCAGAGGGACCTGAACTCGCCAACATAGTCGCCAAATTGGCGGTAAACTTGGTCGCCAAATATAATACAAACTTGGCCCTGTCGCCAAGATCTCGCCACTATAGTGTAAGGGACGGCTTGTTTGTGAATATTACAATTTTAACATGAAATAAATTTAACATAGAGTAATATAAATGCTTTACACATCCAAATACAAATTATTTACACTATTTACACAAAATTTGTAATACTATGTTCCAGTTAGTATTGGTTGTTTAACGATTCTAATATAGTAGTATTGTCTATGCCTAGTTATAATGAGGTGACATTTAATTAAATAACAATAAGCAGTTTTTTTTTATTTCTAATGGGCTGCGGATTGGTGTTTTACCATCGCAGACCTAGTACTTTCCCCGAAAACTGGCATCTCTTTGTAGCGCGGCATCATAAAAAGCTAATTGGTAAAGGGAAAAAAAGTTTTTAATATTTATCTATGTACCAAAATTCAAGACCGTTAATATATGCATTAGTAATTTTAAAAACCCTTTTCCCTCATCTTAGCACACCAACGATTTATGAAAATCCACGTTCGTCACCACAAAAAAATATACAAATTAAAATATTTTATAATAACTACAATGGTAGTCAAAATTTCTCGGAATAGATGCAGTACTTAATGTTATGTACTTTCACATTGCGTGCAGTAATTGCATTACATAGAGTGATTGAGTGTTTATTAACGTCGCACCATAAAGCAACACGAGAACTATTGGCAACGGACCTCGCAATTTTGAGCCATGGTCAAGACACCAGAACTGGCATCCCTCTCTGAACTTGCACACCCACGCCAATGGGGAGACTTTGAGCCTCGATAGTTTTAACGTGCGTCAAAACCTCTAGACGGCGAGGATTTAGTGGCACTAGAGTTCGAACTCATGACACGCCGGCCACGACTCGGTGACCATGACCACTAGGTAACCGTGGTGGCACTACATGTATTGACTTTATATATATATATATATATATATATATATATATATATATATATATATATATATATATATATATAATATACAGTTTTTATAATTCATTTGAATGAAAATAGCGTTGGAAAATATAAACCCGAATTAAGGTATCCGAACACGTTCAGAGTACTTTTTGACAAAATAACATATTTAAACATATAAAGGCTTTTTTAGGATTCAATACCAATAAATACTAATATTTAATCAACAATATTTAAAATATATTGCCAGAATTTCATAAAAATCACAATTATATGTGAAATTTTAGCAATATTTTTGTAAAACTTCAAAGCAATTAGAGAAAAAAATAATAAACTCATATTAGTAAAAGAATTACCAAAACAATCTAGAGGCATTTATCTAAAGAATGTACTAAAATTTTAATGTTTTATTAAAATTTGAAACTTTTAGAGGTGATTGAGTAAACGTTGCAAGAAAAATAACGCCTTTATGAGACCATTATTTAAATAACATGCCCTAACTCAAATAATATTCATACTATAAGAAATATTTTAGTTCATTCTCTAGAAAATAGCATAAATATCAGGTGCAAAAAGTTTCATAGAAATACGTTTGTAATATTTGATGTGATCAGACTCATCATGATAGATTTCGAGCAATTTAAATGCCCACTTCTGGTAGATCAAAGACCCACTTCCGGTTTTTCTAACTTAATAAAATTGATTGTAACTTGACCTCTAAGAAGCATAGAATCAAAACAAAGTATGTTTTGTAAAGCCAAAATATAGATGTATTAAATAAAATAGAAAACAAAAATATCTGTTTTGTCCGAATTTGGTCATTTTCAACGTGTTCGGATACCTTAATCTCCGTTTAAAACTGAGTAAATTTGACAATTTACTAAATCTAATAAGTGATTTTTATATTTACAGACCTTTTATTTAAAAAAAATAGGCATGGAATATCGTTATGTTTGTTCTTTGTTTTTTGTGAAACACCGAAGAGAATATTAAGAAACTTCACAGGTGGGTTCTTAATTGGTCTTGCAGTACAGTAGGAGTTACGCGACCCACTGTAAGCGTGGTCGATGAACTCAGGTGAAATTTCCTTCGGTTTGATAGCTCCAAGAAAGCGAATTAACCTTGGCCGAATTCTTTCGTAGCCGTGATTGCTTTTTGCAAAATGCATCACCGGGGAATTCGAGAGAGTAGACTCTCACACGGTGCCTCTTTCAAAATGTCTGTTTGTACAACAATTTAGAATCTAATCATTCGTGAAACACGTGAGAGTTACGGAATATGATTTTGAAGTATTGAAATATTCGATGGGACGCAAAGATTCGAAGAGAAAAAGTGCGTAATTTTAAAATGCATAGTAGGGTTGATCGAAGGTTGTTTTTTTTTCCTTTCCAGAATTTTGGTACCTATCTGTGCGGAAAAGATGTACTCTGGTGCATAGATGAAAAGAAAAATAAAATAAAAACTAACTTTAATGTTAAGTACTCTACCACAAGAAGAATGAAGTTCATGTATTAAGACTTGTTTTACGGTAAAAAATCAAAGTAATTTTTGTTAAAGAAAAACAGATATTTTAGTACTTTTTAGCATTCACTGCGATGAGAGGACACCTACTTAATACTGAACTGAACTCAGTGGCGCAACAGCCAATGAGAGCCAAAGCCTACAGTGCCTCTCTCAGTTTACATGACCTTTGGCGCTGAGGTGCATGTGCAGATGTTTCAGTTAAGTACTTCGCTTGGTACTCATTTATCGACCCACTGAAGGGATGAAAAGCTGAGTCGACCTTACCTATCCCGGGAATTTGAGCCCTGGACCTGTCGCCTACCACTCAGCCACTGGGCATCTACTAAATAGTTACAAGTTTAAACATTAGGTACATTTAATAGCTTCTTTAGTATTAAATTTTTAATTAAACCTACTGTCGTAAACTGCAGAGCAAGAGAAAGTGAAAGAAGGAATAAAGCTTGGATGGGACTGATCCGACGGTGCGAAGACAGAGAAATGGGCTTAGGAAAATTTACAATGTACTACTCACTACTGAGCCCTCATTTATCAATAATCCCTGCCTACGGTTATTTCTAATCAAGAAAAATAAATTTGTTTTGTGTCTAAAAAAATCATCTAACCAAAAAAAAAAAAAATTGTTCATCTGTTTTTCGAAAATTCAACCTCTTAGTGGCAATATTAAAAAATTTGAAATGACTTCTTAAAATTGTTTTTCCCCTATTCTCCATACCATAGAACATCTTTTTCTCATAGGTAAGTTCCTATTAATAATAAATTTTTTTATATTGCTTTAGAGAACCGCTATCCAACCTTATGCACAACTAAACAATACGTGAAGAATGCCGCCCATCCGGTATAGGGACGCTCAGTGCCGTGCCAAAGGGCCTGGGTTTAAATCCCGAAGAAGGGCATGGATGTTTGTAATCGAAAAGAGTATCTGTGGCATGGGATGCTCTAAATAGCTATAGAACCTCAAGTTCTTTCGTGAGGTTGGTGGAAGAGGTAGAAAGATAGGAAGCTCCTGACTATCTCCAGGATGTTCTATATCAAAATTAGGATAGAACCGAGCCAAATCATATCGTCACCTGCATGGAGCTCGAAGCTACGCCGAACGACAGGAGTACAACTAGTCCTTTTGCCGCGATGAATTTCGTGGGCCTCGGTATGAAACAGTCAGACGTGGGCATTAGCAACGACAACATATTTGAAGAGTATGAAGAGTTAGTTGTACTATTAAAAAAATAAAAAATTTTCATCTGTGAAATAAAATGGTTTTATGAAATGATCTGTTCTATGACTGTACAAATACCGTATTTATTCGAATCCAAGCCACACTATTTTCCCATTGTTAATGCTGCTGAAAATCGGGTGCGGCTTAGAATCGAAGGCAAAAAATTTGGTTGGCGGGAAATTGAGTTTCCTCCCTTTTCAAAAGCAAAGATGTAACTATAAATTCTGGCCACTTGTATCGATGACTCATCACATTCCGCAGTTTATCTTCAGCATTCAGCCTATCCTGAATTTCGCAGTCTGCTCATATAAAGGAAAGTTTTGTGTATGCTTTCTTTTAATTACCAAAACCCATCATGGCTATCGATAATGGCATCAAGACGAGTTCATTATGACTCAAGTATGAAAAGGAAGTCCAATTTACAAGCAAAATAAAATGGAAACAGAGTAATGGACAGAAAGTTTGATATGGTTGAAACAAATATAACTCGATGGCGCAAGCAACGTAACATGATTTTTGCTCGTAAATCTTCAACAAAGTCTTTCATTGGACCAAAAAAAATGAAAAATATTCTGAAGTAGAAAAAAGTGTGATTCAGATTGTACGTGATGTTCGATCTAAGGCATTGCCAGTTACAATACAAATGCTGCAATCCAAGACAAAAGAGGTCATCTATTAATTTAGAATCGGGAATTTCAAAGCATCAAGAGGTTGGTGTGAAAAATTTATGAAAAATGAAGGATTTTTTTGAGACGGATTTGATTGATGACGGCTTAGATTCGAATATATACGGTATTTTGGTTGTTAAATTACAAGAAACATTTATAAATAAATCATATTATCTTTACAATATTATTACAATCTTTGGATTTTTTTAATTAACAAAATTTGAATTTTTCTTTCTTCATGAATTTCGTGTATTTCCAACAGCCTTGCTATCAAATTATTAAAAAAAAAACTAAATTATTAAAATTAGCATTACTGATGGTTTGAATTACAATAAGATAACCACGTAGATTATGTGTAAATCATATGAATAATATAGATTAGAACGATCTCACACACTACTTTCGACTTAATTTCTTTCTTCATAAGAACCATCTTAAAGTGTTTTGTTTCTTAGTAAGAATTATTCCGCCAATTCTCATAATTGATTCATAATTGTTACTCTCTCCTGTTTGAATTACGAAGGAATTAATAAGAAAGTCCAGTTGTAAGTCATTTACAAAAGAAGTTTATGCATAAATATTACATCATTTATAAATTTGACCTATATAGGAATCTTCAAACGCCATTATTGAAAAAGATGGACTAATTTGTCCTTTACTAAAACACGTTTGAGATTTTTGAAGAGTTGCGGTTTTCCTCTTCTCTGACAAGAAATAAAGTACAAAAATGTGTATGAAAAAAAATGTCTGACAAAGGAAATTCTGAAATGTTTTGTACAATGGATAACATTTACCCATTTACCTTCTTGAAGGTAAGAATTAAAAAAAAGTATTAAAAGGCTTGTTAAGTGCTTTTAGAAAAGTTACTTAAAAGTTTTTTTCAGGGGACAGTTGAATTTATATTCTAAAATATTAAAGACATGCTTTTCTTTAATCTAAAGACCTTCTTAACAGCTGTTATTATACGTTCAAATTTTAAAAATAAACTCGAAACTGCTCTCAGATGGTTGTAAATAGCATTAAAGAAGAATATTTTTATCCTTCCAAAAGAAACTACAGTAGAATAGTATAGTTTAAGAAACATTCCAAGACGATTGTAATGCAGTTCTAATAAAGTTCTATTTCTGAAACTGACTCTCTTATTTTTAAAATAAAATAAAATTTCACCTTTAGCTATCTGCTTTGGAAACATCGAAAATTGCTGGAAATATTTCAAGATGGATGAATATAAATCATCATTTAAAATGGTAGTGAGATAAATTAAGTAAATAATTAAACGCGAAAATCTGGCACTATCGTGACGGTCAAAACTGTATAGTTTCAAAGGGTTTCATGCGTGTATGAGATATTAATGGAATGATAAAAATATCTTTTCCCCCTAAAAGAGTTAAATATATACAATTGACTACGAAATAGTATTTCGACAAAATATACTCTTTAATATTTGAAATAATCTGGATTTCTAGATATCATCAACACAAAATCGATTTATGTTTGATTCCTCCTAGACTAGACTGTAACGTTTGAAAGAATAACGGTAGCGTATTCTTGGTTAATTTAAAATTGGAATTTATTTACGTCACAACTATTGAATATTACTTACTGAATGATACATTAAAGTTATTAAACTTAATTAAAGATTGTTAGAATCCAATATTTTGTGAGAGGAGGAACCGTTGGCTACCGCTCCCGTCGTGTAAGTTCAAAGCATCTCTCCTCTCTCATCTTCCGGTCGACGGTGTTCGATTCCTCGGGGGTCAAAAAGGGGTTCCGCTGCAGCTGCAAGATGCACGTGTGGGTGTTGGGTCCAACAAAGATGCCGACCGCTGTTGATGTTCGGAGAAGCGATGTTACAAGACCTTAAAGCGTTGTGGCCATGTTTGTAAAATCTCTCTCAACCACCATGAATTTGAGCCGGCTGAATAATAAGCATGGAATATAAATCTTATTGCAACCTCTATGCGGCAACTTAACTTGAATCGTCTGCTGACTTGTATCTTTTTATTAAATGAGATTAGAATATGGAACTGTAAATGAAGTTTTTTTTAGAAATATTGCTGCTGATCCTTCTGATATGTTGATGTTCTGCAGGTAACTTCTACATCAAAATGCTATATATTATGCAGTCTCTGAAAGAAAACTTCTGAATTAACCTAAATGATAATTCTTTTAGAAATAATTCTCTTAGAAATAATTCTTTTACATTAATACAAAGTAATATAAATAATTAGTATTCGTGCTGGAGTAAAATTTAACAAAAGTAATGTAGGCCAAAAAGGCGTTTAAGCACAAAATAAATTCATTCTAAGATAAAGTAGTGTATGTGTTTATGGTTACAATTAACAGATTAACTGCTAATTTTAAAACTAATCTTTTATTTAAAAAAATATAATAGTGTTATTAAACTTATAACTTTGCTGGTCTATGTTTGTTAACGCAACAATATTACTTATTCTTTGAAAAATTAAAGTTCTTTGTAAACGAGATTCTTGAATATTCATTGCATATTTGAATTCTTTCACTATGATATACACTGGTGTGCAAAAATTAAGGACGAGATGGTTTTTTCAAGATAACTTTGTACAAAAGCTTTCCAAATCAACACATTTAATTCCGTAAGATCCCCAATACGTAAGGACATGTGTAATATGTAAGCAACACTTACTAAAAGAGAAATCAGAGGGATAAAAAGAAGCTTGATTGAAAAAGTAGCATGGAGCGCAATGCGACTGAAGGCCGAAACATCCCTGTGATGGGTGTCCAGCAAGAAACATCCGGTCTTTAGTAGGGGATATGATCTCCCCTGACTGCTAGGCAGGTTTCACAGCGTCTGCCCATGCTGAGAAAGAGGGTGTCAATGAGTTTTTGAAGCATTGCTGCCCATTCGTCTTGCAGCGCCAATCGAAGCTCCCGAATCGTTACTGGTGGTAAGGTACGAGCTGCAAAGCGTCTGCCTAGAAAATCCCATACATGCTCGATGAGATTGAGATCCGGAGATCGTGCCGGCTAATCCATACGTTCAATATCCTCACTCTCTAAGAGCTGTTTGGCAGCTACTGTGCGATGACATGGTGCATTGTCATCCATGAAAAGGAACTGCAGACCCATGGCGCCTCTAAAAAGACGCACATATGGAAGAAGAATCTCGTTACAATAACGGGTCCCGTTGACTGAACCTGCGTCGAAGATGTAAAGGTCTGTACGACTACCAAGCATGATGCCTCCCCAAACGAGAACACCACGACCTCCATACCTGTCCCTTTCAATGATGTTCGAGGGATGATTGCGGCTTCCCCGCTCTCTCCAGATGAGTATGCGATGAGAATCGCTACTCAAACTGAATCTGCTCTCATCTGTAAAGAGTACTCGTCCCCATTCATTGTCTCTCCAATTCCGGTGTTCCCGGCACCACAGAGAACGCCTTCTCCGATGGGCAGGCGTTAAAGGTACACACCGTGCAGGGCGTCGTGCAAACAGACCACCACCGTGCAGTCTTCTGGCCAAAGTAAAACGCGATATCCATCGTCCAGTCGCCTGTGTCGTGTGTCTAGCGATTTCTCCCGCTGTCTGCCGCCTGTTTCTTCTGGCCTGTAAGACAATGTACCGGTCATCTGCGGGTGTGGTTCCTCGTGGACGACCACTACTGAACCCCCGGATAGCTGTTCCTGTAGTTTAAAATTGTCTCCAAAGTCGTGAAACGAGGCTGTGAGCAATTCCGAACTCTGCAGCCACACTTGTCACACTGCGGCCTTCCTCCAACTTCCCAATGATTCGACCCCTCAGGTAAAAGCATCCAGATGTCGTCTAACAGATTGATTATTCGCCATTTCTCGCTGAGGCAGCAAGTCGGTGTGATTTTAACTGCTATACGGCGTGCAATCTCTTTGCCAGAAATACTGATCTTATACCGACAACATGCTTTATACTACTCAGACCCTCCCCCATTACGTCTACCTGCATATCTGCGCATGTGCTACCATACATCTCCTTACTTAATCTCCTGATTAGTCTTTCTGTCCGCTCTGCCTCTTCGTTCAGCTGATATGCTAATTTTTCGACTTCGTCCTTAATTTTTGCACACCAGTGTAAGCCCGTACAAAATTTCAGTAGGAACTATTTCTTTATACATTAAAGTTGTTTTACTTGAGAAGCCCATTTATATTCAATGTAAAAAGTTCTATTGTGAAAAAATAAAAAGTAAACTTAACTTAAGCGCTTACAAAAACCAGTGGTATCAAAATATTGTTCCGACAGATGAGGGAAAAGCAAGTAGTACTTATTAAATTATAGCAAATTAACGTATTATTTTTTAGAATGATAAATAATAAAACGTGTAATGAAATTAGCTTGTGAACGTTTATTGTTAATTTGAATATTAAATTTTTTATTATTTCTTAACCATGTGAATTTAGAGAATAATGCAATTATTCTGACATTATAATGAAAATTTCGAAAAAATGCGGCTGTTTTACATAATTATTAAAAGAAAACAAACAAACGCAATTTTGAACAATTTTTATACATGTATTTCCAAGATCTTAGGGTACAGTACTCTTAAATGTGCAACAAATAAAAATATAGAAAAGAGTAAGACTACACTTAAAAAAAATTAAATAAAAATTTCTAATTGCGTCTTTTTATGCTCCAGAATCGATTAAAGTTTCTGTTTGTTGAAATGCTTCTTAGGTGGCAAAACGTTCCCGTTTTTCAACATTCTCAACATTCTTGGACACCCAAATCTTGAGACATAACACCTTTGGACTTCTTGTAGGGATACGTGAGAAATATTGTTTACCAATCTCCAATTCGTTACTCTGATGAACTGAAAAGTCGAAATACCAATGTTGATCCTGCAATGCTCATAGAACTTCACCAGAAATCTGGTATACACTCCATGTTTTGCACGTAATTAATGATGTGCACATTGAAATCGTGCAATAATTCATTGTAAAAAAACTTTAAAGTAACTACTTGTGACAACTTTTTTTTAAAAAAAAAAATGAAGATGTGGGGATTTTTTTTTTTTGATTTTATTATAATTATTTAGTACATTTTAAGAAAAATATGGTAAAGTTAAGAAGAAAGAAAGAAATTATTATTACTAAATTGTACATAAAGTTTAGGAGCAAATTTTCACAGTTCTCCAATTTTGATGTGTTGCTTTGCTATTCATTTTTGAAGTGACCTTCAGGATAGGAGATATTTGAATTTGTACAAAAGCTAGAGGGCTTTATCTTAGTAGTTAATATGGAATTGCTAAAAAAAACAGTGATTATATTCACAGTGATTATATTAAATTTTGTAATAAAACATTGATTGATAAATTTGCAGGTTTAAACACTTCTACTGTTATACAGAACATACACAAAAAATTTCAGTTAATTATTTCGAAAACCTTTTGAGCAATCGCTGTCCACGTTTGAGCATTTAAAAAAATCATATTGCAAGTAAAACGTATTTTAAAGTATGACATTTTGCTTAAAGTAGTGTGTGGCATCTGCTTTTACTAAAACACTTGTAGTTTTTGTTCTATAAAAAACTTGGTATTTTTATAAAGCTAATAAAATGGCGTATAAAATAAAATCATAATTTTTTTCATGGAATTAGTTTTTTTATGGAACAAAAAAGCCGTAAGTGAATGTCTTTATTTATTTTTATTTATTTATTTGTAATTAATATTTGATAGTGTAGTCATACTTTTCAGACACTCCATTTATTTCTCCTTGTATCGGTAATTGCTTCCCCAGATATTCCTTTCACACTACTTTATTAAAACCTTTTAAAACATTTTCATGGAAATTCATGTACTCGTGTCTAATATTAATTGCCTTACACTTTCTCACACAAATACAACGTGTAATTATAGAGCAATTTTATAACACTTTTTTTTTCTACCGTAACACGTAATCTGCGTTCATAAGGTAAAAAAAAAAGTATATTTTTACCTATAAAAAATTACTCTCTCTACCAAAACCTATACCTACCTTACTACCTATAAAAAATTACTTTTTTTCTCACACCCATTTATCAACTAGCAATTTTCAAACCTGGGAATCTAACCAATGGAATATAGAAGGTTTCTGGTGATATTTCGCAAGGGACCCATCTCAATTTTATGAGTTCACCAGTGCGAGACCTTCACCCATCTGAGGGGAGGCGAGAGTTTCTCAATCCCTCTAGCACTCTCCAAACAAGAGCTCCTTGAAGATGATCGACTCGAGTGACCGCTGAACGTGTCTTCAGTCATACACAGATGCTTGCTCAACGCCGTAATCAAACTTTCTGCATCATCTACATTATTATCACATGTGTTTGAATAAAAGCGGCTTCCCAGAAATTGCTTCACTGTCATTTTAAAATGGAAGATTTTTAACATATTTTTTTATTCCATTAGATGAAAGTGGAAGTTGATTGGTTATGGTATCCGACTACGTTCGGAACTGTGATTTTGCAAAAGCGTATAAATGGAAAATATTTATGATATTTAGTGTCACTTAGATTAGAAAATGCATATAAAATTATTTTAAGAATATTATTAGAATAGAAAATTATTTAAGTACAATATTTTGACAAAAAATGAACATAGAATGACCCATTTTCAAAATATTCTCCTTTTGTGAAAAATGCTTCTATTATAATAATATTTTTCCTGTATATAGCTCAGACCTCTGTACAGGAGCTAAACTAGAATTTTTGAAATATATAACTTAGAAGCGGGTTTATCCATGTTTTACGACAACAGAGGGGAGCAATTTTAAGAAAAAAAACGCCGATAATTATTTCAATTAGTGGTAACTCTAAAAATAATGTGAATTTTTCAAAAATCCTAGTTCAAACTCTCTGGAGAAGTCTTTACTTTATATAAGCGAAATATTATTATTTTAGAAGCATTTTTTATAAAAGGAGAAAAAAGATTATTTTAAGTTAATTGTTTGCCAAAATATTGTATTTAAATGTTTGTTTGTTTTTTGTCAAAATGTCTTTAAAACAATTTTATACATGTATTCTAATCTAATTGTCACTAAATATAATGAAAATTTTCCATTTATGTGCTTTTTTAAAATTACGGTTCCGAACGTAATCGGATACCTTAAAATGGAAGTTTTTAAGCATATTCTTCTTTGATTACATTAGATGGAAGTGGAAGTTGATTGGTTACGACTTTAAGATTTTCTCTATTATTGTGTTCTTGTTATTTCACTTGTATGACTAAAATTGGCTGTGTGTTTTTAATTCACTTTATTTTAGATTTAGCTGTAATGAAATTTCATGGAATAAATATTAATTTGTTTTGACAATAACAGTTAGCTTTTTTTAACCAACTATTGGCTGCACGAGCCGAGTCAGTTTTATGACATGCGAAGTAATAAATTAGCAGAAATATAATGAACAGTGTGAAATAGGTATAATAAATAAAATAA
Source organism: Trichonephila clavipes (assembly GCA_019973935.1). Lineage (NCBI taxonomy): Eukaryota > Metazoa > Arthropoda > Arachnida > Araneae > Nephilidae > Trichonephila > Trichonephila clavipes. The sequence continues at coordinate 210,380 of BMAU01000311.1, read as the reverse complement.
TGAAATTATAGAGCATATTATGCATAGTGAAAAATAATTATTATTAATTTTAGAAGGAATATTTCTCTCTCATAAATTTATATATTTAGGCATTTATAATTTACCATTTTGTATTTTATATTAACCATAACGTATTCTTCTTCAAAAGTTACTATTTACAAATTGTTGCCTTTCATAAAAATAAAAGCTTTTATAAAACATAAATAATTTGGGTTACAGAAACCGAAATTTGAAGCAATGTAAGCTTATGGTAAATGAATGATTATTGAGAATTCTAATAAATTCTACTCTTTTTAGATTTCGTTCTATTTTTAAAAGAATAAGAGAGAAATAATTATCCTAAATGTTGTTCACTAAGAGCGCTCGTGACAACCCGCATATTCTTGATTTTCTTTCCAATTATTGTAGAGAACCTAGTAATTGGGGAAAAAACTGCCATGTTAATTATACTGTGTACTATACTGTGTGTATTATTTCAAATACTAAACAATCAATACAATTATCTACGAGTCACGGTCTGCCATAAACACTATCTCTCAATACTTACAAAAACTAAAAGAAAAAAAAAATTGCCGAACCACAATACAGTGTAGAAAACTAAAATTAAACAGTCAGCCAATATAAAAGTGAATTTAACAAATATAATGCAGAAAAGCTTTTATTTTACAGTGTTTTTGAGTTAATATTTTTTTTCTTCCTTTGTTTAAAGGTAATGATTGGAAAATGTTTTTCTTCAGTGAAACAATAACACGCGACAACATAAAAGTTTCAAATTAGAATAAGGTTGAGTTTTTACCATATCTAGTTTTTTTGTAGTATAGCCTGAAATTCTAAAATTTCCAATCAAAAAAATATTTGAAATTTTAGAACATGTTAAACCAAAATAATGAATTCTGAACAGTTCGAAATGACACCTGAATATAAAAGAAATCCTTTGATGTGTTTTACTTTTATGTATTCAGGAGCAAAAACTATGCATTGAATAATTTATGTAGCTCATGTGAATATTGTTCTTTTGTTTTCAAAAAACGAAAAGGTCTTGACCATAAAAACTTTCACAACAAAATACCTCTTCGAAATACAATTCTAAAAAGTGTTAAGAGTTCCACATTAGTCGGTAGTTTTAAAATTTCCATTAAGAACAATATTTCCTGGAGTCACGAATTCGATATTTTTTCAATGCTCAATTTTGTTATCATTCATGTTACAGGTATGAAAAAGCTATTTCCGATGATAATACATATTTAACTAGGTGAAGGTTGACTTGACAAAGTAGTTGAAAAGTTGATGCATCGTTACAGATGCGATGTTTGTAGACATTAGTTGAAGTTTGTTGTTGAAGATGCGGCCAAGGACTCATCTTCCGAAGTAGTTCATCTCATACTAAACTCAAAAGGTTCGCATAATGATGTAGGTCATGAACCGCACGACTTTGTTTTGATTCGAATCGATAGAGAACCTGAAGCAATTAATTGAAACAATCGTCTGCTATCTTGTAAAAGATATAAATTGGAATTTTAATTGAGAAAGAGAGGGAAAAAATAAGGAAATTCGCTTCGGAATTTCGTTATTTGGTTGCTTAATGAGTTTTTACTGGTTAACCACAGGAAATATGTCGTGTGTTGTTATAAATTGTGGATTTTGATTGACAAAAGAGGATAAAATTATCGATAAGGCAACTTAAGTATTTTTTTATTTCGAATTTGTTTGTACCGAGAGAATTATAAACATGAACTGAATAAATTGCATTAAGTGTTTTGAAATAAGATAAAGCTACAAAAATAAATGTATCAAATTAAAAGAAAAATAAATAAGTTTTATGTGTTTTAAGGATTAATTGTATTATATATATATAAGTTCTGTGGGTTCTAGTAATTCTTCACTTTTATTTTATTATACTATATATATGTGTGTTTTTTAAAGAGTTTATCTTATATACCGGTTTTGAACTTTGAATTAAAAACACACTCTCGATTCATATTCGGAAATATACAGTATATGTGAATGATAATTTTTTTAAAGAAAAGTTTATCTCCCTATGGATAATAAGGTATTTTTTGTAAAACGATTCCTCATAAAGAGTTAATTATGCAAATGGTTTTGCTGTAGAAAAGGAATTTTTTAGGGGGAAGGGTAAGAAGCGTCATTTTCAAATTTTTATATGTCTTAGTCATTGATATAATCTTGGCCTCCTTATGCATGCATCAATTCTACAGTAATTACGGCCAGAAGAATTATATCCTGAAGTAGCGTACAGGGTCTGTCCCAAAAGTTCCCAGAATGATTTTGTTTAAAAATCCTTTGTTCAATACCAGTTTACAATCATTTCAGAACTTAAGAAAGTATTCTTCCCCTGATTCGATCCACCGTTACCAACGCTTCTCTTAATCATTGAAGTTGCCCAGGAAGTCGTCAACAAGGATCACCTTCAGTGAGGTCGTCAAAGCTAACTTTACCACCTCCAGCCTCCCATGCTGAGTTCCTTTCAGGGTTTTGAAATAAAAAGGAGTGCGATGGTGCCAGATCGGGGCTGTACAGCAGATCAGGCAACATTGCCACGCCTATTTTTTCCAGAAATTCTAAGAGAATGCGTGCAGTGTGGCTTGTAGGATTTTACAGGTTTGACACCATTTTCGTGCAGACTTTCCTCGTTTGAATATCCCCTGGTAAAATGCAATTAACGATTGTTTGGGGTATTCCACACTCCTCTGAAATCATCCGAACACTTAATCGTTGGTCCTTGTCCAAAACTTAACGCACTTTTTTAACCGAGTAGACTGTTTGTGGTGTCAACAAGCACGCCGAGTGGTCGTGTCGTTGACGAATTTCCAACCTTCCCGAAACCTCTTGTGCCACATGAAAGCTTGGTTTTGTTTCATAGGCGTGTCACCATCGACTTTCCGAGACATTTCGGATGTCTACGCCACGTTTTTACCCAGTTTCACACAAAATACTTGACGCTGTTCCAAAAACTGGTCCATTTTTTGCTCGACGAGGGTGCAGTAGATATGTCTACGTGGAGAGTGTCCCTACTTCAACAACCTCCCGCAGATGACTAACACTGGTCTCGTTTCGAAGCTTAGATCCTCCACCCGAAGCTCAGGACTGCCAGCTAGCGTTTCCAACTACAAAAAACCATTTCCGAAACTTTTGGAACTGACTCTGTATGTGCTCAAGTAGTACTGTCTTTGGTTTTGACTGTCTGACGCTGATTAGATGCTCCACTGCTTATGAGTTTTATTTTTGACTGAAGTACTAAGTCCTATATTCTGGTAAATTCATGCATTTAATAAATAGATCAAATTGCTGCAGGGTGCTTGAATCATATCCGTGCATTTTCCTCACCTTCCTTACCCCCTACCTTTGAGTATATGTCAAATCAATTCCAATTCAAAATGTCAACACAAACTTGAATTCCCTGTCTAATAAATGCGGGCCTGACAGACTTAAGGTAACAGTAGTGGTTTTTCATATTAATCTAACTCGAAGATTTATTATATTTTAATAGGAATAGATGAAAGAATATGAGAATTTAGAAATGTACCAGCCGATAAGATGCCATTGAGATCTCAGTATACGAAAAACAAAGTATGACGTCACAGTCGTATTAGAAACATCAACCACACAGTATTTTCCAGAGGTAGAGGGTCAAAGTGTCCACCGTGCATATCGGGGCAGGCTTGTGTGGGCCGTGGATTGAACGAGTGTACAAGTCATAGCCGCTTGGTGTCCGCCGAAGTATATGCAACATGCAGGCGAGAAACTAAGTCCGTTTGCCACTACGCCTCGATATTCCTTTTCCTTGAGACTGCACCATGGACAAATAATCCAATGGTATGAGATCTGGTGATCGTAGTGGCTGGATCCCTACGTCCGATCCAGTGACTGGAGTATGCCAACCAATAATGTACTGGAACACAAAAATGAGTCTGAGCTCCATCATGAACCCTCCTGCATCATCATTAATTCGCCATCCCTTACCAGGGGCGTAACTTCCGTTGTATCAACCGAATCAATGATATGGGGCCCCCAAGCTACAGGGGCCCCATGATGTGTAAGCAAAAATATCGTTAAGTGTTAAGGGAGAGCCCCCAAGGAAATTTGATACAGTGCCCACTCAAGACTAGCTACGCCAGTGTCTCATTTACCGTATTTTTCTCATAAACTATGGATCGTATAGGTACAGTTTTTTGGGCATTTTTTATGTACTTCAAGCGAGGAATCTGGCTGGGCATAGTTTGGACGCTGTTTTGGGGACACTATTTATAGGCCTACAATTTAATTAAACCATTATTAATGCTTATATTTTATATTGAACGTCATTGTAATTTCTTCATTCAAAAAAACTTCAAGAAAAAAAATTAAACTCCTTTTTCTTCTTGATTTAAATCTTTGAACCATGAATCATTTTTTTTTTGGACAGTAATAAAATGATCTAGGTTGCAGTACCCTTGTTGGTAATTTCAGTGTTAAAACGAATGGCTTATACTATCATTGTTTGTAATTAAAAGAATTATTAGCTGTTATAGCCAATAGACTTCTTGAATTTTGTTAATCAGGTAGAAAAAATAGGGTCAGGGACAGTAGCGCACACAGGAATTTTTCAAAGGGAGGGTCCGGGATTGAAAGTCCACCATTCTTGTATCATGCTCCTTTTGATTTTGTAGGTTTTCGGGAACAAAACACAGTAAAAAACTAATTATAGAATAAATAATTAACATTAATTAATAAAATTAATCATTAATAACAAATACTTAATTAAATTTTACGTTCTATATACTTAGAATTATAGTTAATCGGGGGGAAAAAATCAAGCGTTTTTTTTGGGGGGTCCGGACTCCCAGGACTTCCCCATTGTGTGCGCCACTGGTCAGGAATGTTAAAATACAGAGATGAACGTAACAAATCTTTCCACTCTGACTTGATTTTGCTATACATTCCGGGTATGTGAATAATTGTGTCTTAAAATAAATAATTTGTAAAGAATCAGTAAAGAGATGAAAAGTTTATCTCGTAATGTTAATTTATAGTTAATTAAGTAATAATTTTTGAAGTTTATTCTTATTTATATGGAAGGATTTCTAATTAATATATGTTAAAAACGTTTATATCCCTCATTCAATGGTCTAAAGAATTCAAAATTTTACTATAACTACTGATGCAAAAATATTGAAGAAAATGTGACCAGTTTGTTTTATTTTTGTAGAAAAAACAATAATATTTTTATAATGATTTTAGTATCTCAGTTATAATTAGTAATTCTGATGATTGTTATTGAGAACACAAATGGAAATTATTGAGTGGTGGCGCCATCTTTCAAGTACTGTAGTAACTTTTTAATTATTTCTTATCTTTTACGTGTAATTTTATAATTTTGTATTTTATAATTTTGTATTGTAATGCAATTTTAAGTTGAGAAAATCGAAAACATTCATATTAGATTAAGTATAAATAAAAACGATTTTGAATCCCAAACTCCAAATCTTTTTAATTATAGATTGCAAGATTTAAAATAAAAATATCTCAGAATGGTAATGCAGTCGAATATTTTTATCAAGTTAATAAAATTTTATTTTGTTATAAGTGAAAATATTTCTAATATTTTAACCATAATTTTTTAAGAAACAAATACTTAAAGGTACATTGAAAGGATCAGAGGAAACTTTTTCGATGATTTAAACCAAAATAAAATTAATGATTGAATAGTGTAGAATACATATTTTAGAAAACACTAAGTCACTTCTAATTAGTTAATATCTTGTGAGAACGGTAATAATTTTTTACTTTAAATTAATCATTTTTTACTAAAAACTATATTAAAATTTCTCTTTCAGGATCTGGTTCTACAAGTGTAAAAATATTTAAGAACTGATTATAGCTAAGAGAGAGAAAAAGTGTTGAATAAACATAGATATTAAATTCCCTTTTTTTTTTCATTGAATAGTCACACAAAACATTGGATTTAATTAAAAATGCCGTTTAAGCCTGTTATAAAAAAATAGAATAATTTTATATTAAATGCAAAAAAAATGCTTCTGATAGATGCTTTCCTCATTTATTTATATTTTGTTACTGATTATTCTAAGAATTATTTGAATAAGATGCTTCGTTAAGATTTTTTAAAAAATCATACTGAATGAATACCTACGTCTTTTTAAACTATCCCAATTTTGTAATTCATTTCCTAAAAAAGTATAATATAATATAATATAATTTATAATATAATATAAGATAATATAATATAATATATAATATAAGATAATATAGTATATAATATAATATAATATAATTTATAATATAATATGAGATAAGATAATATATAATATAATATAATATAATATAATAAAATGTAGTATAATATAATATAAATGTTCTATAAGACATGAACGACAAACATTTAAGAAAGATTATTAATTGTCTCTATCTGTATGTAGTGTCGTCTTTGTATGTATCTCTGTACACACACACACACACACACACACTGTACTGTTACACGTTTATGACCGTTATTTATGCTAAGGTTCCCAACTATTGGCCCCTCCCAACTATTTCTGTTTGAATTCGGAATTCCCATGTTACACTTCAAACTTAAACTAGTACATCGATTTGAATATAATAAAGTGCGTCTGAAAGAACAAAAATAATGATGTTTTCTCTAAAATTACATTTCCCTTCTAATTTCCGAAAATATTTAGATGTTCATTTAACGATTTATTTGTAGATTTTCAAATCTTGAAAAAATAGTTACAAATATTTTTAAATATCATGGAAAAAGTGTAATTCCAAAAAAACCTTCCAAATTTTCTACTTTTGAATCATTTTATTACATTCAAATCAATACCCTAGTTTGAAAAAAAAATTAGAATTTCTATCAGATTTATAGTCACATTAACGAATTCAAAATGGCCAGTAAGCCTTTCTGTGTAACAAAACACACATCGAGAGAGAGAGGAGAGATCGTTTTTACCTTTTTAAGTGAATGTATATCTGAATGTATAGAAATTCGCTTTATCAGGGCAGCTGTTCAGTTGAAATTATTTATTCTAGTCCTTTATGAGTCATAATTTATGCAACTATTATTCTAATCATAGTTCGAACACGAACAGTTTATAATGAATCATTCTTTCACTTTTAGTGTTGAGTTTCTTACGATTCATACACATTGAACACTTAAAACAAAAATTCTGTAACTTATTTAGGAAAGAAAAAGGAAAGGAAAAAAAGATAAAGAAAAATATAATTTTTTTTTATATTCAAGATTAGTTTGTAATTTGTATATTTATTTATAAATAAATTAAAAGAAATAGCATTCACATTATTTTCAAAGAAAATAAAGGGAAAAAAAATTCGAAAAACCAAACGATTTTTAATAACGTCTTGCGAACTTCTAATTACATATTCTTAGTTCTTTTCAGAATAACGCAAAATAAAAATAAATAAATAAATAAATAAACTAAACAAAAACACACAAAATTCTTTTTCAAAAAGTCAAAACAAAAAAGAATTTTAAAGAAACCATTACATGAGCTTAATTTCTTTTATCTTTCGAACGAAAACAAGTAGAACAATATTGGACGTATGTAAAAGCTTTTTTTAGATAATAAGACAAAATTAATTTTTCTAAGTTCACACGCTCGCCTGAACAATATTCAACAAAGAGAAGTAATCAATATAATTACTGCTTCTTAGAAGCACTGCACCCACATTATCAACTGGAGCAAATCGCTTGACAGTAAATCAAAGTCTAAGAAGTAACTGTTTTTGTAGAGCATATCTAAGATAAAATGGGACTCCTTTTGAGAGCTTTATTTGCTGTATGATTAAAAACTAATCCTTCTCGAAGTGGCAAGAAAACACAAAGTAATAATAAGTAAAATCATAAGGAATAGATTAATCTAATAAATATATGTTATAAATGTGAAAGTTTGTGAGTATATTTGTGGGTCTTTCACGCAAAAACAACTGAATAGATTTTAATGAAACTTCACAGTAATATAGCTTATACATCAGAATAACACATAGGCTAAAATTTATAAAGATATTGTGAGAAGTTTTCAAAATATAACGACAATTGTCAAGAAAGTAGGAAAAAATTCTGCCATTTGCAAAAAAGCCCGTGACAGCATTCATCTATCTTTTTTTATCTCTTCTGTTCTGTCTACGCCATACCTCAGTGCGCTTTCGCTTTTAATTTATTCGTTCATCAAGTGTCATCACTATTTTTATTTCATAATAAAACTAGATTTCGAAGGGAGAAGTGGTGGCAAAAGATTTTAACATAAAATAAATACAACAAAAAGTAATATTAATGTATTACACTTCCTGATATAAATTATTTACACTATTTTAAGCGTTTATTGCTCGAAATTTTTAACTATGACAGTGGAAGGAAAACTATGAAATTAAAATAAAATATCAAAATGTTTTTATCATTTAGTTTTTTTTTCTTTTTGAATTTTTTTTTCAGTACATGTAAATATATATCTACGCTTCCCCCATACTGTTTTTTTATAACTTATATATATATATATATGTGTGTGTGTGTGTGTGTTTTAAAAGTATTTCTATTAATTCATTACTAAATTAATTATTTGTTAATTAAAAAAGTACGTTGTCTATTATTTTGGATAAAAATACATTTCAGAGACATTTTTAAGCTAACTAAAGAATCGTTTTCTTTTTATTGCTTCACTTTAATAATTTTTTAACTAATGCAATATTGCTTTTAAAAGTCATAGATCGAAATTAGAAGTTATATTTTATCTGTGAGGGGAGGGGAAGGGGAAACAGTAATTTTACACTAAAAAAACCGTGTTATGCCGGGCTAGAGAGAGGGGGAAAAAACCTTTCTTAAATTAATGAAATAATTTTAGAAATCACTCACATTGCGCGCGTACAAACACACACATAATTTCTGGCGTCATGAGGGGAAGAGAAAGCCCGCGCAAAGCCGGGCCATGCAACTAGTTACTAATAAATCATATATGGAGACCCTAAAACTATTTAAAAATATTAAGTCTTGTATATTTTTCATAACATGTGTATGATTATTTTTATTCACAATTTCTATTATTAGTTCACTCTCTCCTTATATGTATTAATATACAATCTTGTTCAAATGTTCAATCATTAATAAAATACTTTTTATTCATCCATTCAAGTTCAAATACATTTTTTTAAACTTGTAGAAGTCGACACTTGATGTTAATACTGTTTTTTCAAATATTAATTCATAATTGAATTTTATTCTTTAATTTAAAATTCATTCTGCGTTATTTCTGACGAAATTTGAATTAGCACTAACAGATGGTGCCAGTAAGTTTATCTAACAAATTTTTTCTTTGCTGATTTTTTGAACTTGTAGTGGATGACACTTGATGCAAAAACACAGTTTTTCAAACAAATTGATTTTAAAAAACTTTTTTATATTACTTGTATATTGTATTTGAACATTTAAAGATTATTCATTTATTGTATATTAAATATTTAATGATTGCCTATTTGATGGCCGAGACAATCACGGTATAATGAAATCTAGTACTAGGAAAATGATGGTACAGTGATGGAATTGTAGAGCAGTAAAATCTGGTACAAAAATATCTGTCGAGCTAATTCGTACTGTCACCTGTATGGTGCTCAAGGCCAAGGCCAACGACAGACGTACTTCTAGCCCTTGCTCCGTTGAATTTCGTGGGCCTCGTTCTGAATTCGTCAGACAGGTGGCATTAGCCACGACAACAACAAAAACAAAAAAATGACAAATTTGGAAGTTTAATGTTTGCTCTGGTGTCTGAGTTGAATGCTATTACATATTTATTTTGCAGAAATAGTTAAGGGGCATTCATCGGCTATGACTTAGGAATTGCATTAGTAAGTGTAAATTATACTTCTTTTCAATTATTTGGTTTGTGTTGTACATTCACTGAAAATTTCGCGAGTCTTGTGTCGATTTCGTCGCTCCAGCTCAGCGATCCTCAACCTCCGGCCCACCGAGCCTTTTTAAGCGGTCCGGTCATGGTCCATTGCTCTCAGAAATTTGCTTATTGAAGAAAATTGTATTGAAAATTTAGTGGGAAATTCTTTGTCAAGAAATCAAATATATCAATTTTGCGTTTTCCTGACGGTGTTGTACGGGTACCAATTGATGTTCTTTTTCTATTTGGAATGGGTACGGTTAGTGATAAAAAACAACAATGGAGTAGCGACAGTTTTATGGGTGGAACTAATTTTTAACAATCTTTCTTATTTTGCAAGCGAAAAGTATTCGAAAAAAAATGAATCGTTTGAAGACGATTGAGAGGTTGACTATTTTGTAGTGAAAAACAAACATGGGGATCAGTAATTGTTTGATTTGTCACGAAAGGGCTGTATTTAAAAAATACCAATAAACAGGAATCATTCAATGACACTTTTCCTCGAAGGTCTTTTTCAAGAGGTGATAAATAGGCTTTTTTGAATAATCTTTGCAACAGCAGCAAAGTGTTTTGTCAGTGGCAATATCACAGCGGTAACGAAGACATCCTATGAAGTTTGTTATATTATTGGTAATCATATAGTTTACTGATGCAGAAATTGGGAAGGAGTGTTTCTTAAATGCTTCTAATTTAGTGTTAGTGATAAAAGTAAAAAAAAAAAACAGTAATTAAAAAAAAAAGAAAACAGAGGAGCTCTATAATATTTTGATCACTTTTCCACATTTTAAATTTCTAATATACTCTTGGTTCTTAAAGGATTCCCCCCCCCATTAATCCTCACGTTGCGGCCCGCGTAAAATAACTATCATGTGTTTGCGGCCCAGCAGAAAAAAAGGTTGAGAGCCCCTGCTCTAACTGGTACCTTAAATGATTTTTATCACTATTTATTCTCTTCTAATCTTAAATTCTGGTATTTTGAATATACCATAGAGTTCGGCGGTGTTCGTCATTTATCTAAATTTAGCTCGTAGTTATCGTGTTCAATAAACTGAAAAATAATTGTGGAATTAAACTGAAGTCTCTCGGGCATCAGAATTTCCGTCCCCGTCTTTTGAGACAAAATGTAGTTCGGAAGTAAAAATAATATTAAAACCAGTTCGAGCCAATACTGCAGAAATCAGTGCGATGATTCAAAATGTTAAAACTCATTAAAAGGGGAAATTCCGAATACTAATGAAGCGTTTTCTTGTTGAGAAATTTCTGTTGTGTCAAAATAACTGAATTAATTTTCTATTTACACATTGGATGACTCAAATCTTAAGGTTTTCCGAATTGATTTCTTTTAATAAGCACACTCGAAGTTTTAAGTTCTATCACAAATTGATTTCTTAAGAGAAATTAAAATATTCCTTTTCCCCCTTTTAATTTGAAAGACAGATCTATATAATTCGTGTTGTGTACAGATGGAAAAATATTACAAAATATCGAATTCGGTTGCGTAGCTGCAAGAATAATTTCTTCACTTAAGACAGCAACTTTATAGTTACTTATTAAATGAATTTATGTTACATTAACAACATTTCAGAATTTTTTTTTGAAGTAGAATATTTTGTGAGGAACTGTTTATTTATTAAGCACTCAAGAAAGGCACTTCAGCCCTTCAACAGAAGACACAAGTACTTCGTATTTTTTAACAAATTTAAGAATTAAGAAAAAAGGATTGTGTTGAAATGACTTATGTAGGCAAGAACGACAAAAATCAATTTTGATTTTAGTAAGTGTTAAGATGAAATTCCTGAAAAAAGCACTTACAACATTATTGGTACAAAATATTTTCCACGCAACTTGAAAGTTAAATTCACAATTATTGTTCTTGCCTTTCTTGCTTTTTTACTAATGTGTGTCATTTGCGTAAATGAAACAATAGACTTTCTTTTTGTGTGTTCTTCATTTGTTCTCTTTCTTTGAGTTGTCTTCATCTATTCTTAGCATATTAAGCAAGAAGCTATTTGAAATAGTTTTTTAACCAAGTATATTTTGTGTGCAATACACTACTTAAAGAAATGACCATTATTTTTAACTTTTAGACACCATTGTACAGGGGCGTCTTAAGACTTTTTAAGGCCCTGCACCCCTACATAAATGTAGGCTCCACCTATGAATCTTAAAAGTAGATAGTACATAGCATACTTTATCAAATACTCATACAAACAATAACCCCAAATAAATAAATGTGCATGACTTATAATCGCACAAACCGGCTCGATCGACTGCCGCCTTTTCACTAAATGAGCAATAATGATGTATGGAGGTAGGCTGAAGCCTATACATGGAAGACAGTCATCACATGTAGCCAGTTGACATATTGTCTGAAATTCCTAGTTTTTTAGAGAATATAGCCGGAAAACACATTTGACCATAGAAATTGTTCGAACCCTGATCTTCTTAAGGCTGAGTTGAGAACGAGACTAGGCCCCCATTGTGGCCAAGGCGCTGGGCTCAGGCCCAGTTGGCCCATGCCTTATGACATCCCTGCCAGTAGTGTATAATTTTGTACTTTATCCATATATAGAAAAAGTGTAATTCTGCTGTGTAGTCATAAATATATTTGCGAAATGTATAACTGACGCATGTGTGCAACATGTGCATTTTATTAAGAAGTAACCATCAAAACTATTTTATTTCTGACATTAAATTGTTTCTTTCTTCATTTTAATATAAAAATGCTTTCAAGATAACTTATTTGATTATTAATTTTGTACCAACAGATTATTTGTGTAAACGTAATTGCATTTCTTTAACGTGAACAAACTGCACATTTTCCCAAATGAATTCAGACAATAATCATAAAATTGTACACTAATCGTACACATCGCTCGGGCCAAAGAACCCGACATGGGACAAGGAACAATGATCGTACATATCACTGATCTTCAATCGGCCACAAGGAACACCTTCCATCTATCTGAAAGGAGAAAAAATGAAATTGAAATTATTACAAATGAAATAGAAATAAATATATAAATTTAAATCTTTTTATTTTTTAAACTAATGTGTTAATGTAACTTATATAAAATGTTTAATATACTTACGCATTTAAATCTAGGAGCACACGAGGAGCAATCAGCATCTTCCATTCTGGTAGCATTTTTTTCGCATTCGTCTCCTGTAGAAAAAAAGATACAAAATTATAATTTTCTGGTATCATCTTTTGCAGAATGTCGATTTTTCCAGTTCAAGGGTAATATTGAATGTATTTAAATACTTGTGTACTTGATCTTCCCATAAATTTAAAGTAGAATAATTTGATAATTTTCACAATATCTCGATAATTTATGGTTATTCCTAGTGTTTTGTGCCACGGCATCTTCTCCTATTGTGAGGTCACAGTCTCTCGAGAGCGGAACCCACAGAGTTTAATAGTCAGGGGTGGTGGTGGACGATGGAAGGGAAAATAAACGTTCAAAAGTATCTAGAAAATAAATTTTCAAAACCCCTTCCTAGGTAGTTGTTTGTCGCTTATCCGGTATAGCGACGCTGACTACCGTGCCGTAGAGCCTGGTTTCGAATTCTTGAGAAGGCATGGATGTTTGTAAATGTATAGTGCCTTTGTGGCATGAGGGGTACACTAAAAAGCCGTCGACCCGAAAGTCCTTTCGTGGGATTGGTGGAAAAGGAAGAAAGGTGACAGGCTCTTGACCCACCCAGGATGTTCTCCCTCTAAATGAGGGTAGAACCAATCTAAATCGTACTGTCACATGTATGGTGCTCAAGACTACGGCCAACGACAGGCGTACATTTAGAAATCCAACCTGTTTAGAGCTCTGGCAACTTTCCTACCTTCCCTTCGCGAAGGACAAGGCAACAACAAGTACTTACTTTAATTTAAAAAATGGGTGAAATTTTAATCGTGTAAAATGACAGGATTGTGGAGACTCATTTTATAACAATTGTCACAACCAGCATTGACAGCAGTAAAAGCGACTACTAAATGCCTCAAAGAGGAACTCTTCATTCCAATTGTTCAAGGAACAAATGGCGTATAATTATGAAATGACAATGAAAAATGAGTAAATAATAAGAAAATACATAATAATACAAATAAATACACAAGCAAGAAAATCAACAGTTTACTCCTTAGTTAAAAAAACATTATGCATTGCATCGATTTCATAGATATATGTATCTCATCCGTATGATAATACAGTAGAGAGTCTCGTTAACTCGATCTCGATATAACCTGACAGTCCGAAAAGCTCGTTCACACCCTTGCAAGTCGTAAAAACTACGTGAAGACCCTTAAAGGTTATTTCGTAATATGGCAGACAACACGAAATGTAGAAAAAAGCTGTGAAAATGTAGCTAGTTGTAGCTAATTCGGCTGCTTAAGGTGTCCGACTTCGTTCGGAACCATGATTTAAAAAAAGCGCATAAATGGATAATTTTCATGATATTTAGTGTTACTTAGATTAGAATACGTGTACATTGTACATACATTGTTTTAAGGACATTTTGACAAAAAAAATTTATTTAAATATAATATTTTGGCAAAAAATTAACTTAGAATAATCTTTTTTCAAAAATGTTCTCCTTTTATAAAATAAATACTTCTAAAATAATAATATTTTGCTTATATAAAGACCCCTCCAGAGAATCCGAACTATTTTTTTTTTAAAAAAAATTCCCATTATTTTCAGTTACAACCAATTGAAATAATTATTGGCGTTTTTTTCTTAACATTTTTCCCCTCTGTTGTCGTAAAACATGGATAAACCCACTTCTTAGTTATAAATTTCAAAAATTCTAGTTGAGACTCTGTACAGAGGTCTGAGCTATATGCAAGCAAAATATTATTATAATAGAAGCATTTTTCACAAAAGGAGAATATTTTGAAAATGGGTCATTCTATGTTCGTTTTTTGTCAAAATATTGTACTTAAATAATTTTTTATTGTAATACAATACTTAAAACAATTTTATATATACATTTTCTAATCTAAGTGACTCTAAATATCATAAATATTATCCATTTATACGCTTTTTCAAAATCACAGTTCCGAACGTAATCGAATATCTTAATGTTCATTCAAAACAGCTTTATGCTTTTATAAAGTTTTTTTTTACGTGTGTCTGATCAGGTAAATTACTGCCCACTATACACACTGCTGGCCACCGTAAATGCAACACCAAGAAAGACAAGAGATAGCACAACAAAATTTATTTTGTAGATAACATGATGACCAAGTATCAAATGATTAATTTAATAGACTTCTGTGAAGTGTGGTTCCTGCCAGAATCAGTGGCCAGAGTAGCCGCCATTGTAGGAGATCACCGCTGCCACACGCCTCGGCATTGATTCAAAGAGCGTTGGATGGGGTACATCAGACCAAGCAGCTTCCACACGTTGCCAAAGTTGGTCTGGTGTGGCAGCTGGGGGTATAATGTGGGTCAATCGTTGAACAACCATGGACCACATGTTTTCTATCGGCGAAAGATCCAGAAAGTGAGCCGGCCAGGAAAGCAATTCAATCTGGTGATTGACGAAGAACCTTTGGACAATGCGTGCCACACATGGTCGCGCATTATCCTGTTGAAATATGGCTGTGGCCAAGCCCTGAAGGTAAGGAAGGACAACTGGCTCCAACACTTCGGAGATGTAGCGCTGGCCATTTAAAGTACCGGCAATGCGTTCCAGAGGAGTGCGAGAGTGATATTCAATACCGCCCCATACCATAATACACGATGCAGGACCAGTGTGGCAGTGCATAACGCAGCTGTTCAGCATCCTCTCTCCACGGTGTCTCCAGATTCAAATCCGACCATCATGGTGTTGCAGACAAATGTGTGACTCGTCAGTAAAGACAACTTAATTCCATTCGGCCGCCCACATCCTTCTTTCATCGCACCATTGGCGGCGGAGACGTCTATTGTTCTGCGTCAAGGGTAGATTAAGCAATGGACGTCTTGCGGACAGACCACTCCGTTGTAAACGGCGTCAAATGGTGCGCGCTGACACTGAATGATGCGTTACAGACTCTCTCTCAATGTGCTGTGCGAAGGTTCGTGATTTGACTGAGCGATCCCTCACTGCCATGCGCACAATTTGCCTGTCCTCACGTGAAGCGGTGCACTGAGGTGGATGCAATCGACCACATCGGTCCGTCGTACCCTCCTGCATCCAACGGTCACATATCCGCATTACAGTTGTTTGGTTTCGTCCAACACGACTACCGATTTTCCTGAAAGATAATCCACATTCTCTGTAGGCCACTATTCTTCCTCTGTCGAACTCGGATACTTGACCAAAAGCTGATCGCTGTTTTCTACGAGACATAACTGATCGTTTTTTGAAAAAAAAACACAAGAAAAATACAATTGCCGAACCTGAAATCGTCGAAATCTCCAAGCCTTAAATAGCTTTTTGAGGTGGCGCCACAGGCGTGCGTGATGTGTGTCTGCACTGAAATTCTAATTTTTTGCATATCTCACCTCCGATAATGCATGTTGTAAATTTCATGTAATTTGCATGCTTCCTTCAGGGTGTTGCATTTACGGTGGCCAGCAGTGAATTTTTATTTTCTTTTTCTTCTTTGTAATAAACGCTCTTGTAGAAGGGTATTTGGGGGCAGTTTATTTTCTGTGGTATTCTCAAGCAAATAATACATACAAGTAAAGTGCAATATTTTTTGAGGAAACACTCGCACTTATTCTTTTTTTAATCCCCTTCTTGATAATCGGAAGTTTCTCCAACTCGGCCTCCCTTCGGTCTATATTAGGACGAGTTTTCGGGACTCTGCTGCACTGTACATAATTATGTATAAAATTTACATGAAAGAAAGAAAAATTGAATTACAAAACAATTCTTGCGATAAAATAAAATAAAAATCAATGTAAGATGTTTTCTTTCCCTTTCATGGAAATTCGCAGCTAACACAGGGGTCTATCGATACCTAATTAAGATACCTCGCCTTGAAAAAGTAACAAAAAATAGAAGTGTTTGAAGTCCTAAATCTTATTATGAAATATGATACTAGTTATCAATTAATAAAAAGGAATTTATTTGAATATTCCTTAAGCTAATGTACACAATAAAATTTCGACAATAAAAAAAATTACCATAAATGTGTATAAACTAATGCATTTAAATAAGATCGCGTTATATTTAGAAGGAAAATTTGAAGAGAAGAAATTACACATTCTAAATAAACATTTATTTAAAAAATCTTTTGTTATTCGTACATATCATAGACTGAATAATATTTTTCTGAATAAATAAAAAGTTCTTATATCTTTTCAAAATTAAATTATTTCATTTTCGTTCGCATATCGTTCGAGTGTTAGTGATGAAATTGGGAGGCTCTAAGTCAGGGGTACTCAACCTTTTTTTTCCGCTGGGCCGCATATATATGTCAACTATTTCACGCGGACCACATACATATATTAGTTATTTTACGCGGGCCGCAACATGTAGATAAATGGGGGAGCGAGGGAAGAAAAATGCTTTAATACCAAGATAACATTAGAAATTTAAAATGTGGAAAAATGATCAAAATATTATAACTGC
Organism: Trichonephila clavipes; assembly: GCA_019973935.1. Classification (NCBI taxonomy): domain Eukaryota; kingdom Metazoa; phylum Arthropoda; class Arachnida; order Araneae; family Nephilidae; genus Trichonephila; species Trichonephila clavipes. The sequence continues at coordinate 192,903 of BMAU01000311.1, read as the reverse complement.
TGTTTTGCATTTTATAATGATCAACTTTTATATATTTTTTTATTTTTGTCACTAACACTAAATTAGAAGCATTTAAGAAACACTCCTTCACAATTTCTGCATCAATAAACGGTTTCATTTCATTACCAGTAATATAACAAACCTCTTGAAAAAGATCCTCGAGGAAAAGCATTGAATGATTCCTGTTTATTGGTATTTTTTAAATACAGCACTTTCGTGACAAATCGAACAATTACTGATCCCCATGTTTGTTTTTCACTACAAAATAGTCAACCTCTCAATCGTCTTCAAACGATTCATTTTTTTTTCGAATACTTTTCGCTTGCAAAATAAGAAAGATTGTTGAAAATTAGTTCCAGCCATAAAACTGTCGCTACTCCATTGTTGTTTGTTATCACTAACCGTACCCATTCCAAATAGAAAAAGAGCATCAATTTGTATCCGTACAACACCGTCAGCAAAACGCAAAATTGATATATTTGATTTCTTGACAAAGAATTTCCCACTAAATTTTTAATACAATTTTCTTCAATAAGCAAATTTCTGAGAGCAATGGACCATGACCGGACCGCTTAAAAAGGCTCGGTGGGCCGGAGGTTCAATTTCGCTGCTCTAAGTCATTGAATCAAAGGATCGAATCCTAATTGCAACAAAGATCTTTGAGAAAATCAAGAGCTGTTTGGAAAATTCAACACTTGTACTCAAAATCCTTCTTCTACCTCTTTTTTAATGCATTTAAGGGAATTTTTAAAAATTTAAACCCTTTTTATTATTATCGATTACCCAAAAATATAATAACCCTAAAATGCTTTTTTATAAGTTTCATCAAAAATAAAAAAGAAAGTTTGTACTTATTGTTTATATAAATGAATCCATGAGTTTCTATCAATAATATAATCAGATATATCTCTGAATAGTACTAAGAATGAAATTTGGATGGTGTGAGGGTGAGAAAAGAAAAAAATTATTTAAAATTAGTAATTAAATTTTTCCACAACATAGCCCTTTTACACCTTCGATAAGTTTAAACTATACGTATTGTTACGTCGATCAGGGTTCGAAGATTTTATACAATCAGTCCTAGAGAGCAAGCCATTTCATTAGGAGCGCGTGATGGAAATTTATTGTCGAAAAACAATCCTATTTTCGCAGAATAAATTTAATAAGGCCTTCACACCTTCTACGGTGTTCAGACACTACTATCACTGTCTAAAATACAAGCATGTAAAATATTATTTACAAGCACTCGCTCGTCCTACACAGCAGCCGAAGTGATGACTAATCGCTGGTCGACTTTTCACGGTCAAATCAAAGCTACTCTTCAACAGTCAAAACAAGACTTCTTTTTCTCGCCTCAAGGATCTTTCGAGAAAGATCCACTTGCGTCATAGATTGTGATATTAATTATTTCTCTCGTAATTTCCAGAAGAATCTATAGGGTCGCAAACTCATCAACATGGTCACCAAATTACCAAGATGGTCACCAAAAATGGTGCCAACTTGGCTCTGTCACCTAGATTTCGCCGAGTTTCCATTGAATCGCCATTGTAATGTAAGGAACGGAGTTGCTTGCAAATATTACAATTTTAACATAAAATAAATACAACATAGACATATATTGACGTAGACAATAATGTTATATTAATACAATATAAACGTTTTACTCATCCAGATATAAATTATTTGCACAATTTTAAGTATCCTTTAGACAAAATTCATAACAATATATGTATTTTTCTACAAAATTTTTAATATAGTTATAATTTGCGCATACGTACCAGGCATGGGCAAAGTGTCACAATATCCAGCAAGGAATATTCCGTGACAGCATTCATACATTTGGCATTTCATGAATCCGCACCATTCCCCAGCAGCTGAAATCTTGGAAGACACACAGGTTAGTTAGAAAACATCACTTTTTACGCGAGAGCTCTATTATTTCATATACAGTACAGTCCCGCTAATCCGAACACGGCTAATCCGAACATCCGGTTAATCCGAACGGCTCCGTGGAAAAAATTGTATAATTTTAAGGACGAAAAAAAAATCGGTGAATATTTCAATATAAAACAGTATAAACCTTAATTCAAAACAGTTCTTTATTTAATATTCACGCACTGTACATCAAGTTATGGTACAAATTTTAAAATGGAATAAACTACAGAACAGAACCACTAATGTTTAGTATGAAAAATTGTACAACATAACCCGTACTCCCAGTTCAAATAGTGATTTCGCTGTTACTCCGGCTAATCCGAACAATCACGTAATCCGAACAGGGGTCGGTCCGATATTGTTCGGATTATCGGGACTGTACTGTATATATATATATAGATACTTTACAAAATTATTAAAAAGCTTTCAAATTTAATCACAAGTACGATTTTTTAGTCGAATCAAGACAGACTTGTGAGGCGTGAAATGGTCCGGTGTGACACGGCGGGTAGGGATGGCGATTCTTTCCGAAAAAGATCGATTCGAATCGTAACCTGGTGAATCGATTCACGAAAAAATCGACGTCTAAGAGATCGATTTTTAAAAAAATCGTTTTTTTCTCAAGTCAGCATTTACAATGTAAATATAAATTAATTGTATGAAAAACGAGAAAGATACCATGATAAACGATCTCTTATCAGTAAAATCAGGAAATTTTTTATATATATAGTTCGTGGAATTCGATAATTACAATTATTTTATTATGACACCAAAGTATAAAAAGAAGACATTTATTTTCTAAATGTATTTGTTACATTAAAAGTTTAGAAAATAGATAATATAGCTTATAGTTCCCAATGCTTAACATCTAAGCTTTTTTTTAAAAAAACAGTCTATGAAATCTACTGGGGTCCAAGCGGTTCCACTCATCCCTTGCGATGTTGCCGGCAATCGAAAAAAGGAGCTCACAAGGAACAGATGATCCCACGATACTCATATACATTATGGCTATTGAGTGAAAGCTTTTGAATTTTTTTGCTCTAACCCCAGTAAAGTATAGGATCATACTTCAGGCGCACAACTGCCTGCGATAAATAGTGTTTCAAGATAGTACATTCAACAAATCTTAATAATTTAATGGTTTTTACCAAAACAGAAAAAAAATCGAATGTCGATTTTCTAGGATGAAATATTGATTCACTGAATCGATTCAGTAAAACATATCGATTTAAAAAATCAATTTTTCGATTAATCGATCTCAGATCGCCATCACTAACATCGGGAATATATGACACTTCGTTACAGAGACAACTTACAGTTAGTGGCATCTCCACGTGCATGTGCATTTGAAAAATAAGTATATATAAGGAGTGCACTTTTTAACATCACTCTGGTTACAAAAATGCGACATTTGTATTGGGTTTTAACAGCAAAAGTTCTGAAATACATCTTGCCTTTTACAACTTCATATTTATGTGAAGTTGCTTTTTCAGCATTTGTAGACATTAAGTCGGAAAAAAAAAAAGAAACAGACTATTGGACGTGGAACTGCATCTCAGATTAAAATTAACAGCCAGGGGACCAAATAATGACGATCTATCGTCTCGGCACAAACAATTTCATCCTTCGCATTAATCCAAATAAATGTTATTCAATTCCTACTATTATATATATATATATATATATATATATATATATATATATATACTCACACTCTCTATAGATATATTTATTTATCTTGGTGGAATTTTCAATCGCTAATAAAATACATTTTAAAGCGCTCAATTGAGCTGAAGTTTTATATTCATGATTATTTTGGATGACAATACAATAATTTAATTATAATTAATAAAAATTAATTGATTAAAGCTAATTATTTAAAGGATTACAAATACAGTCACGTTGGCGACTTAGCGACCATTTTGATGACTTGTGTCAAAACTTTAAAAGATTTTTTTCCTTACGTTTTAAAGCATTCAGTTGAACTGAAATTTTATAGACACGATTGTTTTGGATGACAATACGATACTTTGATGATAATTAATAAAAATTAGTTACCACTTAATGTTGTGATTCTGTCATATCTATATACATATTTATATTAATTGTAACTATTTAATAAAATGTAGCTAAAATAAAATTTTCTTTGTTGATCTAAATAACAAATGGCTGAGTTTTTTTTATGTTACTTTTTTATATAATTTAACTTTTATTTATATTTTATTATGAATAATTTTATTTCTCTTTTCTTATTATTTTGCGTATGTCACAAAAAAATAAAATAATATATATATTTATTGATTGTTACTAAATTAAAATAAAATTATATATATATATATATATATATATATATATTGATTGTTACTAAATTATATATATTTTAATAACTGAGTCCTCCTCGTCTTTTTTTGGACGAGGAGGATTCGGCATTACGAAAATTACAGCACACGTATGTGTGTACACTGGCTTAGGATACGTATGTTGGCAAACACTGCTTTAGAATAAATATTAAGAAGATATCAGAAAATCCAAGAGATTAAAATACCGAAATTTATAGAAATTAAATTTAATATCTACATCCTAATGTGCGATTTTACAACTTCCTCGATTCTCTTGGTAGTTAGATTAAAGTTAACTGATATCTTTTTGGAAACTTAATGCAATATTCAAAAATAAACTTGTGACGGGCTCACGCTCCTTTTCATTAATATGTCCTTTGGGTTCTTAGGGGCCAGAATGAATGGCAACGCTTTTCCAACTATATCCAAGATGTGAAGCGCGAAGTAAAGATGCAAATTAGGAAGCTTTTAAATATCAGAGCTTAGAGTAAGCTGGGTGGCAATTTGAGAAATGTAAAGATAATCCGTGGTTCCTTCGTGAAGAGGTTTTGGAAACATTAAGTGATAGCAATCAGAAGTTATACGTGATAGAGAGCCCTTAAGTCAAGGTGCATACCATTGCACTCGAGTAAATACGCAACTTCATCTAGGATTATAGTGATCGATACTTCAGTCTACATTAAAGGTAGAAGTGACTATTTAATATTCAGATCTGTGGTAGTCTAGGAATAGAGCTTAGGCGAGTTAGTATTGATAGTGGTCCGGGTTACGTTAGTTCGGAATTATTTATATTGTGTGTTTAGCCCCACAGTAGATTCTCCCACAGATAATATGGTCTAATTTGTTAGACACTTAAAGATCTTAATAAAGTCAAATTAAGATCATGTCTGCTTCTAGTTCTTCCGTTAATCCTACACCTCTAACTCACGCTGATAATCAAGGAGAAGGGCACCCGAGGGGGACGCCCTCACAAACTGATTGTTGCATGATTTTTTCTCTATTTTTTTCAGAATTTTCGTATATTTTCTAGTTTTGTGTTCTTCTAGACTACACGTATTTTTTTGTTGTAAGCCCGAAAGAAATATGTTTAAAAAGAATTGGAAAATTAAATTTAAGGAACAAATGAAATATATTTGTATCCAGTTACAAATAAAAAAATACAGTCGACCCTCTACTTGTCGAACCTCTATTTTCTGAATATTTCTATTTAGCGAACTTTTCCTGGAACCTACCTGGGAAGTATATTGAAAGATGAATCTCTATTCAATCAATTTTTCACACATAACGAACTTCTTTTCAGGATTTAGCGATTTTTTAAAATAGAGGTCCGACTGTATATGTATTTAATAATACACTATAAAAATTTAAAATTTAACTTTTATATGAAACCCCTGTGGTATAATTTCTCATCTTGTAATAAAGTTTTCATGATTATTAATTTAGAAATAAGTTAAAAATAAAAAGTTTTATTGATTTTTTTACATTTTAGGAAGGATACTGAAACATGCACATATTAAGAATAAATTATTTCACATAGAGGAAAATATATAATCCTTTAAAAAATAATAAAGAGATCAGCAATAATTGGCGGAGAATGACTTAATTTAGAAAGTCTGTTAAGTGTAAAGAATAATTCATTCCCCCAATCTTTTCCCAAACAGGTAAAATTCCTTTCTTCTTAAATTTCTTTTCCTGGTTAAAAATTCCTTAAGACTAAAACAGTAAAATTTTAAAGAATATTACATTATGAAAATGATAAATTAACATATGAAATATAGAATGCATATGATATAACTCTAATGAAACGTTTGATTCGTTATTGTGCGTTTATATAGTATAATTCGCAAGAAAGGTAGTTCCTCTAAGTTTGTAGATATCATGTCCTAAATTCTAAAATGAAATTTACTTTTGTTAAAATAAGTCACATTTAAGTCATTTAAATTTTACATTTAAAAATTCCGCAAAGAAAGGGTTATGAAATCAGGGCATATTTACAATTCCTTCGATATTTCTCTGATAAAATATTTAAACACTCCCCTTAATCTATACTCACATAAAATTAGAATTCTTAAAAAAACAAAGTTGAGAGTAAAATTTAAAAATAACCCACTATAGTTGTATACTTACTTCTTGAGATTTATACAGCACAACAGCAGCTAAGAGAAAATAGAGTAGAATCATTATTGTATGTATTAAATGAACAGATTTTGACAAACTTATTCGAATATCGATTTCCACATTTGAATTTTTTTTAAATCAATTTCCACACTTGTTTACTAAGAAAGTAAAAGTCTATTGTTTCTCAAGATGTATGACAAAACTTAAGATCATTAGCACACATATTCTAGAAAGAATTAGATGAAAAATTGTATAACATCATTGATCCATTGTTGTGATGTCGGTAGCTATACAAAAAAAAGCAATTCTTGACGAAATATCTTTAAATTAAATTTAGAAATATTCTGAGCAAGCAATGAAATTATTGAACTGAGGTAACTGATGCATAGTAAATTATTTAGGTACAATAATTTTCCGAATAATCTCCAGAAGCCATTTTTTTTTCAAAAATATATTTAAGCTAATAAGAGTAAGTCTGAAAGTTTTCAAAAAACTAAGTTTAGCTTTTACCAACAAATCACTTAAGCATTTGGAAGGTCTTAAATAATCAAAATGAGTTATTTTTACACACATGATGCTAGTATATATATATATATATATATATATATATATATATAGAGAGAGAGAGAGAGAGAGAGAGAGGGGGTGGTACACTGAATTCGACTGACAAATTCAGAGGTGACATCAGCATGGCAGCATGGAGACGACAAATCCTCATAGAACATGAAGTCGCATGCCACGTTTAGTCGGAGCAATTCGCAAAAACAGTTATGAGGGGGTATTACAGCTATTTGCGTTGCAGCCGGACTTCATGTCTCATGTGATGAGGGGATGTTTAACCACGAGGGGTCTTTAATGCGTCCCATTTCAATGTGTGGGCAAACGAGAATCCACATGCAACGCGACCACATGTAAACGGATGCCATCTAAATTTAATGTTTTATAAAAAGAAAAATATCAACCTAGACAAATTATTTCAAAAGATCACCCCTTGAGGTATGATTCCAAAATGGTACAAGATTTGCTGTTTTTCTATCCATAACAATCATTGCTACTTTTTTTGTACAAATTGACTTCATCTAAAAAAATTCGATCTTACATGTGTCACTAAAATCAAGCAATAAATTAAAAAATAAATTATAATACATTTTTGTGACATTTTATTGAAGTAAATGTTTCGAGCACTTGCCTTGTACAAGGATGCAAGCTTTACACCTTTTTACAAGATATCGCTTAATGAGTAAAGAATAACTGTTAAATCTATCTCTTCTGCCAGTCCTTTGGCACTGACATTTTCAATTAGTTTAAAATAACATTTTTCATCTATGCTGCTCCATTTAAAAAAATGGAAAATGGTTTTAAATCTGGGGAACAAACTGGCTATAAAATTGAACCATAACGTCCAATCTATCTTCCTGGATATTCTATGTCCAAATACCCCAGCACATGATGCCCATAATACATTAAAGTTTTTATAAATACTGTTTTGAATATGATTTTCTAGCAAACTTGCTTTATAAATATATTCCTAAAAAATGGAAATAATAAGTTATTATTAATTTACATTCTTCGCTTTACAGTTTTACTAATACTTCCTTTTTTTCTAGTTTAAAACATCTTATACGGATGGCATCATAGCAATAGATTGTTTCATTCTTGTCTTTTCAACTCAGAAAACATTTCTTTCTGTAGTTTCCTGATTCCATTTTTTGATCTCATGATTTACAAATTTTAAGTAAGTTTATGAATTATTGTTGGCTTGTTTTAATAATATCTAGTTTTCCGTTTTTGTAACATTCATTATTTACAAAACAACTGTAAATTTAAGAGTTATGTTTCAGATTTTGTCGTAATTCCGTAAATGCCCATAATTCTGAAAATGTTTGTCAAATAAGGTCCATTACAAATTTATCAACTTCTATTCACCCAAAATTTAACAAATTTGTAGAGTTGTGCAGAGTGTACTGAGAATTATATCACATGCTATAGGTTGCCGACCCCCACTGTAGGGTAACCCTCTTCCCACAAATTGCAACAAGCAAAAAGAAAGCGCCTAGTAACTACACTCATGTCCATAAATTAAGGATAATTCAGAATCACACAGAAATTGAACTCTAAAATAAAAATTTCCTGTAGAATTATCACACACATCTTGAGGAAGTATATGCAAATTACAGGAAACCACCAGAAGGCGCGGATAATACGTCACAATGACGAGAGTGTAAGAGAGGGGTATATAAGGAATGGTGGCAAAGAAGTAAAATTGTTCAGAAATGCTTTAAAAGCCTTTCAGTGCAATAACCACATAGTTATGGCACAAAAGGAAGCATTTGGAGGATTTTTCACGGGGTAGAATTATTGGACGACTGGAATGTGGACGTAACCAGCTGGAAGTATCCGAGGAACTTGGAATCGCCCAGAGTGTCATCTCCAGGCTTTGGCAACGATTCCAAGATGATGATAATGTGAGTTGATGTTACAGCACAGGTCTTACAGCACAGGTCTTCCCCGAGTTACAACGCCGAATGAGGACCGGTATATTTGGCAGTTACTGCCAAAAGAAACAAACGGAGCACAGCATCAGACCTGTCTCGTCAGCTCTCTTCAGCTACCGATACGACAGTTTCAACGCAGACCGTGTACAGACGCTTAGGGCACATAGGTCTATATGCTCGTAGGCTTGCCAGATGTGTTACACTTACCACAACTCACTGTCGCCTGCGATTAACCTGGAGTAGAGAGCATGCATTGTGGACACCACAACAGTGGTCTTGTGTGATGTTCTCCGACGAGTCCAGGTTTAGTTTGCAGTCTGATTCTCGCCGGACTTTAATATGGAGAGAGCCAGGTACCCGTTACAACCAAGAGAACACCGTTGAACGACACCGTTACGGTGGTGCAGGATGGCTCTCGTTTGTTTAGGAATTATTCTTGGTTCCAGAACTGACCTGCATATTCAGAGTGTAACGATGACAGGCCACATCTATCGGGATGTCATTCTGGAATAACATGCACGTTTGTTTCGGGGCGCCATGGGTGCTGAATTTCTGTTTATGGATGACATCGCCGTCCTCACCGTGCAAACATTGTAGACGAATGCCTTCAATCGGTGGATATTACCCGTATGGATTGGCCAGAATACTCACCGGACTTGAATCAAAAAGAGCATGTGTGGGATATACTTCGCCGACGAATTGCAGCCCGTCAACCCCCTCCCATCAGTCTACTGGAACTTCGGAGGGCATTGCTTGATGAATGGTGTAATATTCCCCAAGGTCAGATTGATAATTTGATACTTAGCATGCCTAGGCGTTGTAAGGCCTGTATTGCATCGTCCGGGAGACATACTCCATATTAGCCATGTTATACTGTTTTTTGTAAATAGGTTCTTTTTTGAAATTTGCTCCAGGGAGTAAAAATCGCAATTTTTATTAATTATGTCAAGCATATAGCATCTTTTTTACTCTTTACCTTTTGTTTAATAAACAGACTTTACAAATAAGTCAAATTTGTTTTGCTTCTGTCTCTTTCTTTGCCTGAACTTCAGTATCCTTAATTTATAGACATGAGTGTAGATCAAGGTAGAAAACTTTTTGATACCAGTTGTGTCGATTTAAAAAAGGTATATATTTCCTAACATGAAAATGGATAATTCACATAACATACCTTAAAGCAGCGACCAAGTTCACCAGCGGCAAAGCAAATGGAAACAATCGTTTCACAAACTTTGAGATCCAAAAATCACCACCTGATTTTCAAAAATTTGTTTTACATAATTTTGCGGTGTACCATTGAATTGAAACTTTTCGCACAATTTTCTTCAAGATTGACTGAAAAGATTGACTTTTTCAATTCCTACTATTAACTCGCACGCTCTCTATTTATTTATCTTGGTGAAATTTTCAATCGTTAATAAAATACATTTTAAAGCGCTCAATTGAGCTAAAAAATTTTATACACGATTATTTTGGATGACAATACAGTAATTTAATTATAATTAATAAAAATTCATTGATTAAAATTAATTATTCAAAAAATTACAAATACAGCCACCTTAGCATCATTTTTGGAGACTTAGCGACCCTTTTGCGACTTGTGTGTGTGTGTGTGTGTCAGAACTTGAAAAACGTTTTTTTTCTCACAATTTAAAGGCACTCATTTGAGCAGAAATTTTCTATACACTATTGTTTTGGGTAAAAATACGATAATTTAGTTATAATTAATTAAAATTAATTGACTGAAACTAATTATTTTAACAATTACAGATACAGTCATGTTGGTTTCATTTTTACGTTTCACCGGTTTCTGACGCCAGATTCGTTATTTTTGTTGTAACAATGTACTGTTAAAACAAAGACAAATGTTGGCATTGAAAACCTTTTTTTAGCCAAACTTTATAAAATCGTTTAGCAAATCGTTTTAATAAAATACTTTCTATTCATCCATTCAAAGTAGGAATTGACTTTAAAAAAAATTTTTACAACTTGTTTTGTTTGAATTATGGTATAAAGTACACTGCTCAAAATAATTAAAGGATATTGCGATTTTAGGTGGATCTTGTGCCTGGGAAACTTTTTAGATGGTTGATACATAGTCGACAGACGTAGTACGTTATATGAGAATAAATTACACATGTTTGGCAGAAAAAAATGCATTTTATTGCGCATTTGTGAACAAAAGGAAAAAAACACAATTTGTGCATATGAAAAAAGAAGAATAAAAAAAGGTGTTTTCTTCAAAGGAAATCATTTTCAGTAGGGGGTATGGTTTCCACGGACGGCCAGCAACGTTGAGCACCTTTGAGGCATGGAGTCAATGAGGCTATTAATCACGAGTTGGGGTATTCAGTCCCACTCTTCCAGAAGAGCTCTTTCCAGTTCTTGGAGAGTTTGGGGGGGTGGTTGGCGGCCATCAACTCGTCTTCCTAGAGCGTCCCAAACGTGCTCTATTGGATTAATGTCTGGAAAACACGCTAGCCATTTCATTCGTACGATTCCTTCCTCGAAAAGGAAATTCTCCCCCAGGTTAGCACGATGTGGCCCGCAGTTATCGTCCGTTAAAATGAAGTCATCTCCGATTGCTGCAGCGTAAGGGACTACAATAGGTCTGAGGATCTCATCCCTATATCGGCGAGCAGTCAGCGGTCCATCTCGAATGATGTAGAGGTCTGTGTGCCCGTCAATGAAGATGCCACCAAAACTCCCCCACCACCAAATCTGACACTTTCGTGCACGAACGCAGGATTGATTATTCCTACTGCCACGATCCCTCCAGATGAAAATACACCTATTATCCGGATGAACAGTAAAACGGGACTCGTCATTAAAAAGTACATTACTCCATTCATTTCTCCTCCAGTTCACATGCTCTGTTGCCCACTCCCTGCGGTCACGACGATGCCTTGATGTTTGTCTAACACATACCATCGATCGGCGAGCATACAGACCTACACCATGAAGCCGGTTTCGGACAGTCTGAGTTGAAACCGTGGTGCCAGTAGCCGAGCGAAGGTGTTGTTGGAGAAGAGTAGCGTTCATATTTCGGTGTCTCCGAGCCATTAACACTAAATAACGATCTTCATTGGGCGTTGTTGCCCGTCTACGACCTTGTCCTGGTCTTCGGTCTGCACTTCCAGTCTCCAAAAAACAGCTCCAGATTCTGGAAATCACACTTTGTGACACTCCAATGGCTTGCACTACTTCGGCTTGAGTTTAGCCCCCTTCTAACCTACCAACAACTCTCCAAGCTTCTGAATCGGTTAAATGACTTCGCTGAGACATCGTACTCATCGAAACAAAGCAGTCACTGAATGCCGATCATCCTTGTCTTCATTTCAGTTGAAAGTCAAATTTCATTCGCTGCCGCTAAAGGGACGTTTTTGACTTCGAACTCAAAATTAGCATACTCCACAGATTGAAAATCAGAAAAATTTGCTTTTGTGATTCTCTTCTTCCATTTTCGGCAAAAAAAAATTTCGCTTATATCTTTATTTTATATAAAACTTACAATATCCTTTAATTGTTTTGAGTAGTGTATTTGATCATGATTTTTTTGGATGAATTTGTGTAAAACGGAAATTTTATTTTTTTAATTCAGCAATTGTGCTGAAATTGAGTCTGAAATCTCTTGGTGTTATAATTAAATCACTTTAATAAGATGTACCTCATTCTTAACGTAATCGAGAAAGTGAAGATTTGAAATTAAAATGCTAATTTTTTGCGTGTACATAATCAAATGATATTAACCAATGATAGAGTAAGTGTAAATTTTTTCAGTAACGTAATTTACACTCTTAAATAAAGTTTGTGCGTGTGTCTGCGAGATGTAGCACAAAAACTCAATGGCTCAGACGCGAGAAATATGGCACTTTGAAATCGTAGGTCATGCTCCTAGAAGGGAGTTCTCCGAATTTTGCTTTAAATCTTTTGAAATTCAATATTTAAGAGATTTACCATCTCATTGGTTTATCATCACGTTTACTTCAAAATGCAAAAATTTGTGTTTCATGAAGTTTTCTGACGAAAGTAACATACTCTTAACTCTTTTTTTTACATGGCTTTTTTAACCGATTTTGAAATAATAGGGTACACGAATTTAACACTTTTTTTTTACACGAACATTTTGTTTTAGCATGAATGGGATCAATTCATCACTAGAGGGTGCTGCGATCACCGTTTGTCACGTGATTTTCCATGTCCAATCAAGTAAACAATAACAGCCGATCGTTTTACACTTGTGGTTGTGTGCTAACTTTCGAATATTTGCTTACATTATTATTTTATATTCTTTAAATATTTTTAGTATATTTTCTAGTCTTTCAGTTTTTGTATCGTGACTAAATATATATTATATATATATATATATAGTTTTAGCTATAGTATTAGATTTAAGTTTATAGTTTATTCTTCTATTATTTAGCTTCATGTTTTTGTATACTTTTAGGTTCAGTAATTCTTTTTTTATTAGTGCCAGCCACATTGTGATTTGAATAATTATGCAACGCTATATTGAACAAAGTTTTTTTTGCCACATAATATTGTGATTCCGTCATATGTGTATACGAATTTATATTTAATATAATTAACTAAAGAATAAAATTTTTCTTTGTTGACCTAATTAGGAATTGACTTAATTTTTTTATATTACTTGTTTTAAAATGTAAAATATTACAATGGACTAAATTCATATGACATTATGATCTAGTAATATTTGTTTTCTATTACTTCCTGCCTAACACAAAACACTCTCGTACTTTGTTTTGTTACTTCATATAGCTATATTATTCTTTTTGCAAGTTATTTGTTGCTTTTACTTTATATATATTATTACAAATTTTGTGCACTGAATGCTAAAAAATGGTATAGATAATTAGTTCTGAATGTGTAATTCGTTAATATTACTTTGTATTTATGTTATGTTAAAATCGCAATATTCGCAAGCAATTCCGTTCCTTACATAAAAATGGCGATTTAATGGAAACATAGCCAAGCTGGCATCCTTTTTGGCGACCGTATTGATGCTTCTAAAAAGAAATATACTAATATCACAATCTCTGATGTAAGATGATCCAGCAGACTCTAAATAGGGCGTGGTACTCGCCGAAACAAGGTATTGTTTTGACTACTTAAAAAGTCAGCCAGTGATTTAATACTTCAGCTGTTGAATAGGACGAGTGACTGCTAATGGAATACATTAGTTATTTGAATTTCTAGAGTTGTGAAGGTACTCTATCTGGCACTTCTAAGAATTTTAAACAATAAATTTTCATCGCTCCTGAAGAACTGTCTTGCTAGCATTAAATAGTAGAACACCAATCTATGATTATTTTTACATTCTAAAATGTATCTTGTTTCACATAGATCAGGTGAAATACATTCGTTCGTTCTAGTAAGTAAAGCTACTCCATAGAAAATTTTATTATATTTTTTTTTTACATAGAAACTTCTTGTAATTATGAAAAAATAGCCTGATTTAACTGTTATTTTTTAATATTCATATAAAGTTCCTTTTTGCTGTTCTTGAAAATCCATTTCAGTATTATTGTTAGGATATCCAAGTTTTTAATATTATTCATTGTTTTATTTTTTTAAAATTGTATGAAAACATTTGTTTGGTTTTCATCTATCTATTAGACAATTTATATGTAATTCAATAACTCATAAGAAATAACTTGTAATAAAGAATAATCCAATAAAATTTAGTCATTATTTCTAAAAATTATGTATTAACATGATTCCTTTCTGAAACTTAATAGTAAAAGAGTATTTTCTTTTTTGAACTTTGAAGACAGTCATTTCTAAAAGAAATTTCAAACATTCATAAATGATAATTATAAAGTAAAGTCAGTCAATTAAAGCTGGCAAATGTTATTTCACATTACAGATTCATCATATCTTTCAAAAAATCTTACTATGGCTTGGGAATTTTTATAGAACAGTTGTGTTTCAAAAATTAGTATACAATAACAATGTTTCAACTTTATATATCCATATTAATGCAAGATTGAAACTGGCAAAAAAAATTGCCAATATCTTGTGAAGAAAATTTCCCCTGTTTCTTTCAGCAACCTATACAAACTAGAATTTGTCTTTTTTATGTTTTTTTATTTGGCTTCATGGTCCTTATAAAAGTTAATGTCTATACTTCAGATGTGGAAAATCAGGAGAAATTGAGTATCTAGAAACTCTTTGCTGAAATTATTTAAGATGAGATGCAACTGGAAACAAATTTCTTGTTTTTGCTTTTGGATTCCTTTAAATTCAGTGCTGATCAGACTTTACTTCTTACTATCCAGTGCTCAAGTAGTATTTTCGAGATCATTAAATTTACAACATATTAATTTGTTTAGACTTATAAATAATACCATCCATATATGATATATATCTCAATTATCACTATAATTATAGTTATCATTGTATTTATTTATATGTTTGCTCTTTGCAACACAATTACAATTATTTTTAATGGAAATATAGTAAAGAAAATATTGCTGAAAATTAGTTTGTTGTCAACACACACACACACACACACACATGGTTTGTGTATTGTGTTTTTGCTCTATTGTAGTATTGTCGATCATACTTTAATTCAACTTAGACCTATTTTATATGTTTTTAAGAAGTTTTGTTTAAATTTTAACATGTTCTAATATAATTTTTTTTCTGTTGAACCCTCCCTAATATATGCTGTTCAATAATGGTACTGTATGAAATGTTTTGGGATAAAAAAAAGATATTTTTTTATTAATGTTTTTCTTTTTGTAAATTGCACCAGAGGTTGCCAAGACGAAATTTGCAATTGCGACTATATTTCTGCTATAAATTTTATTCTACCTTCTTTCACTCAAATGTATCTTTTTGTACAAGATTCAATCTATGTTTCTGTGAAATAATTCTATACTATGAGTGGAGGCTCTCCACAGCCTCCGCTAAAAGGCATTGCAGAGTTGAAATATATATTCTTGGAAAGGACTGAAAAATCAAACACGATTGATAATGAGTCTAACTATTTGCTTGAAATATCACTGGGATGCTTGTATGCTACAAGAGGCTATTAAAATCCCTACCAAATAACGCGCGTAAACTGTTTGTTTATTCTTTAATTTATATTTTGTATTATTTGCATAAATCAAGCAATATATATTTGTGTGTATATTCTGTAATTATTACCTTTATTTCAATGTTCTTCATCTTTTCTTAGTATATTTAGCTGTTGTTCATAATGTTACTTTTGCCACCTGACCGACAGTTACATCAGATCAAGGAGCACGAAATTAATCGTATCAAGTGGTTAATTTAACACCTGTTAGTCGTAGCTTTGAGCACTATACAGATGATAGTACGATTTTGGGTAGGTTCCTCCCCAATTTTGAAGAAAAACACTCTGTAGAGTGGGCCAAAGGGGCCTCCAACCTTTCTTCTCTTTCCACTAACTTCTTATGAGAGGACTAGCTGCACAACGGCTATTTAGAGTACTCCCATGCCACACACAATTATACACTTACAAATTCCCATGCTTTCTCCCGGATTCGAACTGGGCCCTGCGGCATATCATTCAGCATCACTAACCACTATACCGGATGGGAGGTGCATATTTACGAGTAGTAAGAAGCTCTATGTAGCAGTTGTTTAACTAAGTTTACATAGTATACCGTATCGTTCTTTAAAGGAATGACCATTATATTCCAACTTTTCGACACTAGTGTATATTTTTGTACCTTTTCCAGTTCGAAACAGATTGATTCTGATGTGTAGTCACATAAATATATTTAAAAAATGCATTACTGATTTATGAGTGTAATATGTGTACTCTTTAGTAAAGCGTTATCTTAAAAACTATTCTGTATTCTTTCATTGGATTTTCTCCTTCTTTATTTTGTTTTAAAAGTTTCATTGATTTCATCTTACAATTTTATAAGTTCTACGATCATACTATTTTTTGACAATAATTATATATTTTTTATCAAGAGTAAACTGCGTATTTTCTAATTGAATGTATGCAAGAATCGTAAAGAAGGAGATGCACATTAATATTACAATTCAAGTTAAGTGTTATATTTCAATCGTCTTTGGGTTTGTACAGATTCCATTTATCTGAAAAGAAAAAAACATCGAAATGAATTATTGAAATTGAGGTAAATATATAAATTAAATGGTTTTCTTTTATCAATTTATCATAACTTATGTAGAATTTTCATACTTACGCAGCCGTCTTCAAACATGCAAGTATTGCAAAACGGTATTGCCCCTGTTTTATTCCTCTCACATTCATCATCTTTGGAAATAATAAACAAAAAATTAGTTCCTGAGAGCATCTTTTTTTTAGCATTCTATTCTTACACATTTGAGGATAATATTTTTAAAATTATATTATGGGCTTAATTTATTTTAAATGTTTATGATTTATCTTTGGGTTGTATAAAATTAGAATGGATAAAAATGGAAAGTTTAACTATTAAATAGCATTGATAAATTCAGTAAATTATACTGAAATTGTTCTATTGTAGTAAAATATTATCAAATCGATTTATCTAATTAAAAAATGTCTATTCCAGGTTTTTTTTCTGTTTTTGATAGTGTGGCGTTAGTATCTGTATAAGCCAGGAACAACCTCTGTACTTCGGTTATCATCTTGGTATAGTGGTTAAGGTTATTTGATTTACGGAATCGAAGGTCCCAGGTTCTCAACCTTCATTGGTGACCCTGGCTGAACTTCGAAACAACGCAACTTTCACGGAGCACACGTGGCGCCATCTATCCGCCACCAGAGCAACCAAAAGGATGTCACACGCGCATAGCGCAGCACAGCAAAGCCGTTAAATCCATATGACGCAACACTCAAGCCGTCAAACGCGAAATGACGCAACACTTTAGCCGTCAAACACAAAATGACGCAACAACATCAATTCACAAGCCCACCATAGCTATGGTATCGTTTATTTGCCTATTCTCTGACTTACTGGCAGGAGAGTGTGCGGCGGTGGTATACATATAAACCAGTAACAGCCACCGTACTATGGTGATCATCTTGGTATAGTGGTTAGGTTACGAATCAGAAGGTACCACGTTCTAACCTTCAATAGTATTAGAATGTTTAATATTTACAAAAGTATACAGTAACAGAAACTTCCAAAGTAAAAAAGAATTTAAATAAAAAGATAAAATATATTTGCTCTATCAAAATGATCTCAAATAGAATGGGTGGCGTAGCTGTGATTTGTAGCTAGCCTTGTACACCTAAGGTTGTGGGTTCACCCCCACGGCCAGAGTCGGTGGATATCATGATGTAGAAAATTGCCAGCGTCCATGTCGTATGATTATACGGAACATTAAAGGTCCCTAGAATGTGCCTGTTAGGATTTCTTGCTCTCAGTAAAATTAAATTCCTAGTTCCCTTTTGTATTGTCAGAGGTAGGGTGCTTCTCCTGAGGCCAGAAACAGGGCGTAAAAATTACATTGCGTCGATTGGTTTTCCACCTGTTTGGTGCTGCACTAAAAAGTGATACCATCTCCCGGTGAATGTACTAGGTCTGCAGTGGTAAGTACCGTTATTGGAAGTATGAAAAATAATATAGTGTATATTGGAAGTATAAAAAATAATTTGGTGCCCATATTTACTAATATGGGCACCAAAACGCTTCATTGAAAATATACTGCTCTAAACCACTTTCCATTTTTCCAAAATGAAGTTATTTCGAACTTTAGAGTGTGGTGGTGGTGGGACTAATCCCCATCTGGTCTAGTGAAACTAGACCAGATCCATGAGTCCATAAATCTGTACAAAGTCTAAGAATAGCAGGGGGGATGCAACAGCCTCCTCACAGGAAAACCCCAGACATTGCAGAATGGGCTGAGGAGAAAAAGGACTGATGTTACATTTGGGGCAAATTGGGAAGCTTCTTTTGCCACCCTCAAAATTCATGCACCTCAGGTGACCAGTCGAAAATCGTGAGAATGCTGTTTGATGTGATCTGGAACCCTTGAATGATATAGCAGATCCAGGGTGTCTTTGAAAGTACCATGGGTGTACAGGAGGGACTACCCAGGTTCTTCATATTAATTCTTTAGCCCTGGAGTAGATCTCAGTCGATGTAAGGACCATGTGGTTTTCCGGATCCACAGGATTGCTTGTAGCCACCTTCGCAAGGTCGTCCGCAACTTCGTTCCCCAGAAGGCCTACATGAGAAGGGACCCACTGTAGATAAATAGGGTGCCGATCCGAAAGCTGTTGAAAAAGGTGAAGAATACTCCTGCTGGTGCTGTCGCCGATAAATGGCCAATTCGATAAATGTTGGATGGATGATCGGCTGTCTGTCAGCATCCAAATTTCAGAAACAGCTAGATGTCTTACGTTGTTAATAAATGAAAGACCACACATGATAGCTATTAGCTCCGTTCTAAAGACAGAAGCATGGTCAGCATTTCTTTTCTGAAGTTTGATAACGCGACCTGGTAGTTCAATTAAGACTCCACTGCCAGTAGTATTTGTCTCTCCCTTACTGCCATCAGTATAGATCTTGGCTGCATCCAGTGGAATTCCAGCAATCACCTCCAGAGCCAATTGCTTAAGAAGTTCGGGGTGGTCAGACATTTTATTCACATTGGTCATTAAATTATAATGGAACGTGACCCGCTGGAGTCCAAGAACAGAGTTGATGAATGAAGTCAGGCAGTGGTGTTCCACATTAAAACTCAGGTTTTGTGCAAGTGCCTGGGAGAAGGGATTATTTCGTTTCAACCTTTGATTAACTTTCCAATGCTTTAAGTATTGAGAGGATCTATGTTGATCACCATAACTGAGCAGTTTGTTGAAGTACTTGGTTAAACAGTTTCTTCTCATATTTAAAGGCTGAAGGTCACACTCATATAGAACTAAGTTATTAGGATTATACAACTTTAGAGTGTGGTCTTTCTAATGGTATGTGAGCAAACATCTATGTATGAAGAAGTTCCGGAACCAGTTTTGCAATTGCGCATATTTGACTATGCCCCCTTTCATATTGCCCATATTTAGGTGATAAGGATACTCAAACTCAGTGGCGCAACAGCCCATGAGGGACAGGGTCTACTGTGCCCATTTGGCACTGAGGTGCATGAGCAGATGTCCCAATCAGGTGGTCAGTCTGAAAATAAGGACACAATTCCTGGAAATATGGGAAGGCTCCCATTGCGAAAAAGGTTTGAAAAGCTGTCTTCTCTACATTTACCTTTTCCAAGTAGAAATGCATTTTTATTCAAATTGTTTGTTTGGCTAACGATAAGAAATTAAACCGAACCTTTGCTATTCAACAAATTAAATCACGAAAAAGTTCAAGTTTTTATCTATAAATTAAAAATAATTGAATGGTGAAAATCAAGTAAACTTGTTGTTTTGGCTTTGAGTTTTAACTAGTGAATCCCCAACATAAAAAATTAAAAATATTTCACTTATTTTGCAGCAGCATAACGCCGTAACTCCAGAGCATAAGTAACCTAATGATTATTATAATAGCATCAAATACTCAATATTAGTTTATCTCTTGAGAAGAAAATTGTAGTGTCGGACTAGAGTGGCCGGCGTTTTTTTTTAAAAAGCTTAGTGACATTCTCTGCAAACGCGGGCAAGTTTATTATTTTTTGAAAGGGGAAGTTGGTTGACCTTCGAACAAGACGGTTAGGGGTCAGATATAATCCCTTGGTTTTGGAGCATCAAGGCGCTGGACCGAATTTTGAGTTAAGGAAAGCGAGTTGCTTTGCTTTAGCCCGACGAAGAGGGCTTGAATTTGTCGTACCAAAAGCTGTTTGTTTATTGGGTTTTATGCTTAGCTCGGCGGATAGAGCTTGGACTATGTTCTTTTTTGGCACGACGTACTGTGTCTGGAAGTGGTGGTGAAAGTAATAGTAAAAAAGACAGAAAAATATGAAAACATTTTCGTACTGCACATATTACATTAATCTTTCAGCCCATATTTGCTCTAGAGAAATTATTCAATAGCTGACATTATTTAATATTTGACTGATAAAATTGCAAGACCCTAAGTAATTGGGACGATGAATTGAATTCTAATTACACCCTAGAGTTCTGCAACAAAAAAGATAGAACAGCTTCCGAAATTCAACTTTGTGACAAATCTATACGGAACTTTATCACTAACCTTCTGAGACGTCTTTTTTTAGGGAAATTTAATTCCCTTTCCAATCAGCTCCAAAAAGAGGACAGGGATTCCTTATTATATATGCATATTAGATAAAGTATTTAAGTCAAACGGAATAGTAAAGTAAAAAGCAGTAGGAGAGAAAGATTGAAGCAGGAAGGTATAATAGTGAAGTTAGAGATTTATTATTGAAGATTTCTAGGTGGATAAATTAATCTCAGGAAGAGTTGAGATTCAGAGTGGTAAATAGTGATTTATAATTAAAGTCTCATTAAAGCTTTATATTAGGAGTGAGATTAAAGTTAAATGTTCAGTAGGAATATAATTGAATATAATTCTGGGATCTCTTATTGTGGTAATCTCTGCGTGATAGATATTCTAATTGTTAATTAATTGGATCATTAAATATTTAAGTTAATATAAAGGAAAGTCCCTTTTAAACCTCATATATCTATTTTAAATTATTTGTTATTAAAAGTCTTTGATTCTATTTAGGAAAGATAACCAACTAAAGAAAGTTATTCATTAAAATGGCAACTGGTTCTTCTTTGACTCAAAATCATTCTCGTTCTCAAAGTGAGATCTTCACAACTTGTGCTTAAAATATTCCCTCTATCTTATTTTCAATGTATTGAATAGGGACTGGTTAAAGATTTAGCTCCTGTCTACTATCGGTTTTATATCCCCCCCAAGGATGAATTAATTTTATAACTTATTTATAAATTTCTCCAAAAAGAGAAAGAGAATATTTTTTTATTATATTGATATATATGGATCCAAGTGTTTCTATAGATGATAGAATCAGATAGTTCTCGGAAAAGCTCTAGTAATGAAATTTTGGAGGTGAGAAGGTAAAAAATGTGAGGCTCAAACGATATACAGTTATTAAATATATTTTTAAACAATATAACCTTTTTGTTCTTTCAATAATTTTTAATATACAAATTAAATTTTTTTTAATTTTTAAATGTAAATATTTTGCGCATACATACCTAAACCAGGCAGAATATGACACTTGCTCAAAATAAACTTTCTTTTACAGCAATGCGCAACATATGAGCATTTGAAGAATCCACACTCAAATGTATCATCTGCCAAAATCTTGAAAAATGCATAAATTAATTCAAATATCTGTTAGTACTGTAGAACTAACTCTATAGATGAACACAGATACTTAAAAAAAGAATCAAAAGGTTTCACAATACTATCTCGCGCGCGTTTTTAAGTAAAATGAAAGTATTCACACAAAATGAAGAAATTTTTTAGATTTTGTCGATTATATCTCTTGAACTACCGGACAGATTTTAATGAAAATGTAATACGTACATAGGACTGATATAATGAAAAAAGCAACCATCTAACAGTTAAAATACACAAGTGGGATCGTCCGTAACATTCATCGAAGTAGGAAGGTATGAAACAGCAGTGGCAGAATATAACACAAAAAATTGGTTAACAGAAGGTAGAATAATCCATTGGCAATCCCTCCCCCTCGTTCAGCAACTCTGTTTTCAAGTTTAGAATGGTTTTCTTAGGGGGAGAGAATTACGAGTTGTATTTGCCCTCCCCAGGCAAGCTCTATATGGATGAAGTCAAAAGATCTAACTGGTCAATCTATTCGGTGAATATCCTTACTTTCCAGAAATTCGTCTATCAGATGCGTGCCTCGTGTTGTCATCCATTAAAATAAAATCAGGTTCAACTTCACCCATAAAAGGGCGAACATAGGGCTCCTTCATACCTAAAGACGTATTAAAGTTGTTGCTGTTGTTTCTAATGCCACCTGTCTGATGTAGTCAGATCGAGGCCCATGAAATTCATCGTGGCAAGGGGCTAGAAGTAAGCCTGTCGTTGGCCTTGAGCACAATACAGGTGACAGTACGATTTAGCTAGGCGTAATTCCCCGAAGGGATGATAGATGGCGACACCACCTTCACAATTTCTGCAAGGAACTGAAAGGGAGGGAAATATTCTCCAGTCCCTGCGCTAGTGACCTCGAGAATATATGAAGAGAGCCGTGAACCAGCTACTTGCCCTTCAATGTCCAAGAAATCAATCATTACGAAAGCGAAGGTTTGATGACCTGAGCTAGAGTCACTTTGGATGGCAGCACACACCTCCATGTCTTTGAAAAAGGCACTGTAACTGCTGTGAGGTATAAGAATGTGGTCTTGGAGCCATGTGTTTGCTTTTCAATGGTGAAGTTGGCTCTGGTTTTATTTTAACGGATGGCAACGCGAGGCACTTATATCTCATCTGGTCGACGAATTTCTGGAAAGTTACAACATTCACCAAGTGGATTGGCAGTTAGATCTTTAGATATAATCCGTATAGAGCAGGGGCGGCGAACCTTTATGCATCAATGCGCCATTTTTTCTACAATAAGTGTTTAATAAGGTATAGACGTGCCGTCAAATAATTTTAACTTGTGATTATATTAGGAAAATAATAAAACTAAATACTAACAACTCAAAACTCTTTATTTACTACGATAAGAGTACTCTTTGCACTGTATAGTTGTAAATGTTTTAGTTATACGTGTTATTCAAATTAACGCAACATTAGTGTGAGTTCTTTTGTTGCAGATTGAATGACAAATAACTTATATTTAGATTTTAAGATGTTACTGTTAGCCACTGTTGAAGCCCCCTGTCAATCGGATTTTAAGCAATTAATTATTTTTGCTGTGGTTCACTTTTTCGACGAGAGGATCTGCTATTAGTATCAAAATGCTGTTTTACATACGATATATGTTCTGCATACCACTATTCCAGAACATAAAACACACACCGCTTTGTCACCTTTACTAATAATGCCATATTTCTAGATTCGCTAAGTATGATATTCTCTTTTACACTTACTATCTTGCTCTTTTTATTCCTTTGCTGAACTAGCCATGTTAAATATTGCTTAAAAATCGTAAATATAAAACAAATAAACTTTAAAATACATTTGATAAAATGAAATTGACTATGCTATAAGTAGACAAACTTTGTATCATAAGCAATTGTATTCCACGACGTAACTAAGGCAAAACAATAACAAACCAGTGTACTCCCCCGCGCCGCGACAAATCACTCGCGTTTGTTCGTAATATTTCATGGTAAACTTTGTTATTTTGAAATAAAATGTAAACCATTTTGATCACTGGCGTGGCCAAAATATTGTGTCGCATGCAATCGATGGCACGCGTGCCTTTGATTCATCATCCCTGGTATAGAGCATTCTGGGATCACTCTTTAGAGGGTAAATGCAACTCGCACCCCCACCCCGAGAACACCCGTACACACGTATCACACGTACATTTTCCATGCAACTTTTTTGTCCAATTTTTGGTCTAATTTGAGTGGGAAGGGTTGCCGTAAACAGAACGACATGCTCTGACGTCAGCCACGCTCTATCTCTACATTGAAAAATTACTCGCCGATTTTTCTGCTTCGGAAAACGAGCATCCTAAACTATTTCTTTTATTTCGCTTGCGCTTTTGTTGATGGGTTTAAACAGAAACGGAGCACCATCCTATTTAAAATATTATACGCCATTAAAATACTATACACCATTAAAATATTTTATGGCATATCTGACGTGTTAGAAGAAACTTAAGCTACCATCTTGCTTACGACGTAGGGCGCCGAAGAACCCCATTGGCTGGAATTTCAAGCAATTTTTATTTGGAACAACTTTCTGAGCTCACTAGCGAAAAGTTGTTCTAAAGCCGTTGCTATGGCAACTGGGTAAATATTGCACGAATTGGACTAAAAATTGCTTGAAACGTGTACGTGTGATACGACTTGAAAACAGAGTTACTGAACGGGTGGGATTAATTGGCATTGGAACTCATAAATTCCCTCATTTTCGTTATACAATGACAGTGTGAGGCCTGTTCATCTGAAAGAGGGGACTATACCCTCTATTTAACAATTATTATTATTATTATTTGTTATATTCAGAAACTGCTGTTTCATAGTTTTCGACTTCGAACAGTGTTACGTGTGTATTTTATTACATGTGTATTTTAACTGATGAATGATTATTTTGCATTATTTCAGCTATATATATGTATACACATGCACATACCAAATTTTATTAAAATCTATGTCTAGGGATAATCTACAAAATCAGAAATTTTCTTAATTTTGAACACTAGTGCATAACTCATAGCAAAATATTTGAAGATATCGGAAGTTATCCAATAAAATCATTTAAAAAATTTATGTAAAATTAATTTAATTATAAGAATCAAATTGAAATCCATATATTTTTATATGCTTTGGATGCATCATTCTTTTTCTTAAGTAATTTGATTAAAGACAATGATTGGTCTTCAATATCTTTTTGCAATTTAATTTGATTATCCAAATAATTCTAAATCTAATTCTAATTTTTTGGACAAGTCCAACTTTTTAAAATTTTTCTCTGAATTTACATTTATACTTTCTTTTGCATTATCAAATATTTTGACTTATTATTTTGTGAGAGAAGTGAAAAACGGTCAAACAAACGAGTAAATTCAATATCAAGAAATCTAGTTACAAATGAAAAAATACGCATTTAATAATATATTATATTAATTTAAAACGAATATTTTATACTATACCTCTGGCACACTTTATAGAAAAAGAATAAATTTTTTTCATAATTATTAATTTAAAGTTAGTTTATAAATAAAAACTAGTTGTTTAATTAAATGTCACATTAGGAATGAAACATGCACAATATTAAAAATAAACTATTTAGCATTGGGAAAAGAATAAATTTATATAAAATAATAGTAAAACATCACAAGAATAAATATAGAGAGTAACTAACTTTCGAAAATCTACCAGAAGTAGAGAATTATTCCTTCCAATCTTTTTGCACACACGTAAGAATTTTTGTTTTCTGCTTTATTTTTTTAATTGGTAGAAGTTTGGCCAAATAGAAAATGTATAATTTTAAATATAACTGAATTTATAAAAGAGCTAAAAAAATTGACATATTTTTTTTTACAATTTAATTACGTATAATGTACTTCTAAGGCAGCGTTTTATGCACTTTTTTATTTTTACTTCTACATTTGTATCAAATAATTCACTAGAAAAGTTGTTCTATGTTTTTCTATATCATAACCTAAATTTTAAAAAATTAATCTCATCGCCTCGATGTAATTATGTGACATTACAAGAAGATTTTAAATAATATCGATTCTGAACGTTAAAATACACTTTAATTAAAAAAATATTATTTATTTGAAGTAATTTAAATTTAATTTTTGAAAAATCCATAAACATAGGTTATGAAGTAAGTACGTTTGTAATTCATTCTTTATTTCTCACATCAAATTAATTATTCACATCAAGGTATCCGACTACGTTTGGAACCATGATTTTCAAAAGCGCATAAATGGATAATTTAAATATTTTGTGTCTCTTAGATTAAAATATATGCATAAAATTGTTTTAAGGGCATCTTGACAAAACAAATTTATTTAAATACAATATTTTGGCAAATGATTAACTTAGAATAATCTTTTTTCCAAATGTTCTCCTTTTGTGAAAAAATGCTTCTATTATAATAATATTTTGCCTGTATATAGCTCAGATCTCTCTACAGAGGCTCAACTAGAATTTTTGAAATATATAACTTAGAAGTGAGTTTATCCCTATTCTACAACAGAGGGGAGCAATTTTAAGAAAAAAACGCCAATAATTATTTCAATGGGTGGTAACTCTGAAAATAATGTGAATTTTTCAAAAATTCTTGTTGAGCCTCTGTAGAGAGGTCTTAGCTATATACAGGCAAAATATTATTACAATAGAACCATTTTTCACAAAAGGAGAACATTTGGAAAAAAGATTATTCTAAGTTAAGTTTTTGCCAAAATATTATATTTAAATAATTTTTTTTTTGTCAAAATGTCCTTAAAACAATTTTTTGCATGTATTCTAATCTGAGTGACACTAAATATCATGAAAACTATCCATTTATGCGCTTTTTTAAAATCACGGTTCCGAACGTAGTCGGATATCTTAATATATACTCATGTTAAAATTATGATTCTTTGAAAAAATAATGAAGTGGAGTACAATTTTAAAAAAATACTGTATATTAATATACTATACAGTTCTAATTAATTGGGACAAACATATTTTACTGGCTTGAGTTGGTATGTGATTATTAACCTTGATGTTCCGAACTGCTGCAAATCGGTTATATTTACCTAGAGGTAGTGTGACGGATTGACTTTGACTGTAATTTACTCATTTGACTGGTTTTAGTGTATCAATAGCTCAGTTGCGGGCATTTCAGTGCGGCAGCTAGTGGTGTAACACGTATTACTTATGCTTGTTCAAAGATGGATATTATTCTGGGAAGGCGTTCTAAAATAATAGCTTTTAAGAAACACATTTCTATGACTGTGAGAGAGGTATAGTACGACAGTTGTTGTATTCAAATCAAGTGTTTCAAGAATTTGAAGATTATTTCAAGATTCCAGAACATCTTCAAAAAGAAATGGGAAATATAGGCGCAAGCGGAAAACTACTCCAAAAACTGATAAAATTCTAAAAAGAAATTGCGAAATAAATCCAAGGCAGACAAGCACAGACCTCCGAAAGGATTTATTGGATCATAGTGTTGAAGTGAGTACCTGAATTGTACGCAAAAATCTTCTGGAAGTTGATCGTAAGGCAACAAGCTCGAGGAAAAAATAATTTCTAACTCAGAAAATTATGGAAAAAATGGTTAACTTGGGTAAAAAAAATATCGATCTTGGACTGTTAACGGCTGGAAGAAGTTAATTTTTAGTCAGGAAACACATTTCTTTGGGCGGTGATAGAAATCAAAAGTGCAGTAAGACAAAGTGACGGTGAAACTCTGCTACCAGATCATATCCAACAGACCGTAAAAAACCCCTTCAATAGAGATGTTTTGGTGTTTTTTCACAACAAATGCACTGGAAACTAAGTTCCTCTTAAAGACAGGATGAATTCTGTCAAATACATAGAAACGTCACATAACAAGATTGTTGAATTTATGATGACATTTGGCGGAACATTTCAACAGATCTTGTGTCTTTGCCACAATTCAATATTAGTCCAGATTTTTATGCAGGAAAATAAAACACAAGTGTGGTAGTTTGGCCTGATAATTGACCAGACCTAAATCCTACTCAGAAGTTATGGGGTATTCTTAAAAATCGTTAAGCTAAGATGAATTGTACAACAGAACGAATGAAAATTTCTTTTCAAGCATATTTCCACGATGATAAAGTCAGGATAATGTGTGTTATACAGCAGAGCCAATGCCAAAACGTGTTCAAGAGGTCATTTATGCTAAAAGAGAACATATTTTATACTACCATAGAGATTTTTCAGTCTAAATATATGTAATGATTAAAAGTTGCGGTTGTAGAAAAAATCGTTTTTTTTTCCATTTGTCCCAATTAATTCGAACAGTATAGTAATTATCTACCATACATATAAAGATATTATGAACAGTATTTCAGAATACTTACATCTCGAGCTGTATAAAGCATCCCAACAATTAAGAGAGAAAACAAAAAAATCTTCATTTTATGCATTAAATGAACAGATACGACGATATTTAGAACAACTTTTTCGAATATCGATTGCCTTTCTCTAATTATTTGAAATCAATTTCCACACGTGTTTATAAGGAAAGTAAAAGTCTATTGTTTCTCAATATATATGACTCAAAATAAGATTATTAGCAAACATATTCTATAGAAACAATTTGGAGAATTAATCGTATGTTATTAGGAAAATTAATCGTTTGAATCCATTGTTACGAAAATAATTCTCGACTAATTGTCTTCAAATTAAACTTAGCAATATTCTGAAAAAATAATCAAATTATTAAACTGAGATTACTCAAGCAATATAAATATATAATTTAAGTGCAATCATTTCCGTTTAATTTAAACCGATTTTTTTCGCAAAAGCATTATGTAAATAATGACGAGTAAGCCTTAATTTATACATGATGTTAATTAAAACTTTAAAAAATAACTAAGGAAGTCGACTTTTATCTACAAATCCCAAAAACATTTGAAAAACTCTTCACTTTTTAAAATAAGTTATCTAATATTATATATACATAGATATATATACTTATATATTTATATCTATGCTATATATTTGCCCGCTAAAAATTTTCATTTTGATTAGAGGAGATCAAGGCTTGTTGAGGGACTTATTCAAGTATCAAGTATACAAAGGGAAGAACAGGGAAAAGCACATTATAAAAAATACAATCACGTATTTAGTCAAAGAGGATAATTAGTTATTTATAGAAATGGCATCATTGCTTAGGAAAAATATTAATCCCGTTTTAGTAAGGCGCATGAAAACAATTAAAGATCTTGTATTTCTTGGAATCGTCAATAAATTATCAAAATTCAAGGTCTAAAGAATCAGTAACATAGCAGAATAATGTTTTTAATGCCTTAGGAAAAGATAAAATGAGACGCATTTTGAAATAGGGCATTAGGATTCATGAATTAGAGGTTATAAATAAAGAACATTTGAATTATGAGTAGATATCAATTTAAGTTATTACATATATACTAGCTGCATGGACCGGCGTTGCACGGGCTTTCTCTACTTTTATAAATTTTCCCTTTCCTTCACAAAATCAGCACTTCTAATACTCTTTTTCAAAATGACTTCCCCCCCTCTCCACCGCTTAGCCCGGCGTTGCTCGGGCTTTCTTTTTTCCTCGTGACACCAGCATTTCTGTGTGTGTATTTGTACGCGCACAATGTGAGTGATTTCTGAAATTGTATCAAAAAACTTCCCTTTTTAGAAATTTCTTCCATTCCACTTATTTTTGATTTAAGTCAGGTTTCTTTCCCCTCTCTATAGCCCGAAAACGGTTTTTTTACTGTGAAATTATTGTTCTATCTTTCCCTCTTTCTCACAGAGAAGATATAGCTTCAAATTTCGATGTAGGATTTATAAAAAAAAATATTGCGTTAGAATTAAAAAATTATTAATGTGAAGCAATAAAAAGAAACTGATTCTGATACTAAGAGTAAAACAAAAAACGTTCATCCTTTTTTAATAATAGTTAGTTTCTAAGAATCTAAAGTAAAGAAATAGATTTCAGATTTGCATGAATCAATCAATTGTTACATATAGTTAGCTTAAAAATGTCTCTAAAAAGTATTTTGATCCAAAATAATGAACGATGTACTTTTAAATAAACAAATACTTAATTTAGTAATGAAATGATAGAGAGAAATAATCCTTTTAAAAAAACATATATATATTTATTAAAATTAAATTTCTATAAGTAATAAACAAAAGAAAAATTTACAGATAGCTATTGAAATGATTGCTTTTTTCTGAACGTTTGAAAGTTTGATAAAACATATAAATATTTATAAGTTATAGAAAACATTATGCGGGAAAGCCTAGATATATATACATACATGTACTGAAAAAAACATTCAGAAAGAAAAAAAAATTATCTGATAAAAATATTTTGATATTTTATTTTAATTTTAACGTTTTTCATTCCACTGTGTTTAGTAAATTATTTGAACACGTATCTGTGACAAAAAAAATTAGGCTATACAAAGCTAACATATTCATTATTTTAACAATAATTGTATGTATTATTATAATAATTTATATAATATCTTATTTATCACATATTGTATGTCATTTTATAAAACTTTTAGTAATTAATTTTCATATAAAATATCATTTAATGTTTATTAAAACAAAATTTACAGAAAGTATTATTTATTAATAATTATATTTATGAAGTATAATATAAATATTTATATAATTACAGTAATTATTTTTTAAATGCAAAGTAATTTTCTAAAATATGATTTAATAATAAATAAACCTTTTTTAAATAAATTAATTTATATGCAAAGTTTCGTTGTTTTGTAAAAACAAATTTTTAAAGGTGTTTTTATTCCACTGTTGTACAAAAATTCTCCCCGTTATTTATTGAAAAAAATATTAATTTCTTTATTGCGTTGTTTTTTAATGTTAGATTAAAAATATATTTGAATAAAAGGGTAAAAAACCAACACTTAAAAACAATTATCGGTAATAAATGAAATTATTCTATAAATAACTCAAGCGAGGAGCGAGCATAACACGGGGAAATTCCAGTCACAGTCACACAAGTCAAGTCCTTCCACCCGGCTTAGTTCTAAACAGCAATGTCGCTAACGCGAAGATTAGAGTTCCCCCGATCCCCCCCCGTGACACGCAAAGCGCGAAAAATCTTGCGAATGTTTTTTTAAAGTTTTCATTTTTTGAGTAGTCAATTTTTAAGTTGAAGTTTCCAAATTTCCCACATCGATAACAAACAACGGTAATTTGAAAATAAAAAATTTAAGGAAAATATAGTTCGAACGGAATCTTGTAAGAACGGTACTACACGAAAAACGCAATTTAAAAAAAAAAACGAAATTTTTAAGGTATTTTATCAATCTTAGGCAGTAAAAAATTTTAGAAATTATACGACTTGTGAGAGGTAACCACGTTTATCGAATGCTCGTCAAGGCAAGACAAAATATCAAAAAGATCCGAAATAAAATGTTAAGTGTTGCCACAGCTACAATTGAATATTTTAATTGCAAATAATTAATTTCTAATCAGCCAAACACTAAACATAATGACATAATAAATGTGAATAAACAAAGATTGTAATCAAAAAGTATGAAACAAAAATAAAGAATATAATTAGAATGAATTAATTATTACAGACATTTTAGGCAATTTTTTTCGTTTAATTTCGGAAACGCAAAAGTAAATTTTTTTTAAAAAGAATAGTTTATGTATGGAGACAAACAGAAAAATAAAAATTTTCAAAATTACAAAATTACCTGAAAAATTTAAAAGGAATTAATTACCTTCAGATTAAAAGTCAAATCATCAATGCGATTCAATAACTATCGATTCATCCTCCGCACTTGTGCAAAGCACTCAGTGCATATCAGTCGTGGTTTGGGTGCATGCTTTTATTAAATTCAAGTTAAAAAATTTTTTTTTTCGGGCTGCATTTTTAAGTTAATGCTTTCAAACTTCATATATCGATTGCAAGCAACGGTAAATTTTAAACAAAAAAACTTTTAAAAAAGTAATGCTTACTTATTTCTTGCAAAAAGGGGAAAAAACGAAAAACACTTTTTTTTAAACCGTTATTTTTAAGATATTTTATCAATCTTTGTACAGATTACGTATAATATCGTTCTACACATGAAAAAAAGTTTCGTGAGATTATTTTTAATAAATAAAGAAGTTATTAAGTATTTAAATAAAATTTTGAGTATTTTTTGAAAAATCGTAAAAAAAAACAGTTTTTGACATTAAATTTTTAAAATGACTGGTTCTAAAAGAGAAAAGCATGAACTTTTTTAGTGTAAAATATTTTTTTCATTAGCTTGAAAGAAAATGCAAGCGGAACGATTTAGAAATCATATTCGTAAAAACGTATAAATTTCAACTCATTCTAAAAAATCGTAAAAAATACAAAATAGAATTATTTTGTAAAATAAATTACACCATATCGTGGCCTAGTAAATGATCTTTCCGACTCTGTAATTATTTTTTGTGTGAGTCTCATGAAAAAAATTAGATCGCGTTTTAAAAACGTCTGGAAAAAAAGATGTTCCAAATTTTCCCTTGGTGGTGAAGAATGGCGCTAATTATGCGTTTTAATGTTTTTAATTAATATCCTTTTAACTAATTGGAATATCGGAATATAAATGGTCAAAACGGATTCCTTGGATCATTCCCGAAATTTTGGTACCTTCGGCGAGTTTCTGCATCGTGCGGTTCGTGAGAAGTTAGGAACGCATAGTTTGTTTACCTACAAATTTTAATAGTGTAGATATATATATATATGAAGTGGACGGCGCTACGCGCTACTGCATGCCCGCCCTAGCATCCCCCTCCCAGGTGGCTGCGAAGGGAAGCAGAGGGCTATGACTCCGGCGGGAGAGGCGGCAGAAGAGATTGAGAACGCAAGAGAGGCTCACGCACATCGGCATAGCAGTAATAACTCTTAAAAACATAATGAAAGCCAATCAGGCAAGGGCGCGCTTTTAAATATTTCACTTAATTCATTAATTGTTATTCTTCATTTTATTTATTCTTGTTTTAAAAATAACAGATTATTCTGTCGAAACAGTTTACGAATTCATCCCAGTAACAACAATATATATATATATATATATATATATATATATATATATATATATATATATATATATATATATACGGTGATTATAATTAAAGTTTCAAAACGCTATAAAAAAAAACTACTGATCAGAATCACGTCAAATTTGAACGTAATATTTTTGAATAAGGAGGGAAAGCGTATGTCATAAGAAAGAAATAATTCCACATTTTAGGAACTGATGACGCTGTAAACATCATAATTTAAAAGGATTCGATTAGAAATGACAGTGAATTGTAAAACAACAGCTAAGATGTAAGTTACACGTTAAACCAAGTGTGCTGCTCAGGTGTGATACTGTTAGTTTATAAAAACGTCAACTTCTTTGGTAGTTTCTTAACATTTTAGCTAAACTCATTTCGAAATTCAGGAATTACTCATCATCAACATCAGATTCTTTTTTGGTTAAAAATTGGCTGAAATAAAAAGGAAATCATTATACTTTAATTATTTATTGGGAAAATCATCTCAGTTAAATAATTTAATTACACACACACACACACACACACTTTTCTCAGAATCTCTCAAAATTTAATTTCACAAGACGTTTCGTCAAGTATAACTTTTATAAGAAAAAATGGGCTGAAATCCATAATGAAAACATTCAATTAGTTTTTCTAATTATTTCTAGGATAATAGCGCTAATGATCTTGAATTGTGTTATATATATTGAGATACAATAGAATTTTTTAATTTACTCGTAAACAGGTGTAAAAATTGATTTTAAGTAATTTAAAATATAATATCGAAAACGTGTTTGGTTCTAAGCATTGTCGAGATCTGTTTATCTAATACATACTAATGATGATTCAATATTATTTTCTCTTAACTGTTATTATGCTTTCTACAGCTCAAAAACCTACTACAGAACCTGCTACAGAACCTACTACAGAACCAGAAGTAAGTGTTCAAATATACTGTTAATTATACATATGTACAGCAGATAATTATACAAATATTCTATTTATATATAAAAAAAAAAAATTTTACTCGCCATTTTTTTTCGAGAATTGTAATTTTATTCGGGTTTAGTTTAAAGTGAGTGTTTAAATATTTTATCTGAGAAGGAACAAATGATAATTGTAAGCTTACTAACTTAACAATTTTTTGTTCTTTTTAAGAATTTTTTTGAAAATAAAACTTCCCACTTAAATACAAATAATATTTTTATAACAAATGTTTAACATTCCGAGAATTGATACTGTACAAAATCTTCTTGTAGTATAGAATTCTCTCCACTAATGCCATAAAATTAAATTTGAGAGTTTGGGGAATGATACGGATGAGCATTTACCCTTTAACCGATTTGCCCGTGCACTGTACGGGCTTCCGAAAGCTGGCCACATCCGGTTTGCCCGTACGCTGATATTTTTTTCTTTCTATCTTTGATTTACACATGTTTTTAATTATTATGAGATTAATAGCTCGACATTAAGCGAAACAAACATCATGGTCAAGTTGTAGAATGATCTTTTGGACCCATTGGAAATAAGAAATGGCGTTCGACAGGGAGTTGTACTAGCATGTCTTCTCTTTAATCTAGCATTAGAAAAAGTGGTAAGAGATTCCAGTATCAATACCAGAAGAGAAATATCTTTAATAAATCAATATAGTTGTTGGCTTTTGCTGATGGCATTGATATCATTGCGCAGGCACCCACCGCACTAAGACAAGCCTTCTTATCTTTACAGAAAGTGGCCCTCAGAAGGGAACTGAAAATCAATGAGAATAAGACCAAATACATGTCTTGCACTAAATCATGTTTTGACAATTCCCACTTTAAAACTAAAGAGTATAATTTTGAAGTTGTTGACAGTTTCACTCATTTAGGTTCGGAAATTAACAATAGAAACGGTTGTACTACTGAAATCCAAAAGATAAATACTGTGGCTAATAGATGTCTTAAATGTCTTAAGATGGCTTTTAGATGTCTTAATGGAATACGAAAATATATCAAATCGAATTTAATCAAAAGAAAAAGAAAGGCTCAATTATATAAAAGTCTTTAAAGATTAGTATGAATTTATGCATGCGAAACTTGGACCATGTCTCGAACAGATGAGATTATGATAAGTATCTACGAAAGGAAGATTTTAAGATTTATTTTTGGAGGTATATTCAAGAAAATGGAACGTGGTGAAGAAGATCAAACTTAGAGCTCTATCAATCCTATAAAGAATCTAACATTGTTAATTTCATCAAAATACCGCGAATTAAATGGGCAGGTCACGTTGTCAGAACGGACAAAAACTGAACCACTAAAGAAGTCTTCAATGCTCAACCAATTGGCATACGAAGAAAGCGTAGGCCGAAACATAGATGGATTGAGGGCATAGAAAAAATCTCCTATTTTTTAAAACTAAGAATTAGAGAACACTAGCAAGAAGAAGGTTGGTTTGGAAAAAACTTCTTGAGAAGGCCAAGGATCACCATAGGCTGTCGATCCACTGAGAAAGGAAGGAGGGATGAGATTATTAATTCTAGTGGTTTTTTTTAAAACGATGCAGTTTGTACATGGCACTGAAGTACTTCTCATCCAGGTTTTTCTTTGCGGAGAAGGCGGGAATTTTTCATCGAAGGAATTTAGATTCTTGAAAATATTCTAAAAAAGAACAGAGAATGACAAGACTAGGTGCATTTTGTTGCTTGAGAAGAAATGAAAATGGAAAGATAATTCCAAAAAGCCAATATTTTTTCTGTCAGCATTCCAATGTAAGTCTTAATATTACATCATGCTTCAAATTGTGTCTGCACACAGACAAAATCCTCAAGAGTTTGAAAAAGAGATAAAAACATGAATTTTTTTTGTCAATATGAGAGAAGTTCTTTTAAGATATATAAAACGTTCTTTTTAGCATGCAGAGTGTATTTATAAAAAGCAAACGCTTAGGTTTTTATGTACTCTACAATTATAAAGAAAAAAAAGTGTGAAAACTTTAAAATTGAAAATTAAAATAAAATTCTTGTATTTTCTCATTCTGTTAAGTATTATGCTTAGTTATATGCAATAAAAAATGTGCTGTTTTTTGGGGGGTGTAGGGGGCTATTTTAGACAAAAAAATTGACCGCTTAAGGGGTTAAGAAAAAATTTTCTTATGAATCATAACGTATAAAAACGTAAGCACAACAGTAAATAAAAGGCTTCATTAGAGTTATATAATACATATTTAAAATATAAAATGTTAACTTTTCATTGAAATTGAATATTCTCTAAAATTCTACCATTTTTCTTTGGAATATTTTCTACATTTAATAGATTTTCGAAAGTCAGACATTCTAAACATTAAATACTATTTCTTATCTTTTTGTTATTACTTTTAAGACTTATTTCTTTTTCTATTTGTGAATATATTTCATCTTAAATAAAGGGCTAGTTTCGGTTTTCGGTGCTTATATATTAATGTCACAGCAGCAAAATTTCCGCCACGAGAAGCGTGCCACGTTACCAAAACAACGGAAAGTTTTTACGTGTTTTATTTGAAATAGGAACAATCAGTCAAATTTTGGCGGAAAATGTCGCAATGGGCTGAATTCATGTGACGTCATAGTCACATGATAGTGAAAGCCACGTGATTCTAGCCAATCAATGGACTAAATTCATGATGGTCACATGATAACGGCAATCACGTGTTTCCCATTGATTAAAAATTTACATACTAGTTGTTGATGATTGGGTAAAGAGTTCACGCGTTAAAATTCTTCAAACAGTTATCAAAATTAAAAAGAAATATAATACTTACAAAAAACGAATACTTTTAAATTAAGTGCATTTTGTTTAACTATGTGCATTAACTATATCGTTGACAAATATGTACTTTCTAAAAGAGAGTTTCTGCAAAAAGCAAAAGTTGTCAACAGTGAAGCACATGAACTAATTTGCTGGAAACGCGTGATTATATTTATGCTGTAATTATGACGTCGCATTAATTTATGAACTGATTGTCCCAAAACAAAAATGCAAAAAGCTTTTTTTTGTTTTTGCAATTCACGTAAACTTAACTCATTAAGAATTTCTTTATCCTTCAATCTGTATTGTTAATTTTTCAATTCACCTGTGTGAAGAACGGGTATACCAGCTAGCATCAAATAAATTAAAATAAAATTAATTTTGCTGAGAGTACCAGAGCCAAAATGATATTTAAGGAATCTTATACATACCACATAATCATGCCTACGCTTTTTGCGTACAAAAAAATGTAATGACTCCAGCCGGGATGGAATCCACAACCTTGGGCTTACGAAATGGAGCACGCTACCTCTAAGTAAGCGAGCTTCAGTTAAGTCGATTTACACAAAGGCAACACATATCAAACAAAAAGTAATGGGCGAAGGTCGTGGGGGGTTTTCATGGCGACCACATATTCTCTCCTAACTCAGCCCCTACTGAAGAAGGGTGGTCGCTATATGGCATTTCTGCTGGTTGGGACAGTCAGTTACAGTTATTATAACAAGGGTGGTTACAAAAGAAAGTACAATTAGAAAGTCTGAGAATTTTTTTTAAAAAAATTGCAAATGACCTGTAATAAGCACAATTATAATATTTTTTTTTATTATTGGATTTTAAATTTCAAAAATACAAAAGTTCAGTTTGTAACAACCGTCTAGAGGTTGCTGGTGTTCGGGGATTCGAGTAAAGATCAGCCATAACCCGTTTCAAACTCAAATTTATTCCACTGACTTAAATCACACAACTATAGGTAGGAAGCGCACTACGTTACTAATTAGAAGAGCAATCGCTCGGCTCTCTTAAGGATACTAAACATATAAATATAATTTACTCCTCTTATTCTTGGAACAATTTGGACGCCTACGCTATAATTCACCTTAATTCTCTTACTGGATTGAAAGACCTCCAGTTGTAATACTTAAGCTTAATTTTATCACTTATTCTCCAATTATCAATAATTGACCATCCAGCGACTAACTGTCGACTAACAACGCGTACGCTTAAACAGAACCACTTAATCAACGCTAAAATAGAACCTCTCATTTGCATAAATAACGTCTTCTTCTTCAGGAGAAAGTTTTCAATAGAACATACTGTTAAAAGAAATAAATAAATACTCCAAGAGTTGAAGGTAATATACCAGGATAGATAGGACCGGGAAGGATGGACCCGTTACAAGTCATTGTCTCAAACGAAATTAATGTTTTTTTTTCACAATACACAGGGATGCATAGATATTAAACTTGATTTTTATAATATCAATTAAAAGTAATTAATTTCATATTAATTTGATTATTTGAAATTTATGAATAAGTTAGCCCGGTAGTTTGGAGGTAGCGTGCCCGCTTTGGTTGCGGGTTCGTGGCTGGAGTTGGTAGATTTTCTAGATACGAAAATCGTAGGTATGCATGTCATATGATTACATCCAGGGGCGTAGCTACCGCCGTATCAATCGAATCAATGATACGAGGCCCCGAAGTTACAGGGGCCCCAACACGTGTAACTACAGTCCCACTAACTGGGTGCACATTTTAGAAAAAGGGCCCAGAAGGAATTTTTATACAGGACCCCCTCAAAATTAGCTACGCCAGAGGATATTTTACATCCCATGTAAAGAATCTATTCAGTATGAATTTGTCTTTGCTACTCTCGGCAAAATAAAAGCGCGGTAATATTTTGTATCAGCCACAAAAATTTTGTTGTGGGAGCCGCCTTTAGATGGAGCCACCAAAGAAATGGCTCTCACACTTGGTGACTGGCTGTGTCTGCAAAGGCAATATTGTCAAAGAGCAGCCTGTTTGTTTGAAAAGAAAATTGTGAATAATTCCCGATATCTTTACAAAGTTTTGCTATGAATTATAAACAAAAAAAACGCGAGAGAACTTTTTAATTATCTAAGTTGAACACTAATTGATGTTGAAACAAACCTGCATTTCTTTCAAGCCTGCAATCAACGAGATCTGCGGATGGAGGAGATGCGAAATCTTTGAATGCTGTCGAGGAACCCTCTGGTTTGGATATTGTGACAAATTGCCCCAACCTGGTATGTATGTGAACATTACATGAATTATATATATATATATATATACAAAGAAAAATATATTCTATACAAAAATACATAGTTTTTAGTTGTTATAATATCTATGATGGTAAAATCCTAAGACGGCACACTGCTGTATTTGGCGACAAACATTTTTCGCCAAGTGGCGCCAAGGTTAAACCCGCGTTTTTCAAAATGACGTTAGGGACGAAAAACGTAGAAAAAACGTGGTTTCTAAAATGGACAACATAGGAAACATCGAATGAAAAATGAGAAATTAAATACAAATTCTTGCCAAATTTTGGACATTCATACCAAGATTCTATCAATCCTTCTTTCATACAAAAAACAATCATTGCTTTCTTGCCTTTTATTCAGAAAAAATCCATTCATCGTGTTTATACGAAGAAAACGGATTCTACAAGAAAAACTGTAAAATCGTCGCTTCTGAAACGCAGCTGAAGAACGAAGCTAATGAATGCTTTAGGCTGATGAACTAACGATCAACAATTTCTCTCAAACGCAAATTATTTTCGTATTTCGGACATCCATACCGAAATATTTTCAATCTCATTTACTAAGCAATCATTTCTTTCTTACCTCTTTCATTCAAAAAAGAGAAAAAAAATAATTGGTCGAACTTCAAAATAGAAAAAGGTGGTTTCTAGAAAATGGCTTAAACCTCTCCACATGACAGTCGGAAAAAAATGACCGCTGTTCAAATCCTGAAAAACTAAAGAAATCTGCTCCGAGTAGGGTTACTACTTCCCTAAATTTTGTAGGGTTGCCATATTGTAAACTTTATCACCAAAAGTTTAGCACCAAAAATTTTGTCGCCAAGAAGTGTGCCTTCCTAGGATCCCCATATGAAATATAAATACGTACACACAATTTCTTGAGCAATTTAAATAAATTTAAGCAACATAATACAGAGAATAGCCATACAGGGTGTACCAGTACAACGGATACAAACTTCTGGACAAATAAAGTACACCTAGACGATTGGAAATCACACAGCAATGCAGGATCAAAAATGCTTTCTTGGCGAGGAAAGACAACTGCCGGTTCTTGCTACCGTCCTTGCAAAAGAGCCCCATTTCGCAAACCGACAGAATGCTAGTAAGATGAAACATTACACGAACGCTGAGCTCGCTGATGTGCATCTGGAATTCGGGGCTTCTATTTGTAATGGACAAGCCACACAGTGGTTTCACCCAACATTTCCGAATCAAACTCCTAGTCAAGCCTTCTTTACATGCTTATACCAGAGATTGTCTGGTAGCGGATCTTTCATCGTGGACACACAAGAAAGTAAACGTAGAGTAAAACGCCAAACAAGGGGGCGTCCTGGGTCTGGTACAGAGCAATCCAGGTACCAATACGCGTCAGGCGCATCCTGTATACTAACGACGTGCACCCCTATCACCCCGGCATGCACCCTTATTGTCTTTTTAATGTTATTTTTCTTTTTTTTTCTGTTCTAAAGATAACAAACATGTTTTCTCATATTGTTCGTATCAATTCTTTTTTGTGTTTGTTTCGTCACTTCCGGGTCAGGAAAGCGTGTACGCGTGACCTTGCATTTGCGGCGGTATCTAAATAAGCCAGCAATAGCTTCCGATCAGGGGTGATCACCTTTGTCTAGTGGTATTTTACGTGCTTACGAATCAGAAGGTATCAAGTGCATTGCTCTTCATTGGTGACACTGAGTGATCACTTTTGTCTAGTGGTATGTTACGGGCTTACGAATCAGAAGGTACCGAGTTCTAATCTCCAACATTGGTGGGCTTGGCTGAAAAGAAATACGCAAAACCTTTTGATGTGTCGCGGTGCCATCTATCCGCAAAAAGAGCAAAAAAAGTCAGACCCACTTGACGCAACAGTAACAACTCATACGCTAGCCATAGTAACAAATATCTCGTTCGTTCGCCTGTCCACAGACTCATTGGTAGGAGAGTGTACTGCGGCTATATCTAAATAAGCTAGTGACAATCTCTTGTCAGTGGTTAATTTTTGTCTAGTGGTTAAGTTACTCGGCTTCGGATCTATAGATCGTGGGTTCTAATCCTCGACACATTCTTATGTGACTTATCATCCTCTAGGTTCACTCTGTCTGTCCTGAAATTTTGTAATCGCTGTACTGATACACCCTGTACGTTAAGAAAGGATGTTTTTTAAGACAGGATGGTTTATTTACAGAAAATCCTTGAATAGCTTATAATCTTAAAATCTTTTAAATTCATTTAAATTTAATCCTACCCGGGATTTATGATGTTCTCTCTCCACGAATACCGATATCAATACTTTAATATTTTTTAATAAGATTATCATTATTTATTAGCATTAAATTCAAAAAATTCAAAGTGAGAGGGATAAAGGAAAAAACAACCTGATATTACGGAGGGAAATATTTTGAATTGAATTGTTTCTTACACATTCCGGTACTTTCTAGAAATTTTATTTTATGTATGTTATTAAGAGATACTATGATTATTTTCATCTCTTTATCCATACACTTTTTGTGATGATACCACTGAATGAAAAATAAATCCTTACGCCAACCTTACCACTGGTCTAGGTATATACTTATCCATTCTATAGAAGTCAATATAATTTAAAAATACAGTATTATCATAAGGATTAGAGATCTATATCTGTAAATTCAATGTAATTTAACATTTTTGGAACGGGGGAGGGTTAATTGCCGGTCCTGGTTTGAGCATATGATTTGATGTAATCATATGCTGATGTAGAAATATATTTTATTGTGTCTTACACAAATGGGTTGACAAAGAATTCCTCTTCGTACAAGTTATTAGTTGCTTTTACTCCTACTTTAGTATTTTTGCATTATTTCTTTTTTTAAGGTATCCGAATACGTTTAGAGTATTTTTTGACAAAATACCATATTTAAACATTATAAATACTTTTTAGGATTCAGTACAATAAATAGCAATATTTAAAAAACAATATTCAATATAAATTGCCTAAATTTCACAAAAATCACAATTACATGGGAAATTTTAGCAATATTTTTATAAGACTTCAAAGCAAATAGAGAAAAAAGTAATAAACTTATATTAGTAAAAGTATTACTAACAAAGCAAACTACGTGAATTTATCTAGGGAATGTACTAAATTTAAATGTTTTATTAAAATTTTAAAAATTTAGAGCTGATCGAAGAAACATTATAAGAAAACTCCCATTTTTTATGAGACCATTATTTAAATAACAAGCCATAACTCAAAAAGTATTCATACAATAAAAAATATTTCAGTACATTCTCTAGAAAGTAACATAAATATCAGGTTCAAAAAGTTTTATAGAAATACATTTTTGTAATATTTTGAGTTATCAGACTCGCCATGATAGATTTTGGACATTTTAAATATCCACTTCTAATAGATCAAAGACCAACTTCCGGTTTTTCTAACTTTAAAAAATTTATTGTAACTTGGCCTCTAGGTAGCTTGGAAACAAAACAAAGTATGTTTTGTAAAGCCAAAAGATAGCTCTATTCAATAGAATAAAAAACAAAAATATCTGTATTGACCAAATTTCGTCATTTTCAAAGTGTTCGGATAACTTAAAAAAATATTTCTGTAGTTCTTGCATAATTTGATACTTGTATATATATACACTGGTGTGCAAAAATTAAGGACGAAGTCGAAAAATTAGCATATCAGCTGAACGAAGATGCAGATCGGACAGAAAGACCAATCAGGAGATTAAGTAAGGTGATGTACGGTAGCACATGCACAGATATGCAAGTAGACGTAATGGGGGAGTGTCTGAGTAGTATAAAGCATGTTGTCGGTGTAAGATCAGTATTTCTGGCAAAGAGATTGCACGCCGTATAGCAGTTAAAATCACACCGAGTTGCTGCCTCAGCGAGAAATGGCGAATAATCAATCTGTTAGACGACATCTGGATGCTTTTACCCGAGGTCGAATCATTGGGAAGTTGGAGGAAGGCCGCAGTGTGACAAGTGTGGCTGCAGAGTTCGGAATTGCTCACAGCATCGTTTCACGACTTTGGAGACAATTTCAAACTACAGGAACAGCTATCCGGGGGTTCAGTAGCGGTCGTCCACGAGGAACCACACCCACAGATGACCGGTATATTGTCTTACAGGCCAGAAGAAACAGGCGGCAGACAGTGGGAGAAATCACTAGACACACGACACAGGCGACTGGACGACCGATATCGCGTTTTACCGTGGCCAGAAGACTGCCACGGTGGTGGTCTGTTTGCACGACGCCCTGTACGGTGTGTACCTTTAACGCCTGCCCATCGGAGAAGGCGTTCTCTGTGGTGCCGGGAACACCGGAATTGGAGAGACAATGAATGGGGACGAGTACTCTTTACAGATGAGAGCAGATTCAGTTTGAGTAGCGATTCTCATCGCATACTCATCTGGAGAGAGCAGGAAGCCGCAATCATCCCTCGAACATCTTTGAAAGGGACAGGTATAGAGGTCGCGGTGTTCTCGTTTGGGGAGGCATCATGCTTGGTAGTCGTACAGACCTTCACATCTTCGACGCAGGTTCAGTCAACGGGACCTGATATTGTAACGAGATTCTTCTTCCATATGTGCGTCTTTTTAGAGGCGCTATGGGTCTGCAGTTCCTTTTCATGGACGACGATGCTTCATGTCATCGCACAGTAGCTGCCGAACAGCTCTTAGAGAGTGAGGATATTGAACGTATGGATTGACCGGCACGATCTCCGGATCTCAATCCCATCGAGCATGTATGGGATTTTCTAGGCAGACGCTTGGCAGCTCGTACCTTACCACCAGTAACGATTCTGGAGCTTCGATTGGCGCTGCAAGACGAATGGGCAGCAATGCCTCAACAACTCATTGACACCCTCATTCTCAGCATGGGCAGACGCTGTGAAACCTGCCTGGCAGTCAGGGGAGATCATATCCCCTACTAAAGACCGGATGTTTCTTGCTGGACACCCATCATAGGGATGTTTCGGCCTTCAGTCGCATTGCGCTCCATGCTACTTTTTCAATCAAGCTTCTTTTTATCCCTCTGATTTCTCTTTTAGTAAGTGTTGCTTACATATTACACATGTCCTTACGTATTGGGGATCTTACGGTATTAAATGTGTTGATTTGGAAAGCTTTTGTACAAAGTTATATTGAAAAAACCGTCTCGTCCTTAATTTTTGCATATATAATAATAATAATAATAATAATAATAATATTTTACTGCACGAGAATATAATGCGAAAGTTATTTATTTAATTTATCAGAAATTGATAAAATTTTAATTTTTGATCTCTTCTTATTTTACACAGTTCAAAAATAAATCATGTAAACGAAAAAATAAATACCTTTGAAATGAAACCACTTTAAAATAATTTGTAATTGTTCTCAAATGCGCAAGAAGGAAACGTTTAATAGAAAAAAAATCTGAGAAAATAATAATTTTATATCTTGTGTTTTTAAAGAAGAGGAA
Organism: Trichonephila clavipes; assembly: GCA_019973935.1. Lineage (NCBI taxonomy): Eukaryota > Metazoa > Arthropoda > Arachnida > Araneae > Nephilidae > Trichonephila > Trichonephila clavipes. The sequence continues at coordinate 148,213 of BMAU01000311.1, read as the reverse complement.
TGTGATAGGAATGCTACCGGACCGTATGGAAATGGTTGTACTACTTGTGCTCCTTTTTATAGATGCGTAAGTATTAGGCATCTTGTATAAGTTATGGTAAAAAATAAAAATATATTATTAGTGTAAGGTGAACCACACAGAAGCCTTGTCCCAGTTATAAAAATTTATTGTGTACTAACTATTATAATTTGGCATGTACCTCTATATAATGAACCTCTATATTGCGAATTTTTCTATATAGCAAACTTTTTCCTGGAACTTTGAACATTTCACGATTTTTTTTCGTAAAATAACCTCTTTATAGCGAAGTAAATTTTCTATTTAACGAACTTTTCTTTTCTGATTCAATTTTTGTTCTCCCTTTTTTTAAAGTTTCTCTGAAAAAATTTCAAATTATTCTCTCTTTAAGACATTTTATGGTGGTCATAAATCTTGAACTGGTTTTATTAGATCCTAACTCACCGAGAGCAATAGAGCTCTGGACGTCTCATTCAAGAAGTGCAACCTTTAATCCCCATTGCTACAACCCCATTAATATACTAGAAACATCTTGGATATCCTCTTTTACCCTCAGTGGAGTTGTCCCGTGTCCCCTTGTTCTAATTATAAAATTATGTATGTTTAATATTACTTGTATGCTTTAAATTAGAAAATGTGCTTAAAATTCATTAATTTTAGTATAAAACTATTTTCTTAATATTGAAAGTACAGTGAATTCTTCGACATTCTTTTTTCTTGATTTCTTTGCAGTTTTTCTTTCTTTCTTTTTTGATGGGTAAGATATATAAATAAACATATATTAGTTTTAAAAAAGGTGTTTATAATTGTGTTTTTAATATATAGTGTTTATGAATTCAAAATTTGTTTTATCTTGTTTATAAAGTATATTAAAAGACGTACCTCTATGTAACGAATTTTTCAAATAACGAACTTTTTTCCTGGATTTTGCGACTTCGTTATATAGAGTTCCGATTGTATTTTTTTTCTCGGTATAATGTAAGTTAGAGGTGGCCAACCCGTGGCTAAATCGTAAGGTAAGAGTGGCGGACGAAGACTTATTGAAACATTAAAAAGTATAATAAGTATAAATACTAATAGTAAGGATAAATACTAATTTTTTTTTGTTTTACTGAAATGTGGTTGTCTCAGACAAAAAATAAAAGACATAACATTTAAATTTATTTAAATATACTTAATTAAACTACAATAAAAAATTATAATGTAGACAACACTCCTTCGTTGTTGTGTGCGTTGGTTTTCCAAAGGAAGTGTATTCGTAAGGTTCTGGAATTTGAAAGAGCAGTCGGACCTCAATATAACAAAGTCGCTAAATCCCGGAAAAAAGTTCGTTATATGGAAAATTCGTTGTATAGAGGTTTAATTTTGATATACTTTATAAACCACATAAAGCAAATTTTAAATTCATAAACACTATATATTAGAAAAAGTAATTATTCACATTAAAAACCAAAACAAAAAACTAACACTAATATACGTTATTCCCATGGCAACCACATTATCGCACGATAAAAATATCAAAGTAAACCATATTGTAATATTATCACCTATCTTGGCGAACAAAAACAACAATTTGGCGCCTAGCCCACCCTACCGTATCTAATTAGCATCCCAGATGGAGTTACGCAGTCTGATAATTAGACCGACGATATGCTGATACACTTCAAGACGCTGCTACTGAGCGGTCCAGTGACGATTCAACCAGTGAAAATGAGAAGGAAATAAAATTGAAGATATTTGTGACAAATAGTTTAACATTGCTATCTTTTTTCCTGTTTTTTCTATTTAATAATAGATTTTTTGAAAAAAACTTAACATCTTTTCATTTCAACTGAGTATCAGTGTTAAAAAAAGAGTACACACAATATGAATTTGCAGATGGGCGAAAAAAGGCCGATCTTTACCCACCTCCTTTCTCCCCCTCCCCCTTTTTTATTGCAGAAGAAAACCTACTAAAACTGACCTATCCAAAGATGTAAAAGTTCCCTCATTATATTAAATGTTTATATTTTAATGATTTTTTTAATAAGGGAAGGCTTCTGGTTCACTCTATATGATTGCTTCAGTTTCTTTTATTAATTTCAGTATTTTATTTGTCCTTTAGATGAATGGAATATGTAAAAATATATGATGGATACGAAAAGTGTGCAGCCTAATATTTGCAATTCTTGTATAGATTCATTTAGAAAATATGCAATTTGTTCATTATATAAATATATAAATATGCAATGTTAAATAAAGAATATGATTGTAGAAATTATAAAATGGGGTTTTTTTCATCGTTCATTTTATTATTGTGTAGAAATTATTCGGTAACAAGAATGAAATTTTTTAAATTAAAATGAAGAAAGAAAAAAAAGGAGTATAAGGCAATAGAAAGATTTTGAAGGTAATCTTTTTATAAAATATGTATATACATGTTGCCCAAATGCATCAGTAAAACATTTTGTTAACATATTTATATAACTACAAATCAGAATCAAACCACCTCGAACTCAACAAATGCGCTAAATTCATAGTGGTCACATCAAGTGTTCTCCGCTGAATTCAAAACAAACTGACATTAGACTTGTATACCTGTTGTTCTACTTGTAAAATTTAAATAAAATTTTGAGTCTTATTATTGGGTAAAGATCTTTAAGTGTTAAAATTCTTCAGTTTTTCAAAATAAAACAAAAACATTGTATGTGTACTTTTAAATCGAGTACATTCATCTATGTATGTTAAAATTGTTGACAAATATGTACTTTGTCAAAGAAAGTTTCCACCAAAAGCAAGCGTTGGCGACAGGGAAACGCGTGAACTGATTGGCAGAAAACACACGATTGCATTTATCGTGTGACTATGACGTCTAATAGATTTATGACGTAATTAGCTGGAAACAAGTGTAGTCGGTATCATGTGACTATGACGACACCTAAATTTTGCTCATTGCAAAAGAATGCGCTGTTATTCAAAAAGCCAAGAACAAATAAGGTATCCGACTATGTTCGGAACCGTGATTTTAAAAAAGCGCATAAACGGATAATTTTCATGATATTTAGAGTCACTCAGATTAGAATACATGTATAAAATTGTTTTAAGAAGATTTTGACAAAAAAAATTTATTTAAATATAATATTTTGGCAAAAAAATTAACTTAGAATAATCTTTTTTCCCGAATGTATAAATTTTCCCTATGGAGATTTTCCCTTCCCCTTTAAATATCTGCTTTTCCAGGGGTGGGTGTGATTTCTGTATTAATAGGCCATTAAAATTCCATTTTTCGAAATTTCTTCAGCTTCTTTGCCCATTCGGGCGGGTTTCTTCCCCCTCCGTTTAATTGGGCGTTTTACCGAGTGTATAACTGATGGTGATTCCTTTAGGTATGGTCAGGCATATTAAGTATTTTTGGTTTTGAAAAAAACCTATTATATACAGCTTTAACTAAGTACGCTAAGTACAGATGAAGAATACACAAAAATAAATTTATTCCTTGTTTTATGCAAATGAAACAAAATAGGAAAAAAGCAGTTAGTAGATCTTTCACTGCAAGTAAAGAAAACTGTGCATAAGCTTAAAGTAGTTTGTAGGGAGTGTGATTACCTCTTATGCAAGCATCCTTGTTGTGTGTCATGGAAATAATTAGACTCCTTATCAGTTGTAATCGAGTTTTCTCTCCTTTAGCCGAACAGTTTTGAGCCTCTACAAAGCCTCTTAGTAGAGGTTCACGAGGCAAGACCTTTCGTCCAAGTGCATTCATTACATGCTCCGTCAGATTTAAATTTTAGGATCTTGATAGCCATTGAATCCACTTCGTATGTACTCTCTTTTAAGATATGAGTCTTAGAATTGAAAACGGTGGGACGCACACCGTCGTCTCTGAATAACAAATGTGGAGCCGTTGCAATTCGGAAACGATAAATATGAGTTTCCAGAAAATTTCATCTCTGTGACTTTGTTCCGTTAACAAAACTCCTCCAAAACCTTAAGACCTTATCACACGCATACGTATTTGGAGCAATTTTTCTTGCAAACAATTTCCATCCAGTTGCCATAGCAATGGCTTCCAATAACTTTTTTTTTCCTAGAGAGCTGAAATAATTGCTCGAGATTCCAGCCAATGGTGTTCTTCGTCTCCCTACGTCATAAACAGGATTGTAGTAAATATGGCAGTTTCGGCTTCGTCAAACGCATCAGAAATAGTGTATAATATTTTAAACAGAATGATGCTCCATTTCTGTTTACGACTGTCAATAAAAGGGCGAGCGGAATAAAGGAAATAACATTGGATGTTCGTTTTCCGAAGCAGAAAAATCGGTGAGAATTTTTTCAATGTGAAGATAGGGCGCGGCTGACGTCAGAGCTTGTAGTTTTGCTTACAACACCCCCCTTTCCCATAGTCGTTTGAAAAATTTTCCGAAATGATTGAGAACTCGATGAATGATGAAGAACCCGAAATGATGAAGAGACTCGAGTTGTTCGAGACATGCGTGTGTGATAAGGCCTTTAAAGGTATATATTTTCCCAACTCACGTTATTGATCCCATTCTGTTACATTCTGATTGTGGTAACGTGTTATATGGCCTCTATAGATCATGATGCTACAAAAATCACTCTTCAAATTGAGCTTTGATTCATTGACGAACATAGCATCGTTCTACATATTTCCTACCCACTCCCCCTGTTCCCGGTTACATCGTAAATGAGCCTTATTTTGTACACTACTAAACAGTAAGCTAACAGCTGGATTTCTAATTTACAAATCAATCTACCAGTGTCTTTTGTAAGTTATTTGTCTGAAAATCATTATTCAAGTGGTTACAGCAAGTTGTAAAGACATTTAATGTGTTTCGAGTACGCAGTTGCAGACAGAATTTCGTCTTTGTGGGTGTTGTTTTTAACGTCGACCAGTTTCACTTGTTCTATGAATGTTCCCAATGCCTTGGTACTGTGTCCAAAATTTGGAAGCTGTGCATTGGGAATATTTACAACACTAAATATGCTTTTAGTAAGTATCTACTTCCCAAAATTTCAATGATTCTACCTTTTAAAAACATGTCTTCTTTGAGCCATTATGATACTTACGTAGTATCGCAACAACGCCAAAGTTTAAGATAACTCGCCAAGTTGGCGACCATGTGCTTCGTTTCATGTATGTCGCTAATATGGTTGCGATAATACGTAAGTACCGAGAAAATAACCATGCTTGAAAAATAAATATAAATAAATGAATGAAAATGTATGAAAATAATAAATATAAAAGGAAAGTAATAGATCTAGTAAGTTTTTGCTCTGCTGAATTTGAGACAAATAAACTGAAATGAATATACCAAAAGAAAAAAAAAGCTTGGATATCATAAAACATTTCACAACATACACACGCACATATACGAACAAAATCTATTGAGCAGCCTTCACCCGGAAAAGAAATCAAATTAGTATGAACAAAAATAAAATTAGCTATTAAAACAGATAAAATATGCCTACGTTGAGTTAAACTATGATCAATATCAGTACGAACACACTAACCCAGAACACAAGCTGCATTGCCAAAACAAAACACATAACGCGAATATTTTTACAAACAAAAACAATACATTTTTGTCATATTACATTTTAAAATAAATGCAATTCTGTCATGAAGAACAAACAAATGTGGATAAAACAATGGTTAATAATTATAGCGATCACTGAAATATGAATTAAACTTAGATGTTACAATATGTCTTAAATATGCTTATGATGTATACGCTTATGATCTCTAACAAAATTCATGAGGAACAGATTATCAGAAACAATATAGGATCAGCTTCGAATTTAAAGGAATCGAAAAAGAAAATATGAGTAAATAGTTTCAAACCGTATCTCATCGTAAATAATTTCAGATCGTAAATAATTTCCTAATTGATAGAAAATTTTTCCTGATTTTTGATTTGAAGCAAAAATATAGTAGATCATAAGATTTATGAAGCCAAATATAATAAAATGAAAAAAACTGACAAATTCTGGTTGTTGATATTATTAGGGGCATTATCTTCACAATATTGGCAATCTGTTAATAGCAATTAATTTGGAATGAGTCTCATTTTTTTTTATATTATACTGCTAGCTAGACTTCCTACTTTTTTGCTACATAAAATTTGCCAGAAGAAAAGCAATAATACTTCTCTTTCAACTTTCACAATATCTCCATGAAGAATGGTACAAAAAACCTCTAAACCAGGGGTCAGTAACCATTAAGCTGTGGCATGCCAAAACAATCTACCAATATAATTCAGAGCGATAACGCAGTAGGACATTTTTTAAACCACGATGATGCATGCAGAGTTACAGAATAGAGGTCAATAAATATAGATATATTTACAGTTTTATTACACATTAATTTTACATCCTTTAAAAATATTTCTTAACATAAAAATAAACAGCATAAAATGTAACTATTTCTTCCACAAAAATAAAAAATAAAAAATTCTAAGTGTACATATGTTATACATTTTTAAATACACTTACTTAAAATAAGAAACAGAGACAACATGAAATAGAAGCATTTTCCTTCATTATAGTTAAATAATACGATAAATAAAAATTTTAATATTAACCTAGTGCTTGCAGCGCTCTTTCTTTCATATCGCAGGGGTATAGTTTATGACTTTCAATTAGACACGATTCTGAGCATTCTCTCAGTTGTTAAACAATTTCTTTGCGGATTCGAAATATTTTTCTCATATGAGGAAACATGTGTGACGTCTTACGCGTCTTTTCTTTAACAAGTCCTTTGGGTTCTTTGGGCCAGAATTAATGGCAACACTTTTCCAACCAAATCCAAGATACGAGAAGTGAAGAGATGCAAATAATATAGGATAAATATAGGATCTTAGAGTAAGCGTGATGGCAATGTAAAGGAATGTTAGACAATTGACGTGCGTTGTGGCAGTTGATGATTATTGAAGTTCGTGGTTCAAGATTTAAGTTCTACGTGTCGTGGATAAATATATTGGTGATCGACTAGAAATTAAACGTCAAGCTACATACCATTGTAGATAAAGACAAGTTTATTACAGAATAATATAAGGTAGGATTGATTACTTATTAGTATACTAGCTGGTATACCCGTTCTTCGCACGGGTGAACTGAAAAATTAAACAACACAGATTGAAGGATAAAGAAGTTTATAATGAGTTAATTTTACGTGAATTGCAAATGAAACAAAAAAAAGCTTTTTTTGCGTAGCTCAGCAAAACGAAAAAAAGGAGAGAAATAAAACACCTTTGTTAAATTTTAAGTATGTAGATCTAATAGCTGATAAAAAGGATATTTTTTTTATTATTTATAACTCCCCTAACACTCTTGAGGGTCGATTTTTGAAAATACCATCCTAACCTGATCTCTGCTCAGCAAAAGAAACACATTGTTAAAAGTTTTGTGTAATGAACGCTTAAAATAGTGTAGATAATTTTTATCTGAAAGTATAATACATTAATATTACTTTCTGTAGTATTTATTTTATGTTAAAAATGTGTAATATTCGCAAGCAACACCGTTTATTAAATTATAATAACGATTCAATAAAAAAACATAGCGAAATGTTAACGATAGAGTTAAGTTGGCAAATGCCTAGCTACTTTCATAACTCGAATTTTATTAGAGCTTTGTAAGACCCGCCGTGTAGGGGAGAAATGCACTTTAATACTTTATCCAACCGCATTATGATTTACTGCATTTTTCATAAAATAATTTTTTTGGATCACTGCATTTAAAATTAAGGGATATACATAAACAAAATACTCCACTTTGGAAAATTTAATCCGTTAGAGCTAATAAATTAATTAAAGATATTCCACTGTAAAATTAATTATATATACTGTTCACTTAAAATAAGTAGCCAAATAATTTTCTAAGGTTCTTCATTAACATACAAAAAATAAGACACTTAAATTTGACAAACTATTTTTTCCGCTAAAATACTCATCATGGAACCCGTGCTGCTATATATCTTGGAAGAGTGGATTTCAAAGAATATTCCTGCTAATTATTGGTAGAATATTCCTTCTAAGTTGGTGTGGTGTGGTCGTTAGGAGAAGAGGGTGCCAGATCAGGTGTCGTCCACGTCACTTGACCATGGTTCAAAATTACGTGGTCCGTTGCCAAAAGCCCTCATGTAGCTGAACAGTGCGACGTTAATATTCACTCGTTCCAAAAGATACAGTACAGTAGTTTTAATTATTTTTATGCTTAAAAATGCAATATCTGCCTATTCAATTAAAATTATAGTGTTATAATTAACTACTAACCACAAACAAATTTTCAAATGATGCAGTGTGAAAGAGAAAGTTTATTTACTTTAAGTATCAGAACTGATAAAAGCATTTATTTGGAAAAAAGATCAATTTCTTACTACCAAATGTGCATAATAAAATGTTAAAAAAACATTAAGATAAAGAGAGATTTATAACAACCTCTCCCTTCAAAACTTACTTTGATTCTGAAATAAAAGAAATAGGCATTATATCAGAGGAATTAATTAGAAGCGAGCACCTTGCGTAGCCAACACAAAAATGGTTTTTCATAAACAAAAGATAGATATATGCAGACGTGGTTTTTTTTTGCAGCGCATGCCAGAATTGCTAGCAGATGACAGAATTTTTTCTTACTTACTTGACAAATATCGTTATATTTTGGACACTTCATACAATATCTTTATAAATTATAGTTTATGCTATAAATTATAGCCTGTGTGCTATTCTGATGTATAAGCTATATTACTGTAAAGTTTCATTAAAATCCATTCAGTAGTTTTTGCGTGAAAGACCAACAAAGATTTTCACAAACTTTCGCATTTACACTGCTGGACAATTGCTAAGGACGGATAACACTATCATCCATAACAACCACAAAATGAAAGGGAGCAAAATGTGGAAAATTAGAATAAGTGCGGGATATTAGTAAGAAGAAGTATGAGTATGCAAATTTTTTTCCACGTCTGTTCATCACGTGATAGCGTTCATAAGAGCTTTAAAGGTTTTGACGCGTGTGGACAGTTGTTGTATCAAGTCAAAGTTTTACAGGAAAGATTTAATAGACGAACTTAAAATTTTTGGCATGTCTTCCCGACATCACATAGATGATTTTATGCGTGGCCAAATTATTGGAAAAGTCGAAGAAGGGCGAAAAATAACAGATGTTGCCAGGGAGTTCGACATCACTCACAGTGTTGTTTCACGGCTGTGGAAGTCATTTAAAACTACTGGAATGTGTAGTAGACGGCACGGGGGAGGTCGTGTTAGAAGTACGACGCCTGCAGAAGACAGATATATCGTCCTATCAGCAAAAAGGAACAGGCGCACCACAGCTCAGCAGGTGGCAAATCAGTTTCTTGCTGCCTCAGAAAAGCAGATCTCCCGAAAAACTGTTGCCAGACGTTTGAGGGGAGGAGGACTATACGCACTTAGACCTGTTGTGTGTGTCCCATTGACCAGACAGCACCGTACTGCCCGTTTGCAATGGTGTCGTGAGCATCACAATTGGACTGAACAGGACTGGGCATGCGTACTATTCTCAGATGAGAGTAGGTTCAGTCTGTCATCGGATTGTAGACGCCAACTGATCTGGCGCGAGAGTGGTACTGCTTATCGTCCAGAAAATATCCAGGAAAAGGACCGATATCCGACATGCAGTATCATGGTGTGGGCCGGCATCATGATCAATGGCCGCACGCGCCTACATGTGGTTGCGAATGGGACTATGACGGGCCAACGATACATTGATGAAGTTCTACTTCCTCATATTCGTCTTTTCCGTGGTGCTGTCGGTGATAAATTTGTTTTTATGGACGACAACGCAACATGTCATCGAACACTCGCTGTTCAGGATTGTCTAGACAGCGAGGGTATTCAACGTCTCGTATGGCCAGCGCGTTCTCCAGATCTAAACCCTATTGAAAATGTGTGGGATGCTTTGGGGAGGCAAGTTGCTGGTCGAAACTATCCTCCGACAAACAAGAACACCCTCATCCATGCACTCACAGAGGAATGGGATAAATTGCCTCAACAGCTGCTGGATAATGTTGTGAAAAGTATGGTACGACGTGTGGAATGTTGCATCACACTCCACGGTGGACGTATCCCGTACTGATACCTTTCTTTAAGGTTCCTGCTGACTTTTAGATGCATTGTTCCATTTCTCCGTACGCAGATCAGATGAACATTTTTTTTTCTTTCAGATGTTTCACAGCTTTTGTACTTTCCAGAAAAATAAATATTCTTTATTCTAATGTCTGAACAGTGTGACAACTATATTTTATCCTACTAGGCCTCATGTTTCGCTTAATGTTATGCTACATAGCAATTTGTGATCCGTCCTTAGCAATTGTCCAGCATTGTATAATATATTTTAGATTTGAAGATTAGGCAGTTTGATTATTGAGATTGGTCTGAATTATATTGTGTGTTGCGTATTGCGTCATCGTAGATTCTCTCATATTAATTATTAATATTATATTTGTTAAAAAGTTTAAGTTGAATATCTTAATAAAGTCATATTAAGATAATGTTTGATCCTTGTTCTTTCGTTAACCCTACACCTCCAGCTCACGCTGATGCTTCGAGGGATGTACTTCCAAGGGGAGGTACATCACACATGTTTTACTTAGACATGTAGAACTAAAAACAGAAAGCAGAGTAAATGCATTTTTCTCTTTTCATACAATTAAATCTCTCCATCACTGACATTCAATAAATTACAAAACAGTTGTAAATCTACATGTCAGGTTTTTTCGTAATTCAATAAATGTCCATAATTCTGTTTTGAAAATGTTTGTCAAATAAGTTTCATTACAAATTTATCAACTTCCATCCACTCAAAAATTGAGAAAAATGTAGAGTAGTACAGAGGGCCACTGAGAATTGTTCCGCGTGCCATATGTGACACGCATACCATAGGTTGCCAACCCGTGCTCTAAACACTATAGGGTGCCACTACTTATTCATGGCATATAAGTGGTGCTGCCATTCACTAAAAACGGGGATTCGGTTGCCTGAAGAGTTGCGTAGGTGGGGAATCCGTGTGCCTCAAGTGCATCATCAACGAGCAGTGACGTCAGCACAACAGGCAAGTACACAGGTCCAAAAAACGGCATCCAAGGCAAACAAATAGGCAGGCAGTGACCATCTGATAGCATATATAACGTCAGAAACAGCCGCAACAGATACATGAAGCGACTGTCGGTAGCAGATCCATCAGCAGCATTAAAGGCAGGCAGGCAGGCAGGCAGCAACATCCCGTAGCAGACCCAACAGTAAAAACAGGCAGTGACATCCAGTAGCCGCAAAGGCAGGCAGCGATATCCGGTAGCAGTCCAGCAGCAGCAAAGTCAGGCAGCGATATCCGAGAGCAGTCCAGAAGCAGACAGCGATATCTGATAGCAATCCAGCAGCAGCAAAGGCAGGCAGCGACATCCGGTAGCAGACCCAAAAGCAAAAACAGGCAGTGACATCCAGTAGCAGTCCAGGAGCAGCAAAGGCAGGCAGCGATATCCGGTAGCAATCCAGCAGCAGAAAAGGCAGGCAGCGATATCCGATAGCAGTCCAGCAGCAGCAAAGGCAAGCAGCGATATCTGATAGCAGTCCAGCAGCAGCAAAGGCAGGCAGTGATATCATAGCAGTCCAGCAGCAGCAAAGGCAGGCAGCGGTATCCGGTAGCAGCCCAGAAGCAGCAAAGGCATCAGCGATATCTGGTAGCAGTCCAGCAGCAGCAAAGGCAGGCAGCGGTATCCAGTAGCAGCCCAGAAGCAGCAAAGGCAGGCAGTGATATCTGGTAGCAGACCCAACAGCAAAAACAGGCAGTGACATCCAGTAGCAGTCCAGAAGCCGCAAAGGCAAGCAGCGATATCTGATAGCAGTCCAGCAGCAGCAAAGGCAGGCTAGTCCAGGGTCACCATTATGTGGCTACAGGCTCGACTCCGGGTGGAGTATGTGGAGAATGTTAATCCACATACTCAGCTAAAGCACGCAACCAAGTTTGGCAAGCTAAGCTATTTTATCTGAACTCGCATCACCATATATACAATGTACGGGGGAAAAATAGTGATAACTGTTTACAATATGCAAACTATTTACAGCGGAGGTAGTGAAGGCAGCGCCGCCTATAAGCCATGAATAAGAGGTGGCGCTACAACTTTTCAGTACTCGTATCCCTTGGCGAATCTAAGCTGTACTGCATGCAACAAAGGCGATTTTACACCATACTAATAAATGATTCTTTATAAAAATCTAAGGTGTTTCTATTACTTTGATAAAACCACCTGTATATAACACAACCTAAGATTATTAACACACGCTTTCTAGAAATAATTAGAGAAATTAATTGTATGATGTCATCGGATTTGAGTCTATTGTTACAAAAGTAGTACTTGACGAAATGTCCTGAAATTAAATTTAGAAATATTCCGTGAGCAAACAAATAAATGATTAAACTGGTACAACTTAAGCAAATATATTTAATTTAGATGTATAATATTCCCTCGAGCAATTTCCTGAAGCCATGTTTTTTTTTCAAAAATAAAACCTGCATATAAAGACAAGTATGTCTAAATTTCGAAATGAGGTTAAGTAACGTTTTCAAACATTACTAAGGTAGTCAACATTTATCTACAATTAACAAAAGCATTTCAAAGCTCATAAATATTCAAATTAAGTTACTTATCCCTGACGGGATATTTTACACATACGATGTGTATATATACACTGGTGTTCAAACTTAAAAGAATTTTTAGATTTTTTCGATTATCTCTAAGACTACTAGACAGATTTTAATAAAACGTTGTATGTATACAGGACATATAATGCAAAAAAATTACCATTCAATACTTAAAATATACACGCGTAATCATGCGTAGCACTCAGTGAAGTCGGAAGGTATGAAACAGCAACTGAAGAATATAACCAAAAAAGATAAACAGGCCTCACTACGTTTTTCAGTTTCGAGTAGACCCATGCTCTTACCTAATATTAATTTGTGCAAATTTATCAACTTAAATGTTTGTTTGATAGTTGGTGCTATACTACTTTAAAAGAATTAAATTTCTAACTATAATGAAACTTAACTTTAAAACTTAAGAAGCGAGTGCTAAGAAATTAAAATTAAAATCAAATTAATACATAAAATAACTGAACAACAAACAAATGCTTTTAATGAGAGGGATGAATCTGGCGCTTCAATAACAAATTTCAACATTTAATATCAATCTAGTTAAGTTTAACCCTAAATCTCTTTTTGTTAGTAAGTGCCCAATTCTTTCCTCTCCTTTTTTTTTTTGAGATTGGCAAATGCAATGAAATTCCCTCTCACTAGGAAAATCAATGAAAAACTTACTCACTATATTCCAAAATTCTTGGCAAATATCAGTTAGGTCTTTTTAAGACGAAAATTGCTGACATCCGTTTCTAAACTTCATTTTAAAAACTTCATTAGGACCTATTATGATCAGTTCCTATTGTAATATAACATTTTTTTTAAAGTGACTGTATAAAAACTCTCTCTCTCTCTCTTTGTCTACTGCTGTATTGATCTAAAAAAAGCAATCTCAAACCTAGTTTCAAAATCTGAGTAAGAAAGAGCATTTAAATGTTGAACGTAAATTAAAATGTCCTGACAAACTGTGTCAAATTGAGAAAATTTGCAGCGTCCAACCTTATACTTCTTCAGCTTAATTTTGGAAAGAAATGCTGAAATGGTCCTTGTATTGATAAAATTTATGCTGTCACCTAGTAACCCCAAATTAACCTCACCAGATTGGTAAAATCTGGTTTCCACTACATCAAATTTTTATGAGAACCACTATCATAGACCCCCATTTACACCTCATGGACTCCCCAAGTATTTTTTTGCTAGTGTGGACCCCTTGGAGGTTATCAACGACCCCTGGGGGTCTATATAGACCACTTTGGGAATCATTACTCTACACGGATGAGGCATGGAGATTTAACTCGTCAATTCATTCGGTGAAAATTCTCATTTTCTAGAAATTCATCAACCAAATGAGCTCCACATGCCTCGCGTTGTCATTCGTTGAAATAAAATCAGGTCCAGTTACACCGTGAAAAGGTGAACATAGGACTCCAAGACCTCATCCCTATACCTCACAGCAGTCATAGTGCCTCTTGCATAGACATAGAAGTGTGTGTGGCCATCCAACGTGACGCCTGTCCAGACCATCAAAACTCGGCTATCGTAATGGTCAATTTCTTGGACATTGGACGGTAGGCAGTGGGTCCTTGTTTCCCCATATATTCCCGCCGCACTTTCATATGGAAAGATCCAGGGACCCACTATCTGAAAGGGTACATATCCCCTATTAACCATTTTTTTTTTGTTATATTCTGCAACTTCTGTTTCATTTCGTCCAACTTCGAGAAGTGTTACGCGTGATCACGCGTGTTTATTTTAATTGTTGAATGGTTATTATTATTTTTTTTAATTCTCTATCAGCCCTATTTACATACCAAATTTTATAAAAACCTGTGCAGCAGTTCTAGAGATAATCGACAACATTTAAAAACTGTCTCTCTCCCTTAATTTTGAATATTAGTATATGTATGTCGCAGGAAAATGGTGAAACTAGGACTTTCATCAAATCCCTAAGGGAGAGGATCAATTCACGCAAGATGTTAAAATAACGTCTCTCTGAGATATTTCCCTGATGTAAGTAAGTGATTTGATCAAATCCCCGAACTGTTTTAGTGCAATGAACAAGTCAGCATTTGCAGAGCTCTGTTTTCGCTAGTTACCACTCCCTTTTACCTCCCCCTCTCTCATCGTCCGTGCCAAGCAGCGTTGGGCTTCTGATAAAATCCCCTAATTACCCTTTTTTAGTTTTATTTAGTTATATTCTTTGCATTATTATATTTCGATTGATCTATCACTTTTGCATGCCTGAAAATTAGAAACTGGGTAAAACTTTAATTGAAAACTGTAAGCAAACACACACACAAATTAGGGAATTCGCCCACGCCCTCTTTATAGATAAAAAAAGCTATTTTAAAAAGCGATACAAATAAAGTAGGATATTTCTGAGGTAAAGGGTGTTTTTTTAGAGGTACAGAACTTTAAATTCCAATAAAACAACGATGTATTATTCGATTGACATGAATTTTTTTTTATTCGAAAAATAATCTTGTGGCATTACATTTTAAATATGATATCTAGCATATGACTGCCACGGCTGCCTCGGATGTAGTCCAATCTGGACGTTCAATTTTCGATGACTTTTTCCAACATTTGTGGCCGTGTATCGGCAATAACACGGCGAATGTTGTCTTCCAAATGGTCAAGCGTTTGTGACTTATCTGCATAGACCAATGACTTTACATAGCCCCACAGAAAATAGTCTAGCGGTGTTAAATCACAAGATCTTGGAGGCCAATTCACAGGTCCAAAACGTGAAATTAGGCGGTCACCAAACGTGTCCTTTGTTAGACATTTAAAAAGTCGGATCCAAATTTTTATGATCTCCTTGTGTTGTTTTTCCAATCCCGTTCCATGATCTCAATGAAAGTAAGCACATCGATTCGAACCCGATCTTTTTTGAGTTTCGTGATTTGTGGTTGGCAGCAACTGCCATGCAAATCGAGCGAGTATTTAAACTCGGCTCATGTTAGTTTTTCGAAAAGGAAGGAGAAACGGAAATATAAGAAGTGTGTGAGTGGTTTAACTCTTAGAGGGTTGATTGATTGATTGAATATTAACGTCGCACTGTTCAGCTACACGAGGGCTTTTGGCGACGGACCACGTAATTTTGAACCATGGTCAAGTGACGAAACTCTTAGAGGGAGAGAACGGCTGGTTGGCAATGCAACTGCAGGTTGCATCACCATTTTAGATTAGAAATTCATTTTACAATATTAGAAGACGGTTCGAATCGGATGTCTCTGGTAATGTTGATTTTTGAACTTATTGTTTTTTTATCGCTCCAGTAACGAGCGCAGTGACTTTATGATTGATTATTAAAGGCCAATTTTAAGAAACTGTTTTTCGTCTTCATGCCTCCTCGACACATAAATTTCACTGCTAGCTTTGCAAAATTTAAATTAGTTTACCAATAAGTGTAATAAATCGATTGTGGCACGAGCTGTGTGACATGTTGCGCCGTCTTGTTGGAACCACAGCTCCTGGACGTCCTGATTGTTCAGTTCAGGAATGAAAAAGTTAGTAATCATGGCTCTATACCGATCACCATTGACTGTAACGTTGTGGCCTTCATCGTTTTTGAAGAAGGATTCCACCAGCCCATAAAGCGCACCAAACAGTCAGTTTATCTGGATGTAACGGTGTTTCGACATACACTTGTGGATTAGCTTCACTCCAAATGCGGCAGTTTTGTTTGTTGACGTAGCCATTCAACCAGAAGTGCGCTTCATCGCTAAACAAAATTCGCTTATGAAAATCGGGAACAACGGCAATCTCGTTTTGGGCCCTTTCGACGAATCTACGCCTTGCTTTATGATCGTTTTGATGAATTGCCAAACCAAACTGAGAATAAATCACTTGACAGCTGTTAAATCGGTCATCATCTTGGAAAGTAATGCCAAGTTAAACTTCTATACCTGGAAAAAAAACACTCTTTACTACATTAATGTATAATTTTTTTAAAAAATGTTTGAAATTCTACAACAAATATCCTTTTTTTAAAAAAAATACCAGCTTTATCAAAGAATTATTTTTTTAATTAATTTTGAATAAATAGTTTTTAATTCAATGATTATTGCTGTATTAATTACTCTACTTTTAATAACGCACCATTTTTTTTAGATAAACCCTTTTAAATTTTTCACACTCTGATTTCATCATTTCACAGGAACAGGTTAGGGATTTGATCAAATCATTTAGGAATTTGATGAAATCCCTAATTTAATCATTTCCCTGCGACATATTGATAGATAGACATACTAGAAAATAATATAAATAAAAAAAGGAGTAATCAGGATGGCAAAGCGTGTACTTCAGCGGAAACTTTTATAGTACTGATTGTCAAAAAAAGCTATCGCATCTAAACTTATTATTCTCCCAATGAATTAAATTTGCGTCAGGGAAAATAGAAATGAGACAATAAAACCCCAATTAGTTAAACCCGCCTTTTCCACTCCAGTGATGATTGTTTTTCTTGCTGATGTTGTTGTGAATGTCACAATAAGAAATAAAAGTAGTAGTCTTAAGAATTCTGAGAGGCTGTTTATAATATTAGGTTGGGGAAAAAGAAATCTATTATTTTTGCATGAAATTCAAGATTTTATTTAAATCGTTCGGATTGTCCGATTTCGGTTAACTGTCCATCATTTTGTTGTATAATTTGTTGCCATTTTAAAGGTAGCTTCATAATGCCTCTATCATAGAAGTCTTAGTTCTTATTGGCGAAAAACTCTAGTAATCGATTTGCATAATCTTCTCTTGAATCCAATTTCTTATCACTCAGGAAGTTTTGCAATGCGAGAAAAAGATGGTAATCGCTTGGTGCCAGGTCCGGACTATATGGTGGATGCATTAAAACTTCCCAACCAAGCTCCCAGAATTTCTGCCGAGTGACTACAGACGTGTGTGGCCTGTCGCTGTCCTGTTGGAACACACTTCTTCTGTTGGCCAATTCTGGCCATTTCTAGTCAATCGCTGGCTTCAAATGGTCCAGTTGTTGACAGTAGAGATTGAATTTAATGTTTGACCATACGGAAGCAACTCAAAATAAATGATTCCTTTCCAGTCCCACCAAATACACAGTATAACCTTCCTGGCTGTTAGTCCTGGTTTGACCGTTTGAGCTATTTCACGGCACTTTGACCACGATCGTTTTCGCACAATACTGTCGTATGTGACCCATTTCTCATCCTCAGTCACTATCCGCTTAAGAAATGGGTCGAATTCATTGCGTTTGGTCAAGGTTTCGCAGATGGAAATTCGATCCATCATGTTTTTTGGTGTTAATTGGTGTGGCACCCAAACATCGAGCTTCTTTTTGAATCTAACTTTGCGCAAATGGTTTAAAACTGTTTTATGGTTGATCTTTAGCTTCTGGGTGATGCTACGACTACTAACATGCCAGTCAACTTCGATTATTTCTGTGATTTTATCGACATTTTCGACGACGTGCTTGCCTGTGCGAGATGCATCTTTAACATCAAAAATGCCTGAATGAAATCGACGAAACCCAAATAGCACGTAATTAGCTTTTGCAGTATCAGCACCATAAACACCATGCACAATTTCACCCGCCTGGCTTGCATTTTTGCCTTTATCAAAGAAAAACTGTAAAATGTACCGAATTTTCTCTTTGTTGACTACCATTTTTAACACCCTGTAACTCACAACTGAATGGACCAAACAATAAAAGATAAAAAAATATTTTTTAGTGTGAACTATCACCTTGACAACGAGCATAAATTTGAAATTGTTTGATCTATACTTCGGGAAATATGAACGCTACAGCCATCTACCGAAAAAATTATGGATTTCTTTTTCCCCAACCTAATATAACGATGGATTCATTTGAGAATTCATTATGGGCTTTCCTATGCACTTTGTATGGTACGCAATATTATCAATGAAAATTCAAAATTAAATCTGAATAGACATGAACTTTATACGAACACTGCATAACAAATTTAAAACTTATTCCTATTACTCGCTTCGATTGAACTTTTCTTATAAAAATTCCGGTAGCTTTATTTTTAAGAGAATTTTCACAATTTAGTATTAGTCAACTCAAAATTCCGAAGAGCAACGAGAAATGAAACAAACTACATAGTTTTTTAATATTTTCTTTATTGTAAAACACACGTAATAAAAAAAAAAATATTCAGAAAAAAATATGTTTATAGAAAAGTAGGTCGAGAATTCTACAAAAACACAAGTCACAGGTAATCGCTTCTTGCCGTACAAATTCCTTTAATCTGTAAGGAAAAAAAGAGAGGATACATACATAATCATTTCCCAATCCAGTAAAATGAAGAACAAATTATTGTAATTACACTTTTACATACAAAACGGTTTGCTTTTAGACCAATTAAACTTCACCCTTCCTTTTTGTTATAGTTTTTTCCTGTTTACATTACATGTAACTCAATAAAGGATGAATACCGGGAAGGGAGGAGGGGAGTTATTTCTCGAATCTCGGGCGGGGGAGGCCGAGTTGTAGCTTTAAGTCCTTCTGGGTGAGCTTGGACTTCTTCAGTAACTATAGTGTAGTGTGACGTCCCCATTTCGAAACGAGTTTCACTCTTTCAGGACAAGACTAGAATGAGTTATGGTGCACTTGCAGCTGGGGTTCGTTATCTTTATTTAGAGTCTGGACTTTGGTGCCAGTGAGACTGAACATACAATAGTCTGGCCATACTACTGTGGACGAGATCGTTTCCGATGCAGCTGACTGTCGTCTTACATATACAATGGCGAATTGTCATCAAAGGCGGTAAAGCAGCTGCAGTGGGCCGGAAGGGCTTGTCAGTCGGAGCATGTGTCCGACACCTGCAGGTTTGTGAAGAAATCAGGGGAGAGGACGATTGGAGAATTCTGCGCCAATGGTGCTGTAATGAGTTGAGGGTCAATGAGGCCTCTGATGTTTAAAAAGGTCTGGTGGAACCAAAAAAGAAAAAAAGGACAAAAAAGAGAGAGGAAAGGAGAGAGGAAAAGAAAATGATCGAAAAAACGAGAGCTGGTTGTTTTCTGAAAGAGGGGAGAAGAAGTGTCTGAAGTTTGACCATGATGCTGACCAGGTGTCCTTGACGAGGAAAAAAAACGCCTTGCGGACTATACCGAGACAAGCGGTGGAGAAATCGACGTCAAAAAGGGGCTATCATACTGGCTAGGCACAGAGACAATTAAATGCATACTTTAAATTAATTACCCTGTTGGAGAAAAAATTTAAAGTATTTTTTTACTCCCCCGACTCGTTGTGTGTGATTTTTACGCTACATTTCCACGACGCCAGTAGCTTCAAAACGCGACGTTAATAATCAAGCAATGCAATTTTTTTTAAAAAAAATATTTTTTTTTAATTTATCGATTGAGAGAAACATTTTATTATATCTTTGCAAAAATTTCAAAATTATCGAAAAGAAGACCAAATAAAATAAATTCAAAAGATTCACAGATTAAGAAATCAAATTCTATTATTGCCCCATCTATAATACTTAACTTTAGATTTTTTTTTTTCCTTGTTTACTTGCATGTTTTGTTTCCTCTTTCTGCTCCCTAAAGATTCTCCATTCCCATTGGCGTAACGTATACCTCAGCAACTCCCGCATCGCGGTGGGAACCAAGGATTCTAGGGGCTCAAGTGAGTGAGTGAATATTAACGTCGCACTGTTCAGCTACTTTAGACTTTTGGTGACGGATCTCGTAATTTCGAACCGTGGCTATAGTTTTGCAATCCTTTGGAAGATCTAGCTTAGGGCCCAAAACCCGACTTGGCAGGTGTGTGGGGGGTAATATTCTCATCTACGTCACCGTGTCAGTTATTTGCCACGGTTTGTCTTCTGAAAACGGTGATAGCAGGGAATGAAAGTGGCATTTCACAACGTTACAAACTCGTTCCATTAGTGAGAGATCAGGGAAAAAATTTAAGGTCGGATACTTTTTAAACAGACCTTGTATTACAGCCAGAAGTACAAGTACATTCAAAATCTACACATTTGCCATTTCCTGAGGACTTTGTAAAAGATACAGAAAAAAAAACTATTTTTGTTTTGTTTCTTATTTTTACAACATTGATTGAATTTCATATGATTTACACAGTGGCGTGTAACGGAGAACATTTTGAGTCCCCCTCAGTGGCGCACAATATTTTGACAAAAAATGAACGTAGAATGACCAATTTTCAAAACATTCTCCTTTTATGAAAAATGCTTCTATTATAATAATATCTTGCCTGTTTATAGCTCAGACCTCTGTACAGAGGCTCAACTAGAATTTTTGAAATGTAAGTGCATTTAGCTATATTTTACTACAACGTAGGGGAGAAATTTTAAGAAAAAAACGCCGCTAATTATTTCAATTGGTGGTAACTCTGAAAATAATGTGAATTTTTCAAAACACTTCTAGTTCAGACTCTCTGGTGAAGTCTTTACTTTATATAAGCAAAATATTTTTTTTATTATTATAGAAGTATTTTTTGTAAAAGGAGAACGTTTTTAAAAAAGGGTATTCTTAGTCAATTTTTTGCCAAAATATTGCATTTAAATAAAAAATTTTGTCATAATGCCCTTAAAACAATTTTATACATGTATTCTAATCTAAGTGACACTAAATATCATAAAAATTATCCATTTATGCGCTTTTTTAAAATCACGGTTCCGAACGTAGTTGGATACCTTAAGTTAAATTTAAGATGTAGTTGACTTGGGAAAAAATATTTATCAGTATATAAAATGTATACTCACGCAATCCAAGTGCAGAGCACACCTGCCACAAAAGTATACTTCATAGGAGAAAGGATGATTGGCACAAGGCTGTCCTGTGAGAGATGAGAGACAAATAAAAGTAAAAAGTAATCAAATTAACAACATTAGGTTAGCCGTAGTAATTGAAATATTAAACATTTAAATAAAGAAAAGATTCGTTTTAATGGGCTGCATATTGGCAACTAAACCTTTGCAGACTCGGCAAGTCGCCAAATGTGAGTGTCGCTTCATGATGGCACCATCTAGTGGTGGCTATCGCTACCAGATTTGGACGCTGGAATTAATTTCAGTTCAAGCTCTCGTCGGATGCTAAATATTACCATGCTCTAATTTTGCCGAGAGTACCAGAGCCAAATTTATACTCAAAAGGGATCTTTTAGATGCCGTATAATCATACAACATGCGTGCCTACAATTTTCGCATCGAGAAAATCTATCGAACCTAGCCGGGATCGAACCCGCAAACTTAGACTTACGAGGCGGGTACGCTATCTCTAAGCCAACGGGCCGACATAACATACAAAAGAGGTTGAATGTAAATTTTTATTTGCACATAAAACATTGTTATATATTCTAAAGGCAATGAGTATATTATAAATTTAAATTCCAAGTTTTTTCTATTTATTAAGATTATACACATCTGTCAAAATACGTCTTTGAGATACGCATGTGATGGGAGGTCGCCGGTCCCCAGGGATTGCAACTGTAATTTTTATATCTGCCCTGTTGTTGTTTACAAGGAAAGGAATTTCTTGGGTGCGTCTCTTACCCCACCGAAAAGGGTGACGTGTTCCCACGCCTGGAAGAAGGCATTGCACCCATAAATACATCATGATATGGGGTGTTTTGGGGAATTTCCCGCGCTTGGGGGATGTCATTGACCGGGAGAGGATATCCTTCCGCTGACTCTAGACCAATCAAAAAAACTGATTGAATTTCTGTAAAGAATCCGCTCCAGAATACAAGAGAAAACTGCCGCGAGATAAAAGGCGGATGCACCACGAATTGAGACTCTCTCTCGGGGCTTTTCTCACACGCCTACTTGGTCTGACACGTCCCTTCAAATACCGCAGTTGGGGACTCTCCGGGCACCACCGTCATGACTCCTCTCTCTCACCGATATCATTCAGTTAAGTAATCATGTATCTCTTTAGTATATAACGTAATTTCAATTTTATTGTTAAATAAATTAAGTGTTAATTTAAAGAACGGCCTTTTAATTTAGTGTACTGTTTTATTGTTTTTTGAGGATTTAGTGTTTAATTTTAACTTAAGCTATGATGCGACGTGACAGTCAACCTGGGTATTATAAAATGGATAATAAGAATAAATTAAATCAATTTAAGTTAAACCGGCGTCGCATTACATGTAAGAGTTGAATTTTCAATACGAGTGCTGGGGCATAAGTAATTGCAACTATTTTTTTTTCTTGTAGATATGTGAACGGATCACAAACGTATATGTGTCGTGTGGAAGTTCTGCAGGCATAGTGTGGATACAGAACAACAGATGACTCTGTGATAGCTGGTAGTAGCGCAGCGAGGACTATGAAATAAGTCAATTGGTGAGTGTCGTGCGTGATGGAAGTAACCCGTGTTGAGCAGCGTCTTTACTTCAAAATAACCGTTCTCCGATGTAGAAATGCGATGGAATGTCACAATGAATTAGTAGAAGCCCTTGGGAATAATGCCCTATCGTACCGTACAGTAACACGGTGGGTAGGAAAGTGTTAGCAAGGATGTGTGTCAATCAGTTATGAGCAACGTTCGGGACGACCGGTCAGTGTGTGAACCGATTTGGCACGTGCCATCATCAAGCAGCTCATGGATGAAGACAGACGATGGACGCTACCGGAGTAAGAGAGGAAAGTGGCATCAAGAAACGCACCGTCCACAGGATATTGCGTATTGAGCTACACCTACGCAAAATCACAGCGCGTTGG
Organism: Trichonephila clavipes; assembly: GCA_019973935.1. Lineage (NCBI taxonomy): Eukaryota > Metazoa > Arthropoda > Arachnida > Araneae > Nephilidae > Trichonephila > Trichonephila clavipes. The sequence continues at coordinate 124,832 of BMAU01000311.1, read as the reverse complement.
GTACCGCATGCACTGACGGAAGTTCAAAGGTGCCTCCCACATCGTTGGCTGCGTGTGGTGACAGTAGCAAGGGACTACATTGAGGGTCTTTATGCCCAGGTTTGTCATGTCACACTTTATGTGTACTGTGTTGTTATTCTTTTGCACCGTTAAGGCCATATTGTTCTATATACTACCGTAATAAATCAGTGTGTTACGATATTTCAGTGCTATTCATTGTCCACACATGTAGTTAACACCTTGTCCTTTCATCTGTATATGTCACATTTTAAAGCCGGACTGGTATCTTGTAAGAAAAAAAATAGTTGCCATGACTTTTGCCCTAACCCTCGTATTATAAATGTGTACTTCAAAAGAAACAAAAATATAAATCTAATAAAAAAATTCCAAAAATTATCTTACAGTTGAGATCGTTTTTACAATAGTAGATAAATGCCTATGTAAAATTAGTTATAAAAATTGTATCTTGTAATACGCATCATCTAGGGTAGGGGTGGGCAACTTTTTTTAGCTGGAGGGCCACATTTTAGGGAGCAGGGGATATCAGAGGGCCCCACCTTTTTAAAATGTGTGATTGCATTCATTATGTAATATAATAAGTATGTTAAATAAAATAGTAGCAGTTTTATTCAATTTATTTTCTGAGCTTGCAGTTATATTATCTATAACTATATGCACATTTAATTTTAGAATCAGTCGGATGAAATAAATGTACCCCCTGTCACACTCTTCTCCTTTTTTTATTTCTGAAATCAAGAGTGGTATTGCTTGTTGAAATTCTCCTCACAGCTGGAAAGTTTATGTCAACCAACTTGCATTTATATTTACTCTTGATGATCCTCATGAAAGAAAAACTATGCTCTCACACAAATATATGTCAACTAAAACATAAAGAACAATTTCTCTGCAAAATTCTTCATACACGAAAATTTTTCAGCAGACAAAGATTTGTAAAAATCAGTTAATGTCCCAGCATAAAACATTTCCTTCACACTGTGATCCAACTGCAGGTCAATAAGTTCAAACTGAAGTTTTCCTCGGGTTGTAACGAACTCAAAACAAATTCTAGAACGCTCAGTCGCTGAACATCATTAGGAACATCTCCGTCCCATACTGAATGTATCGTGGCTTTGAAGTTGAGTGTCCTTTATGGATACTGTGCTTCCTGATTGGTGAACACGGAAGAAGAAAGTGGGAGTGGCTAAGATGTCTGGTTTCAGCGGTATCAAAAATCACGTTCAAATTTCATGCTAAATAGATGAGAAGCTCGTCTGCTATTGGTCGTCAGGGATCTGTGAGCTAGCACTCTATTGGCTATCCTGGTGTCATGGAGATTTCAAAGTTTAAAAAAGTTGGGTTGCCTGTGTGGGTCTCAGTAAAATAAAATTTAAGAGAAATGACTAAAAAAAGTATTATATAAATTTAGAATTTAGAAGGGGTCATTCACCACATGGGAATGACTAAAAATTAATGTCAAAGGGGATTATATGAGTCCAGTAGTATTCTTCTGGGGCTCTTTTTATTTACATTTGGATCATAATTTTCTAAATTTAAAATGTTTGCGTTGTTGATATTTGGAAGATTGTCGAAAAATTTTAATTGCTAATTTTTGGATATAAGCTTTAAATCGAAGAATTTTGAGAACTTTCTAGATTTTTAGTAAACCTGCATGCTCTTGTTATGAGCACAAATTCTAGAACGCTAGATGACAGAGTCTAACCTGGGCTACTGCGCCTGCGCGAGTGCCACACCAGGGCACTCAGTAATTGTCTCTCAAAGAGAAAGGTCTTTGAGCTCCGCCAGGGAGCTTTGCGTGAAGGTTTTGTATGTATCGAAGGCAGATGTGTAGTATGTCATCCTGGCCCATTTTTTGTGTTTTCTCTAAAAGTACACCCTTTGAGAGATTTATTATTTACCTAAAACTTTTTCCTAATATATGTAAGTATTTGTGCGAGAGAGTCGTCCTTTGTGTTAGTAAACAAACCTCTAAAGCATCAGTGGAACTTCATCATTGGAATTCCCAAGACACTACAAGTTGCCGTATCAGTATCAGTAGAAATGAGATAATAGAGCAAATTGAAATTAGGCTCAATTGTGTGTTTTTTAAATTCTGACATCTTGTGACCTCGTCCTTCAAACTCTGCGGATGATCTCTTTGTAGAAATACACACTTTTAGGTATTTTGTTTGCCTAATAGTGAAAAATACAAGACGAATCTTTGATCGCGCGCAGGAAAGAACTCTCGATTCCAAGTGGATTTTCTGATCGCCTTGGTGGGCCGCTGTTAGCCCCCCTTCCCTGATCTAAAGGGATCAAATAGGGAACTTTGGCAAATATTTAACAATTATGGCTGTAAGTATTCATTTTTGACCTTCTAATTCAGCCGATTCTAAAACTAGTCCATCTAGTTCATTTCAACGCATTTATTATTTTACTACAAGGACACAATCACAGATCACAACACAAAACATAAAAATGATTAAAATTAATAACCATTAACGATCTTTAGCTCATTCAACCACTATGTAAGTTAATCAGAGAATTTCCTTTTTCCAGGGAAGTCTAGAATCTAGATCAGAAATTCTGAAACTTTTTGTCTCAAAGATCCCTTGTCATGTTTTTCGGTTTTGGGTAGACCCCTGCTTACCTAATATCGAATTTTTGAAAATTTATCAACTTAAAGATGTGGTATTGAGCTACTTACATTAAAGATTTAAAATTTCTATCTGTAGTATAATGCTTAAATTTTTTTTTAAAAAAACATGTTAATTAAATTAAACTGTTTCTCAGATTTAACCTAAATCTCCTCGGTTAGTAATGTCTTTTTCTTACGCCCATATTCACCGCTAACCTGACCGCCGGTTAGAGGAAGGAAACCGGGATTTCGCCGAAAACGTTATTCACCATCGCAAGTTAATAACTTAACTCCGGTTCAAGTTAAAAAATCCTTACCCAGGGTCACAGCCGGGTTAGTTTTAAACGTAAGCGATTTTTCGAGTGTTCACGATTTCGTGCAAGTTTTGAAGTAGTTTGAGTTTTGATATATTTTTAGTTTACGATGAATACCATTCTGAAAGTTTCCACTGTTACTCAATTAGATTTTTTAGAAAAACTGGAAACCAGAAAAGTCAGAAAATTCTATTATATGTAAGTGCAGTTTCATCAAAGCCAACACCAACTCTTTTTCGTACTGCATAAAATAAATTCTGTTGGCATTCATTTTAAAGAGATAGCGATACACGAGGTTAAAAACAAGCTGGCACGAGGCGAAGATAGAAATTGTAGCTCCAGACGGAAGTCACGGGGTTTATTTCGACCAATGGGAATCGACCTGTAAATCCAAGTTAAGAAACTCAGAGTCAAGTAACTGGAGGTCGAAAAAGGGCTGAGAATTGGAGTTCTAACCTGGGGTTGACTGCCGGTTACTTAACTCCAAGTTTCATCGCTGGGTCAGGTTAGCGGTGAATACGAGCGTTAATCTTTTATTTCGGATTTTTTCTTCTTTTTATTTTGGAGACTGGCAACTGCGCTGACGCTCCTTCTCACAAGGAAAAGTAATTAAAAACTTTCTCATGGTACTTCATAATTCAGGGTATGTAACAGGCATATCTTTTTAAAGCCAAAACTGCTGAAATCCGTTTCTAAACTTTAAAATCTCTGTTACTGCCTATTCCGATCAGTTCCTCTTGTAATATGACTTTTTTTTCAATGTGATCCTATAAATTTGTTGCCTTCTATTCGAATTACCGTAGTCAAAGCATTCTCAGACCTAGTTTCAAAATCTAAATAAAGGGCATTTATATGTTGAACGTAGGTTAAAACATCATTTTTTCAGACAGATTGTCTGTGGCAATATGAGAAACTGGAAAATTCGCGGCGCCCAGTTTTTCTCCATTAGCTTAATTCTGTTAAGAAAAGCTGAAATGAGGGTCTTTGTTTTACTAAAACTTATGCTTCACCTTGTAACTATAAATTAACCTCATTAAATTCAGTAAATAATTCTGTTAAATAGGTAAAATCTGTTTCCCATTTGATTAAATTTTCTTTTAAAATTAAAGTCACAATCTGGTTTAATGAGAGCCACTATCGTGAATCCCCATTTACACCTCATGGACCCCCAAGTGGACCCCTTGAAGGTCATCATAGACCCCTGGTGGTCGATATAAACCCTTTTTGTGGACTCTCTGGTCTAGATTTTTAGATAGTGCATAAGTGGCGCCATCTAAAAAGGATTTAGCTAACTAATGTACATTATATTCTCTTCTCTATAATTTTGATTTTCACTCAGCGGTGGAAGTGTTCCATTCTCGGGCTGTCTCTTTTCTTTAGAGGTCTTACAGGTGAAGAAGTTTGGAGAGGTCCACGATCAGTAAAGTCTTTTGATTTCTTGAGGTCTTGGGTTCCTATGTAAAAGTAAGTATTACCTTCGATCCTTTTACGTAGACAGCTCATAGCATAAGCTGACAAATACTTGTACAAAACAGATAATCCCAAATGAATAAACATGCGCGACTTACAATCTCACAAGTCTATGAACGAACTGACTACCACCTTTCGACTAAATGAGTAATAATGGTATAAACATAAAATCTAAATGAAAAATGATAGGGGTAAATCTAGACCTAGACAAAGATGGCGGACATGATACAATATTGCAGTTGCCCAGGAGCGCACACAAAAATTTTTCAGGGGGTCCAGGGTCGTAAGTCCTCCACTGCCATGCTCCAATACGCCACCCAATATATTCTTCTGATTTTGCCGATTTTCGGGAACAAAAATAATGCAAAATTAATTATTGAATAAATAGTTAGCATTAATTAATAAAATTAATTATTAATAGAAATACATAATTAAATTTTACGCAATATATACATAGGATTATAACCAAATTAACCAAATAAAAAAATCAAGGGCTATGGGGGGTGTCCGGACCCCTAGGACACTCCCCTTGTGTGCGCCACTGCAGTTGCCATATAGCTCGAAATTTCAAGTTTTTCGGACAATATGTCCAGGAATAACATTTGATGATTAAATTTTTTCGGGTCAAGATTTTGTTGAGGCCGATCCGTAAACGAGACGAGACCTCTCTTAAGGCCGAAACCTTAAACCTGGGCCAAGTTGGTCCTTGCTTTAAAACTTTCCTATCCATGGTGGCGAATTACAGAAGGGAAGTAATAAGCACTTAGAATTTCATTTGGTTTATCATCTTGTGTGATCAGTGGCGCACACAAAGGGGGTCCTGGGGGTCCGGCCCCCCCAAAGTCCTTGATTTGTTTCCGATTGATTATAATTCTAAGTATATAGTATGTAAAATTTAAGTATTTGTTATTAATGATTAATTTTTTTAATTAATACTAATTATTTATTCAATAATTAGTTTTTCACTGTGTTTTGTTCCCAAAAATCGACAAAATCAAAAGGAGCATGATACAAGAATGGTGAACTTTCGACCCCGGACTTCCCCCCCTCCCTTGAAAAATTCCTGTGTGCGCTACTGTGTGTGATGTAATAGATTTTTAAAAGAGGATCGTTTTTCATCTCGGCATTAACTTTGAACTTTTTCCCATTTTGGCTTTATTGACTAGAAGTAGCTATACTCATGTAACATCTCCGGATATGTGTACAGAAAGAAGCTTTCAATATCTATCTGTATATTCCTTCCTTCAATCTTGTGCTTTCGTTATCTTAACCTTACACACACAGTTCTGGAAAATTTCTTGAGGTAAATCGTGATCTTTTCCTTAGGAATAAAGTTATAATTGTTGATGGGATAAATCTTAAATCTTTGCTGAGGCCCAGATTTCTCTTGGAAGGGTCAAAAAGCAGGAGCTTTTCTGGCAATGAAGCATCTGGGAGTATTTATGGTAGTTTCTCAAAGCAAAAGGCATGTTAATTTCCTATCAAAATTGCAATACTTGGTTTCAAATCGTGATTCTTGTATATTGTTCCATTAGGTTCGCGTGTGTATGATACCCAGGAATCAGATATTGATCTACATGTGTTTAAGGACTATGTTAACACAACTGTGTTTTACATTCTTAAAAAATTGTCCACTTTTGTAACAAATTAGTCAACGAGGCAAATCACACCACAGAGACACTTTATTTAGCAATGTGACAGCACGTATTTTAGCTGCCGCTTATTGTAGAAAACTATAATTCAATCCATCTTGAAGCACAGTTTCCATCCTATCTCATAATAATACAGTTTCTGGGTCTAAAAAGATTGATGTATATACCCTCAAAATGTGCTGGAACAAGCGTTCGCAAACGTTCGAGGCCTTCCTTGACATAATCGGGAGTACGATTCTTCATTCCCATCCAATAGTAGTTAAAACAAATTCGAAAATATGAGCTATTGCTTTTCTAGTGGAGAATATCATGTTACTCTTAAAGGAACATTTCTCGTTTATGAAAGGGTACTGCTAGCCGAGTGTCTTCAGATTCACATCTGTAAGGCACACCTTGATTTAGAAAATATCCAAGGTTAGTCCCTCTAACCAAGTCTGTATTTTCAGATGTATCTTCAAAGCATTCTAAGATCTTTTTTAGTATTTTATTCTTTAATTGCGTATATATTAAATCCCTCGACTATTTTGCAATAAAATCACAATCATTACAGCACTAATTTCAAAATTAATTCTCTCTTTATATATATAAATTTAAAGGGACAACAGATCGGCTAAAAAAAGTGGGAACAAACAGCGGCTCGCGGCTACATACAATCCGCAAAGAATATTTTTTTTTTTTTTTTTTTTTTGGCTTTCCAAGACAGTCAGAAAACCAGATTGACAGAAATGTGTTCCCTGTGTTTGGGTCAAACAGTGGTGCACACAAAGGGGAGGTCCTGGGGTCCGGCCCCCAAAGCCCTTGATTTTTTTCCGATTGATTATAATTCTAAGTATATAGTACGTAATTAATAACTTTAATTAAGTATTTGTTATTAATGATTAATTTTATTAATTAATGCTAATTATTTATTCAATAGTTAGTTTTTTAATGTGTTTTGTTCCCGAAAATTGACAAAATCAAACGGAACATGACGCAAGAATGGTGAACTTTAGACCCCGGACCCCCCCCTTGAATAATTCCTGTGTGCGCTACTGGGGTCAACATATATTTTTCAGCAATGTTTATCTTACATGAAGATCAATAACTATAAGTCTTGTCACATTCAAGCTGATTTACCATTATTTGCGGGGTTTGGTATTGATTGAATATTAATGTCGCGCTGTTTAGCTACACGAGGGGTTTTGGCGACAGACCACTTTTGGTATTGAACAAACAAATGAGAAACCCTCAACTTAAAAGTATCGTATATTCAGAGTACATTAGAATACTTTGTTGTGTCTGAGGAAACATTCGGAAAAAGAAGAGAATATGTCCGAAGAACACGATGAGAAGAAAATTTGAGAACCATATTTCTTGAATTTCTTTTTTGATTTAAAGTCTCTGACAAATGTTAATTGGAAAATTTCATGAGGGAATGAAAATCATCTCAGAGAAAATAAATAAAATCATTAGAGAGGAAGTTTTAAACGCTCCTCGTTCATAGGAAACTCGGAATTTTCTTATTTACTTTTTCACTTTTCCCACATTTAATTTCTTATACTTTTTCTTTTTTTTCGACACACACACACATTTCTAAATTCTTCATATTCTATTTTTTTAAATCCTGGTACTCAAATTTTTCCAATTTGATTTCCATAATAAATGTAAGTAAACATTTGCTAAATTTATCTCTTTTTGCTTCTTTTAAAGTCTATGTAATTAATCTCCTTTGTCAGGATTAAGTCAATTTTTTAAATTATTTCCTTTTCGAGCTCTTAGAGTTAAGCCGCCATCTTAAACTGAAAACTACAGAGCGACAAATCTTATCTAGCTAGGTCTCAAAACCACGCCAAAAAGACGCTTGGCGTAAAGCGTACTGATAACAAAAATTAGTTCCACAAAAAACATTACCTTTCCCTGGAGTATTCAAGCAATATCCTATAAAGAATGTTCCAATGCAACACTGATCTTTTTTGCACTTTTCCCATCCACAGAGCCTTAGTGTATCCTTTGTCATTTTTGTTTGGTCTGTTAAAAACCCAAGTCCAAAGTTAGCCTAAAAAGCAATTTGTATGGATGTAGGTAATTAAAACCTTTTTTAAATATTTAAAATATAAAATAAGATGCGATATTTTAGCACTAATTTGATATCAGTATGCTACGCTCCATGCTGTTGTTGATATTCGCCAAGTTCTGCAATATGGTTACTTTGATTCTTAACCTTTGGTAATGTGGTTGCCATTCTCATCACGTATATTATAATAAATTTTCATGGATTTGTAACGCCTTGTGCAATCGTGAGTGTAGTGCATTGTGGAGTATTTGAATGAAGATACTCTCGTCGTGGTACGTTAAGAACCCTTTTTTTTTATTTTGGGTGGACAGAAGACGGACACATCACATCTCAGGAATCAGAATAGCTACATAAAGGATATTACACACAAACACGCACACACACGTACAGCGAGAAGACAAAGGACGGAACCGGCATCTTGACAACTTTAGAATACACCAGGTGGTGTTAGCAGTTCAGTTACAGTCATAGACTGTTACAAACTTCTTTTCATGGTGACCACCCTAAGAGTTTCAGATGAATTTAATATGATTTTTTACAAATTTAACCATTTCTATACTTTACAATATCTAAAATGCAGCTTTCGTCTTCTATCGGTTATTCAAACATGGATATTTCGAACATTATTGGTGAGTATCAGCATCATTTATATTAAGGAATATGAGAACTCTGCTTTCAGTTTTTATGAACCAAAAGGATTGTCAAATTTGTACTCTTTGTCTATTTTGTTTTCTAAGAGGGCTTTTCTACCTTATCTCATTTTTTGATTAAGATTTCGTTCATTTCAGCAGTCATGAAATGTGCTAAGTAAACCAGCTAAATGAAAAAATTTTACAGACAAAAAAAGAGAAATTTGACGACCTTACATTTTATTGCGGATGTTACGGTGAAAATTTGTGCGGTCACAGTATTTCATCAATCAGATATAATTCTTTTTTTCCTGGCAGCAAATTGCGAAATTTCCACTATATTTTACTTTTGATTAATGAATCTTTTTGAGCGTTCCTTATTCGATGAAATTCATATAAAACTCAAACTTTTCTTAACCATTATACATATATATATATATATATATATAAGATGATGAATCCCCAACCGTTCAAGTGTCAGTTGGGGTAAAACCTACGAGAACAACTCAACCCGCCTCCCGCTTAAGAACTTTGACTTCGACTCCGGAGAACTTACGAAGAACCACGTGAACGAACGACGCACTGGCTCCTGATCGACGTTGAAAATAGGACTCGTTTTGTTATGGCTTGGAGTACAGACGGCTTTGCTGAATATTGAAATAAAATGTAATATAATAAAAATGGCTGCACGTTGCATTTCTCCTATCAATCTAAGAATTACTCCAATTACATGATATATATATATATATATATATATATATATATATATATATATATATATATATATATATATATATATACATATAAATAAAAATGAAGTGTCTGTTTGTAATTTGAAATTAACAGCTTTTTACTAAATGCATTTAAAAGTGTACACGGTACTTATTTGAAAAAGTAAATTTTTAAAATTTTTGTCTGTCTGTCTGTCTTTCTGCCCGTCCGTTTGTTTGGGCTAATCTCTGAAACGGCTGGACCAATTTTGACGAAACTTTCACTGACAGATAGCTAATGTTATAAGAAATAACTTAGGCAACTTTTATTTCAGAAAAAAAAATTAGGATTCCGGGAAAATAAAATTAAAACCAATGAAATAGTGAGCAATATCCGACTCAAATAGGGATTATTTATTTCAATAGGGACTATTTTTATTCAATAGGGATTATATTTATTTAATAGTAATTATTTTATTTCGCGAGCCTTCTGTCCCAACGATTGCTAGCAGTTACATCAAACTTTTTTCTTTGATTAGGTTGCTGCCATTCGCCACATTTCCCATTCATGTCTTGATCCTAATGATTTTACAGTCGTTAACAGCATTGTCAAAAGTCATGCGTTCCTTTCACCCCCTTCCTTGCGGCTTCGCTTGTGTTCGCGTTTCGCCCTACTTGCTACTTATACCTATTTTGATCCTAAAGATTTTAGTCCTCACCCATCGACAGTGTCAAAGGTCATGTGTCCCTTTCACCCCTTGCTCAACAAAAAGCAAAGAAAAAAAAAGAAACATAGATTCACAAAGAAGAAAAGTTTTCTTAAACTCTGCGAAGTGAATAAACACTTTTTTGTTAAATTCCACGTGGACGAAGTCGCGGGGGGTAACAGCTATTTAACATAAAATAAATGCATCAGAAAGTAATATTAACGTATTACACATCCAGATAAAAATTATTTACACAATTTTTTTTAGCGTTTATTACTCAAAATTTCTAACAATGTGTTACTTTTGCTGAGCAGGTAGGTGTTTTCAAAAATCGACCCACAAGAAAGTTACGGGGCGTCATAAATAATAATAATAATAATAATAAAATCAGCAATTATATCTAAAGACTTAAAATTTAGCAAACATGGTTTTTTCGTCCAGCTGAGTTATGTAAAAAGCTTTTTTGTGTGTGTGTGTGTTTAATTTATACAATTCACGTAAAATTAACTCATTAAAAACTTCTTTATCCTTCAGTCTGTATTTTTTAATTTTTAAATTCACCCGTGCGAAGAATGGGTTTACCAGCTAGTATATATATACATATATATATATATATATATATATATATATATATATATATATATATATATATATATACTCATGTCCATAAATTAAGGATTATTCAGAATCCCACAGAGAAATTACACTCTAAAATAAAAAATTCACCTGTAGAATTATCACACACATCTTGAAGAATATGCAAATTATAGGAAACCACCAGATGGCGCGGATAGTACATCACAATGACGAGAGTGTAAGAGAGGAGTATATAAGGAATGGTGGCAAAGAAGTAAAATGGCTCACAAGCGCTTTAATAGCCTTTCAGTGCAATAACCGCATAGTTATGACACAAAGGAGCATTTGGATGATTTTTTACGTGGTAGATTATTGGACGAATAAAATATGGACGTACCCAGCTGGAAGTATCCGTGGAACTTGGAATCATCCAGAGTGTCATCTCCAGGCTTTGGCAACGAATCCAAGATGATGGTAATGTGAGTAGATGTTACAGCACAGATCACTCCCGAGTTACAACGCCGAATGAGGACCGGGAGATTTGGCAGTTACTGCCAAAAGAAACAGACGGAACACAGCATCAGATCTGTCTCGTCAGCTCTCTTCAGCTGCCGGTACGACAGTTTCAAGACAGACCGTGTACAGATGCTTAGGGCACATTGGTCTATATGGTCGTAGGCCTGTCAGATGTGTTCCATTTACCGCAACTCACTGTCGCCTGCGATTTACCTGGAGTAGTGAGCATGCATTGCAAACACCTCAACAGTGGTCTTGTGTGGTGTTTTCCGACGAGTCCAGGTTTAGTTTGCAGTCTGATTCTCGCCGGACTTTAATATGGAAAGTGCCAGGTACTCGTTACCACCAAGAGAACACCATTGAACGACATCGTTACGGTGGTGCAGGATGGCTCGTTTGGGGAGTAATTATTCTTGGTTCCAGAACTGACCTGCATAATCAGAGTGTAACGATGGCAGGCCACATCTATTGGGATGTCATTCTGGAACAACATGTACGTTTGTTTCGGGGTGCCATGGGTGCTGAATTTCTGTTTATGGATGACAACGCCCTTCCTCACCGTGCAAACATTGTAGACGAAGGCCTTCAATCGGAGGATATCACCCGTTTGGATTGGCCAGAGTACTCACCGGACTTGAGTCCAATAGAGCATGTGTGGGATATGCTTGGCCGACGAATTGCAGCCTGTCAACCCCCTTCCACCTGTCTACCGGAACTTCGGAGGGCATTTCTTGATGAGTGGTGTAATATTCCCCAAGATCAGATTGATAATTTGATACTCAGCATGCCTAGGCGTTGTAAGTCCTGTATTGCATTGTCCGGGAGACATACTCCGTATTAACCATCATACTAACCATGTTATACTTTTTTTTGTAAATAGGTTCTTTTTTGAAATTTGCTCCAGGAAGTAAAAATCGCAATTTTTATTAATTATGTCAGACATATAGCATCTTTTTTGCTCTTTTGTTTAATAAATAGACTTTACAAATAAGTCAAATTTGTTTTGCTTCTGTCTCTTTCTTTGCCTGAACTTCATTATCCTTAATTTATGGACATGAGTGTGTGTATATATATATATATATATATATATTATTTTTCCTACGTTCCGTTTCTTATGTTTTCTCTTCTTTTTTCTAGAATTCCTGAATTCCCTGTGTACTATTTTTTTTAATCCTGGTACACGTATTTTTCCAATCGATTTTCCACAAAAAAGGAAAGTGCATTCTTGCGTATCTTTTTCACTTCTTTTAAAATATATGTAAATAAACTCTTTCGTCAGGAATAAGCCATTTTTTTAAAATTATTTTCAAGTCGAGAGTTCTTAGTGCTAAACCGCCATCTTGGATTGAGAACTATTGAGTGGAAAAAATCTAATTTGGCGCGATTTTAAAACCATGCAAAAAAAGACGTTTGGCGCGTAACGTGCTGATTTTCCCATCTTTTCTAAAATAGTATATATAATTATCGAAAAATTTAAATTGAGTCTGAAATTGCCCCTTGGTTTTTATTTTCGTAGAACATCATCGAAAATTGTAAACGTTTTATTTCTCTAAAGAATATATAATTTTAAATTTTTCGGTAAGTTTGCTTATCTCTGGTTATTTAAAAAAATAATGTGGCTTGTGAAAGTTACCGTTTTGAACCAAAAATTCGGAATTCTTTATCTACAGTAAAATTGTTAACACTTCTTGCTTTATTTATTTATTTTCTCTTTTAAAATGCAGTTGCGCAGTGTCTGTCATTTGCGCTACAAAGTGAACATTTCTCAAATCTGAAACGTTTCATAACAACCTTATTTCATAAATATCTTTATGGAATAAAGAGAGAGGTAGTTATAATGAGAAGCAAAAAAAAAGTAATACAAACACAAATATCGGTATATAACAAATATCGGTATATAACAAATATCGGTACTTACGTGTTATCGCAACAATCGCTGACCCTATTAATAACTCACCAAGTTAGCAACCCCAATTTCCTATGTGTCGTACGCGCTGGATTGGCAACTATGTGCTCCGTTTCATATAATGTCACCAACAGGTTAAGATAATACGCAAGTACCCAAATATCTTTAAAAATGTACATTTATACCACATAGAAAAGGGAATGTACGTAAATTTTCTATAAGAGAACTATTTAACTATAAGACCGAGCAGCAATCAAGAATTGAATTTCAACAAACACAAAAAATGAACTTTAACCTATCTATCTTCATTCCGAGATTCGAATCACATCTCTATCCAAAACAGAATAAAACTGTTGCTAGATACTTCAATGTATAGCCCCAACGAAGGTTTTAAAAAACCATTGCCAAAGAGATATTTGAACGACGTTCTACTCAAATAAATCGATAACATGAATCCAATTTACGTAAGCTTACAGATAAAATAAATGGAAAAAATAGAATGATGTAACAATTAAAAATATTGCATACATAAATTTTAAAAAAATACTGAAATACATTGAATTATATATAACTTCAGGTCATAATCATACGATCATTGAATTATCGGCCCTAACATTAATAATATTTAGATTAAGACTTATATCCATAGAAAATCATGTTCTGCTTTTTCAGAATATACATATAAAAGGAATTTTGTACATGAATAATTTAAAAATAAAAAATATGTATATCGGAAATATACTTACTCCTTCGATACAAATGAAATTTATACCAAATATCAACAACAGAAGGGAGCTGGACATAGTAAAAACTGAAGATTCTGTGGGAACTTCAACTGAAGTAATATTTGAATATTGACCCGTTTTTATACACACCATTGTTTAAATAACACATCACTGAATAAAAATCGAGAACTATATTAAAATATTCTAGCGTTTTCTCGGAAGAAACCATTATATTTTGCAAAGAAAATCTGTATTGCGTGATTTTTTTTAACATAAAACTGTTTCGTTCATTTTTTGGAATTGAATTTCAACAGAAAGAATTCATTAATGAAACAGGAAACATTTACAATGGTTTTGCCTATTTCTTAATTTTGAATTGCTAATTTCTCATACTCAAATTTAAAAAATTCGTTTTGTAATAATAGCTGAGTTGAAAAATAATTTGAAGCATAAGGTAATTCGGGGGAAGATGTCAATTTGTTAATAGTACTTTTATGCGTCAATAGATGGCCATTTTGAGCCACTTGTGTGAAGAGTCTGGTCCGACATTAAGGTGATGGCGGGCCATTAGTTTAACACCTTACATGACATCTAGATGGCGTTGGCTATTGCGAAATTTTTGGCACAAATATATATTTGTCTCAAGATTCCCAAGATGGGCAATAAATTTCTCTCTCGGGTAACCTTTTCAATGAAATTCTCCCCTTCAGCGAAAGGGCACACGCGGGAGGGGGCTAAGGGAGGGTGACATTCGTCAAACTGGTAAAATAAATGTTAGCTCTTTTTTTTTCTTTTTCGGGCGAGGGGGTTAAGGCAGCAGAGTGAATCTTGACCATGAAAGACTTCTCATGTCTGGACATTGGTCAATCGTCAAACTTTTTCAACTCTTGGACCCCTTAGAACTGTAACATGTTTTCGAGGAAACCCCTTCCTCGCTGAAGGGAATATATCTTAAAATAATATTTAAAGGATATAGATAAACATATTTTTGATATTATATGTAAAGACAATTTTAAAAAAATATTTTATTTTTTATTAAAAACTTTTATGATGTAATTTTAATGTTATTTACTCATTGATAATATAAATTTGTGATCCAAATGTCACCTACGCATGCATTATACTTAGTAACTGAGATAGGTGTTCACAATTTTTTACACTAACTATCGACGTATAAGCTTTTGAAATTATCTGCAGTAGCATTTCATATTCCGTGTTCAATTCGTTTTTGTATTTTGTTTTTGTTGCCAATCGCGTTAAAAATATTTTTCACTTTCTAAATACATTTTTGTGAATGGCATGAAAATGTTCATAGCTGTGTGAGAAATTCTGCGTATATGGCATGAATTGGTAACCTAAAATGTAGGTCTTCTAGCTTAAATTTAAATTTTAGCATCGAATCTGTTCATATGTCGATAAATTTTTTTATCTTCTTCATTATAGGTGTTTTTTCCCCCACAAATGTAAAAGGTTTCAAAACATTGTACTAACTAGTATAAAATTACTTCGTGGAACTTGGGATAGCAAACAATAGTATATTCACAATCTACTGCATAAAATAAAGTTTTAAAATTCATTTATTATATTACAATAAAAGTTAAAAAAGTTTTTCAAATTATGTATAAATAAATTTTTTAATTTTAGTCTATGATCTTTAGATAATTGTGGCTAAACGAATTTCATGAGAACATAAATCCATTTTGCATACATATTGTAATTTTTCTTTCCCATTTTTTTTTTATTGGGACTCGTGGAGCACAGTTTGTCGATCAATTCTCTGGATAAATGATGTACAGAACGAAACTGTTTAATTTTTCCTGAACAAATGATTTTTAAAGGAAGAATAAGTGGATTTAAAGCAATGAAAAATTAAATTTCACGTTTTAATGAACAAACAGTATGATACAATTTTACTTTTATACAATAGAACAGGGGTTGGCAACCTATTTCACGAGAGGTACAATTAATTCTCAGTGGTACTCTGAATTACTCAACAAATGTGTCAATTTTTGAGAGGATGGAAGATGATAAATTTATAATGGTCCTTATTATACGAAGATCTCCAGAATTATGGACAATTGCGAAATTTCGAAAAAATCGGAAAGATATCTCGAAACATAAATTTACAGCTATTTTGTGAATTATTGGATGTCATTGCTGGTGAGATTTAATTGTTTGAAAAGAGAAGATCGCGTGCACTCTGCTCTCCGCTTTTGGTTGATTTCGAAAAAGGCAAAAATTTCTCTCTGTAGCGCACTTCCTTCAATAGAATCCTCCCCTTTCTCTGCAGGGGGAAGAGGGCCACAGTCTTTACGACTGTGAAACGAAATGCTTGTTCTTTTTTTTTTGGGGGAGTAAAATAGTGTTGACTCTTGACCATGAGAGAGATCTAAAATGGCTTTCTTACTTTTTCGACTAATAGATTCTGATAATTTGTTATGAATGCTTTATTCGTTTCTAACTATGGAAAAAATCCTATGTATTTTGCTGTCTAAATTTTAGGAGCTGTTCTTGTTTTAATATAGATTTTACCGTCAAATGTCTTTTAAAATGTCAATAAGTTGTTCGCTCTCCTTGATTATAGGTGTTTTTATCCACAAATAAAAAAAAGTTCATTTTCCATTACAAAACGATTTAGTTGTGCAAAAACAATGTATTAACGTGAATAAATTTGTTTTGTTGGTCCCGGTACAGTAAACAATGGAATATTCACAATCTAGTAGGCACTACATATAAAGAAAAACGATTTAATATTCTTTTATAATGGAATAATAAATGTTTCTAAAAGTATTACAAAATAAAGTTCTTATGTACAAAAAAAAAAATGTTTCAGAAATTTCCAATTAGGTATACACTTACACCTGTATTACATTATTAAAGGTTTAAGGGAAACAATTTTGAATAGAGTTTTCTTTAAAAAAAGTAGTTTTAAATGTTATAAAAAGTTAAAGGTTATCAATTTTGATATTTTTCTAAGATAGTATGCAGCTATTTCATTAAAAAAACTGGTTAATTATGGTTTTGACTATTATTTTACATATGTTTGTAAAATAATTTTCAAATTCAAAAAATATTTTTATAAGAAATGGTACGTAAATGAAAATAAGCATTACAAAATTATTTCATGTTCAGCAAAAAAAAAAAAAAAAGGAAGAAAGAAAGAGAGATATTTTGAAATTAAAATTACTTTTGTAACTTTAGAGAACGATTAAAATATCATTATAAGGGAGAGAAAATAGGCTGGCAATTAATTATCAAGCACAATTAATCAAGCATATAATACATAAACATTGCTTTTATTTTTTCTAAGAAATTTATGTTTATTTAATGAATATATGTCAATAACAATTTTTCAATTTGGAGAAGTTAACATTATATTTAAATCAAAGAAAATTGCATTATTGTTTAATTTTTGGGCATATTTGGTAACAAAATAATAGTTTCATTCTATGTAGGAATCCAAATAAATGGCTAAGTAATATACTTAATTATAAAAATATATATCACGGACAGTTTTTACGGTATCCTGTTCGAGAAGATATAGGAGGTCACAGGTCGACGTGGTGTTGCATCGTCGGTTTGAATTCTGGTGTCCATGCTGAAGATCCGCTATGTAGAAGGCTGAACCTCAAAGCAGATGTTTGAAGTAGATGATACTATATGTTGCTGTTGGAGGAAATTTTGGGAGATTGCGGTTTCAACTCTGATTTCATCCTCGTCACTTGATCGAAGTTCGAAATGACGAGGTCGGCGATAGTTCCAGTGAAGCTTCAAAGCTTGACGTTAATCAAATAATCATTCGATAATATATAGGTTTCATTTCCTAACCTATATCAATCATTTTCTGTTTTTTGCTTCTACTAGATTCCTCTACATATAACGGCTCCCTCAAAGGCATATTTCGTGGTGCTCTTCCCCATCAAGAATTTCAGGAAGAACACATTTAAAATAAAACTTTTCTATAGTTTTGGAATAATTCCTTTCCAAAACTCTTCGTTTGCCTCTATACGCAGAGTTAACGAATCTTTTTTTGCACCATAAATACAGATCACACCATTTCCGTTGTGTAATAAATAACTGACCTTGTATTTGAAAGTAAAATTTATGATTTATTGGTAAATAGATTCCCCTTTCATTGGAAAATTTGAAACCTAGACTATTTTTTTTTTTTTTTTTTGTAATTAAAAATTCCAGCAGATTTGATTCAAATCTCGCAGAATAAGGGCATTTAATTTCTATGAGTCCATCATCACCAACCAATCCATCGGGTGAAGCACACAAAAAGGGTTTATCTTTGTCCACAAATAAGCCACATATTTTTACTTCAGTTGAATATTCCCTCTCATACTGCTTCCGAGCGATCACCTCGTTTGCCAATCCATATTTCATTGCTGCATTGCATAAGTCTCTACCATACACAATGCGCATCACAAGCTTCGAACACGGAGTAGATTTTTCCTGCAAGCAATTTCTTTGAAAAAGAAGATGAGAGTCTCAACGATCTCTCATATCTCCATCGTTCAGAAGATGCTTGCCCCCTAGTTTCGCTCTCTAAATCATAGATATTTTGTACTTTTAATTTTGAAAGATGGTTTTCCATTAAATTATCGTATATCTGTACTGGCACATCTGGTCTTTCAACATTCTCCCCATAGTTAGAATCTGTTGCATTTCTTTTTAATTTTAATTTTTTAGGGTTTGGAAACAATTTCTTTCTTTGTATTTGCTTCCGGTATCTATTTCTTCGATTAGATAAAAACTTAGTTAGCGGAGTACTCGGACTTTTCTTCGCAATTATTTTGTAGGCTTTTTCGTGAAATTGTTGAGCAGGGCTTTGAAAAGCTAAGACAACACAATGTCAGCTCTCCTATTGAAACCACCAGATTTACTGAAGTCTATTCGTTTTCCTCCGGATATTTTACACAACTGGCTCATAAAAGTTTCTGCGGGGTTGTTAGTTGCATTCCAGATTAAAGTATTACTTTGCTAGCTACTAAAGTTCTTCCTATTTCATATTGAATAGCATTTAGTAAACCTGATAATTGCATTACTGAATAATCTGTATTATCAGTTTCGATGTTTCGATGTTTTTACAAAAAATTCCACAGTTGTAGTGTTTTCCCAAACACATGATTTGGAACATTTCACAAATCTGATATTAAATTCGAAACTGTTTCCCTTTGTGTCTGATTGTGGTTATTGATAGCGTTGGATTTAATAGCATTACGAGCCCCTTTTATCAGTTTCATAATCTTTTGTTTCAAAAGCTGTCGCCCTTTTATACCTGCGGGACCTGAGAAACGAGTTGTATTTCCCTGCAGTTTTTGAATGGCTCTACCTATCTTCGAACTGCATGATTTGCACATTCAACTTTGAGGATTCGACCACCATACGAAATTCTTTCTCTGCATTTAGCGATAGTGTTAGAATCACCATCTCCAACTAAACGCGTGCATCGAATGTGGTGAACAGTTTCTAAGTACAGTAAACCTTCCACAATACTATCACTTTCCATTGCTGTTGATGGTCCTTTCCAGTTTTTCCAGCACAGATGATCTTTCTTTTCCATCCTTCCATTTGCGATGGCACAACATATCAAACACACCTTGTTTCGAACACCAATAAAAACAATTTTTTATGTAGACATACCAATTAGCACCGATACTCCACTTGACGCATTGTATCCATGTCCGTAACTCCTCTTACACCAGCCACCATCAACAATTAATGTGATGCAATAATATCCGTCGGAATCTATATCACCTCTTGATTCAGCTAATGGTTTCTTATCTAAAATGCCTTTTACCATTTCTTCTTGAGCGTAACTTTTCATAACTTCAGCAGTCACCTTTTCACAAGAGGCGAATTTGTCTTTAGACATGTAGCGAACATTCATTACACTGAATTTTTCTTCGAATTTATTCGAATCTAAGCCTCACTTTTTTCCCGATACTTAGGCTACAAAAATTCTGATGCAGCTTAGATTCGAAGACTGAAAAAAGTTTTTAATGCTGGTAAAGTAAATTAATTATTCACTTTTTATTAATTCACCTTTATTATTTTTTTATTTCGTTTAGTTAGTGATTGAATATAAACGTCATATTGATCAGCTACACGAGGGCTTTTGGTGACGGACCTCGTAACTTTGAACCATAGTCAAGTGACGAGGACGACACCTGAGCTTGCACCTCCCATCTCCTAACTACCACACCAATGAGAGGACGTTTGAGCTCTCAGATTTAACGTTCATCGTTCCCCTACACGACAGAATTTCAGCGGTACTAGGCTCGAACTCATGATACGCCAGCCACGAGTACGTTACCTTGACCACTAGGTATCGCAGCCACTTTTCATTCCGTAAATATATCATATATCGATAATATATTTTACACTATTTTTTTCACAAAAATGTGCTGAGAATTTGGGGTGCGGCTTAGAATCTGAACATAATTAATTGAAAAAATAAGTTTCTGTTAATTAAATTAGAAAACAATATTTTGTGTTAATAATTGTTCCAATGGTTTATGGTAAAGTTTTACGTCAAATATAAAATCGATGGGAAAATTTTTTTTTTTGTTAATTAAAAAGAAAATAATAAAATAATAATAATTGCATTACAATAATTAGATTAAAATTTTAATTTGTGAGTAAGGAGTAGTAATTTGTGTTCTTATTGTGAGTTAATTCACAACTTTCGATCAAGTATAAAGTAAGTATACTTTCATTCTTCGTTAAGTCATTTCGCAGAATTTAAATATTCTTACAGACATTCCTTCAATAACAGACAAAAAAAAAAAAAAAATCTAAGCTGTATAATTATAAACGATTTTTTTTAAGCACACATGCAGAAAATATTTAAAACTTTCCTAAATCGGAAAGTTCGTCAGATTTGAGATGTTAAATCTCTGTACATCATAAATCTTTTCCATTGTCCACTATTTGTCACAATTTGCAAGTTACCATAATTTCAGCTGGCGACTATATTTCAGAAAGATATCGCCAAAAATAAGTTTTCGTAGCCAAGAATAAATTCGCTTTTCAAACGATGGTGGTGCCATCTGTTTGAGATAGTCCTAACTACGCCAAAAATAATTCAGAATGAACTTAAAATTTAAAAAAGTTAATTAATTAAGAAAAACATAAAACTTAATTCTGGCTACACTAGTCCAAAGAGGGAAGCTTGCTTTCTTATATACTATTTAATTCTACTCTAAAAAAATGTTTTTTTCTGTTAAAATGTCTTTTGCGTTTCCACCTCCTATACTTTAACATAGAAAAGTCAAATTTCATTTTGCAAAAATGCTGAAAACTGTGTAATT
The DNA here is from genome assembly GCA_019973935.1 of Trichonephila clavipes. Lineage (NCBI taxonomy): Eukaryota > Metazoa > Arthropoda > Arachnida > Araneae > Nephilidae > Trichonephila > Trichonephila clavipes. Next base: position 103,620 of record BMAU01000311.1, on the reverse strand, counting down.
TTCCAAAAAATCAAAATTCAAAAAACACTATGCTTTAAACAATTATTTTCTTTATATCCATAGAATTTTTTATTATTATTGGAGCTTTTTCCTGCCCACAAATGTCTTTGCCGTTTCATCCCTATCCTTTAACATTGACCGAAAACAGCCTTAAATGTGGCTTATGAATTTATCTGAATTAATCGTCTTTAATTGGCCTTATTTTTCGATGTTTTAAACATTTAAGGCGGTGTGTGCAACTTTTATAATATTTCTTTCCTCATATTTAAAGTCTATAAACGTACTTGTTATTTTTAATAATATATTAGTAATATTAGTGAGTTACGCATAATGTTACACATACAATGCTTGTAGAAACGGCTATAACACTGCAGCGATAAGGAAATAAGCCTGAGTGGCATATGTCCTCTATACTTGAAGGAATACGCCACATGGCTCAGAAATAAATGAAATGAACTTTAAATTTTTTTTTCATTTCATAACACTGTGTATTATCGTATAAAATATAACTACAATTAATAATTAGGATGTGAAGATGACACAGGGGATCTCCATATCACGAAGATGTGCAGGGCTGAAGTCGGCTACTACTTCAGACTGCTGTAAACTGTTCTGCAGGAAAATTCATTCTTAGCAAACTAATTATGAAAGAATTTAAATTTTTTTGAAGTTAACTTCTTATGGCATGGTAGGGAAAAAAAATTCCGTAACGCTTTACCCGTTACCAGTTACGGTTACGCAATGAACGTAAGGTAGAAATGTATTAAGTTCCGAATTTCCCCACATTTTTTAAAAACAGTTTGAAATAATAATGATGATAGTAAATTTGTTAATTATATATAATATTACTTTATAAAATAAAACTTCATTATACAATTCAATACATATAAGCGGCAACAACTTCAATTCTTCTAAGATCGTAGATGGTTACATTTAACAATCTACCGAAAGTATCTCAAAGTATGCTGCATATAATTTATAATCGATGGTTTCACAGGCTAGTTCATACGGTGAAAATGTTCTCTCTCTTTTCCTTTAAAGATAATCAAATCTCAAGTTTAGGTAGTCCATTAAAATGGTTACAACCGAAAGCATATCGAAAAAGTTATGTATTTCTTAATGTGTTGTTGTACTGTCAGAAAACCCATACGAAAAATCGGCTCAAGTGTAGTATAGGAGGGCCACTTTGGATTTGGCGATTTTTATCTAAATGTCACGGTGAGATAACGAATTCATTCTAAAATTAATAATAAATAATTCCGAATAAGGTACCTTGGTGACCAGTTTTAGTCACCAAAAAAAAAAAAGGACTACGCCAAGTGTCCCCCCTGTACTACACTATAACCAAAAATTGATGTGTGTCGGAGTACAATATCACAAGCACAAGATAAAACAACGTAATTATATCGCCAACCATTCAAAAACTCTGCTAGTACCCAGAGGCATATTTTCTTCACATTTAAAATGATTGACGTTATAATGAGCTATTATAAAATGTTATATGTTTGTTTATCAAGTTACCATCCTTCCAGTGATCGTCCTTTAGCCTGCATTTTACGCTGCAGACTTTAAAAGAAATTGAAAAGTACAAAATACTTCAAGCTTCAATTTTTTTTCTTTTAATGCAGTTGCATTAAGCCTAACAGATTCTTCGGACAATTTTCGCCAAGAACACCAAATACAATCTCGCCAAAATTAACTCATCATCAGTATCAGGTATTAAAAAGATATCATTATAGTCGAGCAAAAGCGACTAAAATGAGCAGAAGTCCAACCACTCAGGGCTTTGGTAACCCTCAATTATGACAAGTGCACCTCTGCACTTTGTCACACGACGACAACAACAACAATATATATAAGCCAAAGAAGTTAACTTCTACTGCGTGTTCACACTGATACACACACACGTTTTTTTTTTCTATAGTAATAGTTACTTCACATTTAATTTGGTACTGTTTGTCTTATACTTTTATTTACTTATTTATTTATTAATTCCACAATTAAATGAATTTCTTTAACATTATATATAAATTTCTTATTTATTTTCATACTAAGAAGAGAGAGAACTAATTTGTATACATAACCAATCAAATATTGAAAAATAAGGTGCATTTTTGCATGGTCTTGCCATTTCAATTTTCAATGTACTAATCGAAAAATTCTTAACTCCCGCGAATTACCTTAATATATAATTTTTCATCATTTATAGCTTAGTTATAGAATGCTATAAATAATGACAGAAAGTAAATTTTTGAATTTTTAAAATTGTGTATATTTTTAATGTAATGTTTGAAATTTTGTAATCAATAGTTCTATTCATTTTAATAAAAGGAAAATGCAACATTCCAAAGACTTTTTGTATTAACGTAATATAAACGTATTTATATTTTGTAATAATATAGATATCACAATTGACGGTACATTTGCCAATTATTTACCTAAAACCAATATGTTTACATTCATTTTCCATTAATACTTTCTGAAACATATTAAGTGTAGCTATAGAGACTCAGAGAGCTAAGCCTTTAATTTGAAGTAAATAAAACAAATTAAAATATTTAAAATTCGTTCGAGAAAAATTCGTTTTCCTGTCTCATTATTTTAAGCAGCCATGACAATATAAATGATTTTTTAAAATATATATATATACGTGAATATGATGATTATGATTTAATAATGATGATTTTTAAATCTAATGATTTAAAAAAAATATTGCGTGAAAACAAATTTTTATGTTCCTTATTTTTTTTTTATGATATAAAATTCCATCCAACATATATTCTGTGTTTTTCGGACATAGTTAAGTTATTTATTTATTTACTTGTTTTGAAAAATTTTGTAATACATTTCACAGGGGTTTATGGAAGATCTCATTTAAATTTGATTAGCGCTTTAAAATGTGAGAAAAAACCTTTTAAAGTTTTGACACAAGTCGCCAAAATGGTCGCTAAGTTGCCAAAAATGATGCCAACGTGGATATATCTGTAATTCTTTGAATAATTAATTTCAATCAATTAATTTTTATTAATTATAGTTAAATTACCGTTTTGCCCTCCAAAATGATCGTGTTTTTCAGCTCAATTGAGCGCTTTAAAATGTATTTTATTAATGATTGAAAATTTGAACAAGATATAGGGAGATTGTGAACTAATGATAGAAATTGAAATATATAAACAAAAAGTATATAGTATATGCCTCTAAGCATGGGTGGACAAACTACGGCTCCAGTGCGTGTGTTGTTATTACTCTAGTTAAATTATTCGAATCCTTGAAATCCTTAATTCAAACAAAATAAGTGAAGTGTAATTTATTCAGCCTATTAAATATAAGTATATAAAATGAATATTATCAATAGAAATTTAAAATGAAATTAATGCAACGAGAAATTTTGTGCAAACTGCATGAGAAATTTAAAATTGTATTCCTTTCTCTCAGTTGGACTTTTCTTAGAAAAATTCCAATCACTTTATTTTTGTATTTTCAGAGAACTTGCAATCATAAATAACAATAAACTCAAAATTTGAAAGCAATGAATGAAACAAACTAATTAGTTTTTAATATTTTCTTTATTATAAAACACAAGTAATAAAAAGTAACATATAAGATTGATAAGTACAGTTATACTAAAGTATGTCAATTGAAGAAAAACGAAGGTTCTGTGTTATTGCTTATTTTCATGCAAATGTCATCAACCTGTGGAGAAGAAAACATAATATTTATGTAATCATTGAACATTCCAGTAAAATAAATACAGTGAAATACGTTTACCGCGAAAACGCTTAAGAATAAATATTGGTTAACACGAAATAATAAAACGGTCTCGACAAACTACAATGTATTTTCAAGCAGCTTTTTCTCTTAACATGAAACGAAAATCGCTTAACACGAAAAGATTTCCTTCCTGAGAATGAACAAAATACGAAAAACACCAGCCGCGCAGACGATATTCAAGAGGGTTGTGAAATGAAAGAGAGATGGTTTCACATGTTTCACAGAAAGGAGGCTGTAGAGAACATTATTCTGAAACCTGTTGATGATGTTAGGAACTAAGAGCGGATAGTGTTATTGCCTGAGATAGTAGGGGACAAGGGTTTCCTGGAATCCCTTCCCCCTGCGTTCGGAGATACACTGCGACAGAGGACATGCACGAGGATCGTTTTAGAATCCCGGCTGGAAGCAGAGCAAGAAAACGTGCTCCGAGTGTAAGATGGCAATTGAGTATGTTCCTGTAAATAAATTTGTATATATGTATCTCTAACCTGATTGTTTTCGTACCCAATACGCCACAAGGCTAACTTGGCTTTGAAATATCTTCAGAATAGCCTGTGATACGACCTAATTTTGTCTACCTAAGCTACATTTACCCCCCACCCCTACAAACGCCACACAAAACCATCTCTCTCATCAGTTGGCGAGTACATCGTAGCATGAGTAAAAATCAATGAGTTTGGTTCATCCTTTTTGTTTTCTATTTTAGAAGAATTTGTTACGAGCACAATGGCAAAGAGCTTAGGGTGAAAGCAAACTGCTATTCCGCTTAAAAGGAAGATGGAGCTTCTTAAGGCTGTTAATTGCAAACAGAAGACGAAAACGGAATTCTGAAAGGATTCTGGTATTGCTTAATTTTGTATTAAATTTCCTTAAGCTCTTGTGAAAGTTTTTGTTTCATTGATTTTTATTAAATGCATTCATATATATCTAGATAAACAAAATGTACTCTAATAAACTTAATTTTGTTAAATATATGGGGGTATATTTTTTGCAATATGCTTAAGCACGAATTCTTTTAACGCGAAAAAATACTTCAGTCTCCTTAGTTTAGTGTTAAATAATTTTCATTGTAGTATTTCTTTGTATTTCGGCTTTTATATAAAATGGTTTACTTTTGTATTAAAAAAGGGCGAAACGTTCTCGTGATCGATCTTTTGTTTCTATCACCGTTCCTTCTAGTTAAACTGCTCTCCATTTACCTTGCATCTAAATCACACACATACAGTTTTGTTACCATTATTTAAATTATGTTCGCGGTTTAGTGAGTTTTTAGTGCATCATTGGCCAAAAATCCGTCTTGAGATAATAAAATCACCCAACTAATAAACTTCTTTAGAATAAAACAACTCGAGATCTTTTTTTTAAGAAAATAGAAATGTATCTACAGTCATGTTTTTAGATTTAAACATTTTTTTAGATGAAGTGTAAAACACTCAATTTTTTTCAAAAAAAAGTTTATTTTTTAAACCCAGCGATTGATGAGGCGTTATTTTATACTTATGTAAACTAAATTTTAAAAAATGTTGTTAGTAAAGCTGAGTAAAATAGCTTATTCGAAAATGAATATACAAGGGATGTTCTGAAAGCACGTTTCATCATTTTTTTTCACAAGAACACTTACCTGAAACAACATATCACAACATTATGAATTACATATCTTGTGCACTATTTTTCGACATAGTAGCCACCGACATTGAGACATTTGTTCTAGAGTTCAATCAATTTGAAGAAACAATTCTGGTAAAACCAGAGGACCTGTGATGTAAGAAATTATTGCATAGCCTGCTCCACCTCAGCATTGTTTTGGAAGTTACGTCCCGAGAATGCGACTTTCAATGTAAGATACAGGTGAAAGTCCTATGAGGCAATGTTTCCATTCGTAGATGTGGAAGAATGCTCATTTCGACCTTCAACTTCCACAGTCAGCCTTCCTTCTCTGGACATGCAACACCAGTGACCAACCATTTGACAAGACATAATCTCTTCCCCATACAAGTTCTGTAGGCATTCATGAATTTCATGAATGACGGACACACTAATCCAAATGCCATTGATACCGGATAATAGCACGCATTTTATTGTCGACTATTTTGTCAGCTCTCCTCTCTGTCTGCCATCGTGATTTGTCCAGCCCTGATTTGTGTAACCTTGGATACACCGGTCTGCTGCTGCTCTATCTTCTTTAACGCTCTGCGCATGCGTCATCTCTTCTACGCTGTCGCTCCTCCCATTGTTGAACCAAGGACGAATGTGGTTTCTTATGGTGATTGTTTTTTTTTGTGTGTGTGTGTGTACTTAGTGCACCATCTTCACTTTAAAAAAAAAGTTTTGAAACTTACTTTCGGAACGGTTCTCGCATCATTGTTGTTACTCTAGAGTATTGCTTAATTCAAAACTTAGTTTTAAATTCAAACAACATGACAATTTTCATTAAGTTTAAGAAACTTAAAAATATTTATTATTTGAAAACCTATTGAGAGAGAGAGAGAGAGTTATTGATTAATACTGCTATCTACGCAGATTACTGTTTGGTTTTTTTTTAATAATTTGGCAGTTATTTTGAAAATCTTATTAATTAACTCCAAATTTGTTAGTATAAAATGGATTCAATTGATGAAATAATGGAAGTAAAGTTACAGCAGGGGCCTAGCTACCATCGTATCTAGATAAGGGACCCACACACTTCAGGGGCTCCAAAATGCATAAGCAAAAACTTGTAAAGTGTTAAGGGGCCCCAAAAAAGGGGCCCCAATGAATTTTGATGCAGGGCCTACTCAGGGTAAGCTACGCCAGTGAGTCACAGCTAACTTACTGTTATACTGTATAAGTAAATAATCAAGGCTTAAAATTCAGAAAAGATATAGAGCCCCGGTCTTTCATGGACCAGTGAGTCGTGTTGAAAACATGAAGATTAATTTAAATTAAAGACGTGGTCGACTTTAAAAAAAACGACCAATTGTACATGAATCATACTCACACATTTCATGCTGTCTCCACACCTACCGCAAAAGTATTCTTCTTTTTTGGAAGTCCGGTTAGCACAAGGCTCTCCTGTCAAAAATTTTTGATTTATCAAAATAGCAATTTGTATAACAGAGAAATTATTAAAAATTAAAACGCAAGAAAAAGGGGGGAATATAATAAGTTTTTATTTTCATCTAATGTCTTATTTTACAGAAAATAATGTATAAAATTGAAGTGCTAAGTTTTCATTGGATTTGTAAGGATGAAATACTAAATAGAATTTGTATCCAAGGTAGATTAATCAGAGTTGAACTTTATCTCCTACGTACATTACGTAAATGTACTTAAAAACGAAACAAAAAATAAATTGATCAAAATTTCAACTTCTGGAAAAACATCTTATAGTTTCTCGTTTTTTAAATGTGAGATAAATATCAAAGTAAAAAATAAATATGTGTAATAATTCCTTTTAATTTCACCGTAAACCACTTTTAATTTATAATGATCCTGCCCCTTCGGAACTCGCGCGTCAATAGTTAACTCATTTGCCACCTGACGGGATTTAATCCTAACTAAATCTCTTAGAAATTAGAACAAAATTTATTTTAACATGAAAGAGCACGTCGGAAACTACTTTTCAACATACTTACCACCATTGCTCAGACATTTTTTATATCAGGAAACTGACTTGTCTACATCATCTTCAAAGAAAGATGCCTTCAGTGAAGATAGTAGAAATTTGTGTCTCATCACAGTCTCATTGTGAACCGTCTGTTTTCAGGAATTTGCTCATCCACTTTTTCAACCAAACCATCATTGACAACAAAAGGTTGCCTATTCCGTGCTTGATCGTGAACATTGGTGCGCCCATCATTGAATTGTCGAACACACTTTCTCATTACTTCTCATCATTCATTACGTTTAATATAAATCTCTACAAGTTGACGAAGGCTCAACATTCCTTGCTGGCTTCCTTCAAAAAACGGATCACAAGACGCACTTTACAGTCGGTGGGACCGGCAAACGTCTTAAACATTTTGAACGCTCACTGACTTGTGCAAAAACAACTCAGCCTGACTGTAATAGTGTCACTGGATTGGCAATCAACCAAAGACACATGTACACGTTTTAAACTGCCACTGTGTTTGCGGAAGAACGAAAAGATACTTAATGCCTTGTTTCACGTATACGTATTCGTAGAAATCTTTCTTTCAAGCAACACTTTGGAGCGATTTTTGCCCAATTGCCATAGCAATGGCTTCGAACAACTTTTTCCTAGTGAACAGAAAGAATTGCTCGAAATTCCAGCCATTGGAGTTCTTCGGCTCCCTGCGTCATAAAACAAGATGGTGGTAAAGATGGTAGGCTCGGTTTCGTCAAATGCATCAGAAATGGTATATAATATTTTAAACAGAACGATGCTTTATTTCTGTTTAACACCGTCATTAACAGAGCGAGCAAAATAAAAGAAATAATTTTGGATGTTCGTTTTCCGAAGAAGAAAAATCGGCGAGTAATTTTTCGATGTGAAGATAGAACACGATTGATGTCAGTTTATATCGTTTTGTTTACGGTAACCCTTCACCCTTACAGCTGCTCTAAACGGTTGTTGAAAAGAGACTCAAGCTTTTCCTAGACTTGCTTATGTGATAAGGCCTTTAGTTTCAGGACATGCCTCGAATTTCTTTAAGAAGCAATTTTTGAATCTATTTTTTTTAAAAAATGTAAATCTATTTCCCCCTCGAAATATTATAAAGTTCTTTAAATTTCATGTGGTTTCGATTAAATATTTTCAATTCTATCCATCATAAAACTTTAAAAATAAATCATTGTTAGCGCAATCATAATTTTTACATGAATGATTCATAATGTTGGTAATAAAAATGTGGAACAAAAATATTACCTTCCCCTGGAGAACTCAAACAATATCCTATGACAAAGTTTCCTACGCAGCACTGATCTTCTGAGCACTTCCGAAATCCACAAATTTTCTTAATATTTTTTTGTTCTAATTTCTTTTCCTCAAACGTAAATCCAAAAACAACCTAAAAAAGGGGAAAAAACAGTTATATATCTATATATGTATAAAGGAGAAAAGCGACTCTTTCATACATCTACTCAGTTACGCATCGCGATATCTCCGACCCAAGCTCTGCAAAAAGACCTAGAGCTGCTCTTCACCACATATATCAGCATTTTCCAGTCCTTAAAAGACTTCGGAGATCCTAAATATAGTCTTTGGTAACTCTTTTCAATTTTTTTTTTTTCTCTAAAAAAAAAAAAAAAAAAAAAAAAAAAACCATTTTCTAATTTTAACTTTTGTCATTTTGTATATATATATATATATATATATATATATATATATATAATGTGTGTGTGTGTGTGTGTGTGTGCAAGATTTCATCTCCATTAAATTACTTCGACTTAAACCCTCATTCTTTTGAATCGGTCTTGCGTGGTAGTTTAATTCCATGTCAATTATTCTCCTTTTCCACATCTTTTGTGGATCATCTTTTATTTTACTCATTTTCCAGCAGATGGCATCACATTATGGACACTTTCTGTGTCAACGCCTTCTCTTTTCGTTCGCTGTTCAGTGACACTCCCGTCATCACTACACGATTCAGCAGTGTTTGTCCTTTCCCTTTATTTAAACATCAAGTACCACGAGCACCATGGCATTAATTGCTTTTATTTTCCATTTCATCTTTTTTATCTTCCAAATTCCGTGTCTACTTTCTGATTTCGTTCCGTTAAGGACGAATTAGAGAAGAGCACAGATTTCTACCACCTCCCTCCGGGATGGTGCCTCATTAAATATGTTCCATACTTGCCGATTGAATTATTTCTCGCTCTCTCACTGGTAGTATGTCCTCAGCTACTGGTGAGAAGCTTTCTTTTAGAACGGCTTTGAGCTGTTGTTAATAATTTTGATAATATCTTTTAAATTTTTTATGGAACTTTCAATTAATTCTTCTCTTTTTCTTATTAATTATGATGAGAGGGTAATACTGTTTTTTGGTAAGGTACCTCGTATTTTGAAGCCGTGGGCCTATGAGAGCCAATTCCTACTGTGCCCACAACTCAGTTTGCGTGACCTTGTGCGCTGAAGTACATTAGCAGACGTTCCGGTTAGGGGATCAGTCTGACGCAAAATCCCCAGTGTTTAGTTTCCAAGCAAGCTATGCACTCATTTGTCGACCCACTGAAGGGATGAAAGGCTGAGTTGACCTTGCCCAGACCGGGGCTCGAACCACGAACCTGCGGCGTGGAAGCACGATGCGCTACCACTCGGCCTCTAGCTTCTCATGCAACATAGTTCAATAAAAATACGAATCTTGTCACTGTAAAGCTCAACTTATTGTTGCACTATCAGGGGTATAATTTGTGACTTTCAATTTGATGCATGATTATGAATGTTCAGCTGTTAAACAAGTTATTTGCGGACTCAAAAGATATTATTTCATATGAGAAAAAATTTGTTCACATAGGTACATATATATGTAAAACCAAAAGCGAAAAACAGAGCACATGCTATTTACTATTTACTTCAAACAATTTTAAATCGCATCTAGCAATTTAAAATAGCTGTCGATTTATTGCAAGAGCTATCTTCCAGATTTTTCCGTAAATTTTGTTTTCTATAATTCTGAAGATGTGTTAGTTTTATAAGTTCCATTTCAAAATTATAAACTTCCTTTCCCTCAAAAATTAACAAGGGAACAAGAATCAAGGACAAGAGAAAAATATATTGAAACAATAAAATTATGTTCTAATATCTATTTCTATTAGTTCGATTTGAACCAAAAATATAAAATAAAATGACTTCTTTAACAAAACACTGCAAAAATTGCAGCTGCCCTTTATTATATCTATTTAAAAGGGCATTTGTAGCGAAATTAGATTCACTTCTCGTACCTAATTATTTCAAAAGCAGTTTTTTTCACCGAATTTATTTTCAATTCAAATTACGCATGTTAATAGAACAATATTTTTGTTTGTAATATTTCAGCCGGAAAACGTTCACCAAGTAGAATTTTGATTTATTTCTAAGACATTTGTTTTTCTTTTACCATCGTTGCTCAAGCTTTTGGTGGTAAAAGTATAAGCTACTTTCTTTTTTATTCATTATGCAGCTTCATTTTACAAGTATAACACGGCTATTTTGATTTCCGTTGAATATTTAACACTAATAATGAGTCACATTTCAGCAGATGTTCGCTTTCACAAAAAAAATCAAGGTGATTGAACAGAATCATTTAAAGGCAGAGAATTGAAAGAGAGAAACAGCTTTTAAATTTAAATGCGCGAGGCGTAAAGAGAGACAGATCGATTTAATTTTTTCTTATAATTTTGTATAGAGGTGGAGTGCCATTGAGAATTGCTGCGTGTGCCACATCTGGCACGAGTGCAATAGGTTGCCGCCCCCTGATATAGAGTATTCGATAAAATTTTGAATTATATTTTAAAATGGCAAAATTTTGATTTTTAAATGTGTTTCCCAAGAAATGCAAATAATGTTGCTATTTTTCCGTTTCGCCGGCGCAAAACTCGCCAAGCAGGCTTAACACACAATGAACACATTAAACACAACAACACACAATGTACACATTAAACCAGTGCTTCTCAAACTTTCAATACTGGCGCCCCCCTTTTCGATCACAATTTTTTTCGCGCCCCCCTTATACATTAATAATGTACTAAATGCAATAATAATGCACTTTGACGCTAAAGCTACAATAGGCGATCTTAATTATAAGCCATAGAAATTAGTAACATAAGTATTAAATTTTGTATACTACTTTTAAGCAAAATAAATAAATAAATAAAATAATACGATAATTATTATGTTATTTTTCCTTTCTCTAATTTTTAAATTGAACATATTGCAAAATGAGGTAGCTGCTTAGAAGACAAAATATAGATATCTGCTAAATATAGAAAAAGAACTCAGAGAGTCAATTTCTAATCATAAGCATTCCTTATAAAAACTTTGCTTTCCAAGACAAGCTCATGGAAGTCATTAATACTTACTAAACTTGTTCTTAATTTAGTATTAATTAATTAGTTATAAAATATTCTGTGCAGCACTGATACATTAAAAGTATACCGGCTGAAGTGCCCGCTCTTTGCACGAGTTCATTTATAAGAAAATAAAACATTATTGATATAATAGTTGAATTATAAGGGAAGCAAAGCCAAGTGCTCGACAATGTTTACAAAAACGTAAAATGATTTTTTTAAAATGGTTGCTCAAATTATAATTAGTTTTCAGCGAATTGTAATTTTAAGCCTCACAGAATTAGCATTTATAATTGATGTTAAACAGTAGTGCACACAGGAATTTTTCAAGGGGGTTCCGGGGTTGAAAGTTCACCAATCTTGTATCAGGTTCCTTTCGATTTTGTCGATCTTCGGGAACAAAACACAGTAAAAAACTAATTCTTGAATAAATAATTAGCATTAATTAATAAAAATAATCATTAATAACAAATACTTAATTAAATTTTGCGTACTATAAACTTAGAATTATAATCAATCGGAAATAAATCAAGGGCTTTGGGGGGGTCCAGACCCCCCTTGTGTGCGTCACTGATGTTAAATAATGATCAATAATATAAAATATCGATGAAGAATAATTGTATTATTTTTAATATTTAAAGCGAAAAGACTTCAACATGTCTTAACCCGGGAGCAGGCGCGCACTCGATACGGTCGGGGTTATTGAGTCACCCCAATCCTTTTTTTTTTTATAATTATTTTATTGTACACGATACAAATCATGATTCCAGTGAATAATTTAATTAAGAGAAAGTCTACTTACCTACTTTCAAGGACTTTTCAATTCTTCTTTGGTAATAAATAAACAGTTTTGCCAGAATTAACGATTTCGTAATCTGTGTGTCCCGCGCGACCACTTCCGGGTAAAAAGTATATTCATTATGATAATATATATCTTACTGCTAAAAAAATTGTGTGAAACGTTTTTCGTTATGCTTTATATGTTGAGAATATTTATAAAAATATGTCTTGGCCAAGTAATCCTTCATGTGCTTGTGTGTGTGTGCTCTCTCCGTGGTTTTCCAAATATCATAAAACTCTTTTGCATGGAAAAAAGCGCAACAGGGAACACATAAGAGAGGCGTCATAACTAACTGTACCAATAACTTAGAAGGTCAAACAGATTACAGCTATAATGTGCAGTATTTCAAAAATAATGACAGTGATGAATTTTTTATGTTCCTAAATTTTTTCCATTCTGGGTCTGGGATCTGTTTTTTCTCTGAAAGAGTAGTATGTTAGGTTATAAAAAAAAAGCGTAATAAAAAAAATCTCTCATCATGGAATTACAGCAAATCAAATAAAAGTTTTTTTATTTGGTTATAGGATCAAAGATAGCTAATTAGGTATTGAAGAAGTTTTTATTTTTGCTGACTTAATATCGCGTGCGCGCCTATAAATTATATCAGAGTAAAAGTGCATTTTTTATTATGTCTGAAAGTATTTTGTTTTAATTCATTCCAGTAAACTAATTATTTTTAAAATCTTTTATTTTCGATATGCTCGCGCCCCCTCGTAAGGTCATCGCGCCCCCCCAGGGGGGCGCGCCCCACAGTTTGAGAAACACTGCATTAAACACAACAACACACACTGTACACATTAAACACAACAACACACAATGTACACATTAAAAAATATTTATTAATGTTAGTTCTCATTGATTTTTCATCCATTTTTTTATGCATTACTGATAAGTAAAGACCACGCCTTGTTTTGAAAAGGTTGTGGTTTAAGGTTACCAGTGGGAATATTCCATTTGACGTCGCTTGTATCATTTTGGATGACTTCATCGCCTGCGCCGACATAACAAAAAAGTACTTTTTTTTTTTAAGAAATTGGAAATTTAAGGTTGAAATTTAATCGTGTTTGTTGCTATTTATCTTCTTATTTACAGTTATGATGATTTAAAGATGAAATTTGATGATATATTAGTTTGAATTTTGAGTTTATTAAAGACTATCCTCTGAGGATTGATTGATTGAATATTATCCTCTGAGGAACTGGAAATACTGTGCATTAAAAAGTAAATCAGCTACAAACATCCATCGTCACTGAACTATGCTTATAATACTCTGGTCTTCGAAAAATCATGCAGTAGCTCTCGTTATATTTCGGAGTCTGACTTAAAACAACATCAATCAAATAGTCTAAACTGCCGCTATGTAGTGCTAATCTATAAGCAGAAAACCAAATGTTTTAATAACTCTAATGAGCTGTTTTGCGATTTACGCCATTTGATTCAATCCAGAAAGTATTTATAATAATGAAAAAATATATTTATAATCATTTATTTGATTCTCATAAAAAGATCCGGTAAAAAAAAGTACAATTGCAACTAAATATTGCTGAATACATTGCGTTACGTTTAAAGTTATAGAAATTTTAGTTTAATTTAACTGTTTAAATTGAATTTAAAAGAAATTTTAGCAACATTTGAAAATAATGGATTTGTCGTTGTTTGATCGTTGATAAAAAACAGTGGTTTGCAAACAATGTTCCACGGAACCCTGGGGTTCCACGAGAATAAAATAAAATTCGAAAAAAAATTAATTAATAATTTAACCGTCTATATTCACGTTTTCTGTGGAGTCCTCGAGTATTGTAGCCGGGGATTGATTTTGGAGCACATAGCCCGCCAGAGCTTTTCCTTAACGAGTATTCATAAGTATTTATAAAACCGTGTTTCCCTACGCTGGTCACACCTCCCATGGGGGAGGGGAGCTAGGAAAGAATTTCGGCATCCGGCTCCCTCTCTTTCAAGTAATTTTCTGCAACTTTTACTATACTTTGTATGCGTTAGTTTCGGTACTATTAAAAGGGATAGAGGAAAAGCACGGTCAAGCTTTATGGCATGCTCAAGGACGAATGAAAAGAAGAGGACAGAATGACCTTGAGAAAAAGACCCTTTTTCGAAGAAAACTGAGGCAATCCTGCGTCACTTTGACTTCTGAACTAATTCTTTTAGCTTCCTGCGCTTGTACACACAAGACAAAATCCAAGAACGTGACGAAAAAGGTAGCTATATTACCATTTCCATTTTAGATTCTTAAGATTTAATGCCAAGGAATTTTAATCATTGCGTAAGTTAAAGTGATAAAATATTTTGTTGCATTTCTGCTTTTTCCATTTTATTTATTTGTTTATTTTTTGTTTTACAAACGTAAATATCAATAACTGTCACCAGTTTCTAAGAATATTTCCATGTTGATTAACATAGTATTTAGGTGTGTGTTTTCGTAGCTTGAATGTACTGTAACCTTCTTAAAACATTTTCGATTAGTATTGTTATTCAAATGAAAAAAAATATATTATTTACCTCTCGTATAAAAATAATTTCATTTGTCGCCTACAAAGCAATGGTCTCCAACCCCCGGTCCGTGGATCAAATACTACCGGTCTACACAAGAAACATTAAATTATTTCCATTTTATTTACTGTGGTGTATTTTTCTTGGTTTTGGGCTGCTTTTCTTATGAAAATCACTTTATATCCTTTGTTAAATCTCTTTATATTCATTTTTGGTGTAGCTATATGTTATTCTGATGACACGTTTAAATACTATTAAAATAAAATTATTATATCAAAACAATCTAACATATAAAGAATCAACTTCCTCCCCCTCAGCAAGCCGCGGTAAAATTATCCAATGTTGACCGGTCCACGGCGATAAAAAGGTTGGGGAGCATTTATAAAGGATGATAGTAGTTCCCGATAATCCGAAAAATGCAAAACATTTAACTGGGAGCTTTTGAATATACAAACATTAGTGTTCTGTTCTGTATTTATTCCATTTTAAAATTTGTACCATAACTTGATAAAAGGAATATTAAATAAAGAACTGTTTTGAATTAAGGTTTATACTGTTTTATATTGAAATATTCACCGATTTTTTTTTCGTCCTTAAAATTATAAAAATTTTTCCGCGGAGCCGTTATAACCGGATGTTCGATTAGCCGTGTGATTAGCGGGACTGTACTGTAGTTCCTTTGCAAAACATTTATGAGCTTTTGAATACATTCATTCATTATTTACCGTACTTAAAAGGATCCTAACAATAGCTAGAAATTGAAATACAACATAGTTATATTTATTATGATGATTTTGTTTGTAATCATAACATATTGGGATAATTTTGTTTAATAATAAGTGGACCAATTTATAATTGCATAATATTTAATTTATATTGCTTCAAATTGTTACAAAAATTTTGAAAGAAAAAAATAAGTTAATTTTACTTAAATAGACACTTTTTTCTTTTTATTGTATGTAACACGAGAAATAAGCGCATAATTTTTCTAATCTATTCTAAGACTGTTAAGACAGCCATTATTTTGTAAGATTAAATTTTAAAAAACTTGCACATTTTTTTTTTGCATGTTATTGTCATTTTAAGAGAAATTTTCGCGATACCTTCTTAATTAAGATCTTTTACACAGACAATTTGAAAGAATATTTAATACAATCAAATAATTAATTATATGTACAGTTATAATTAATTATTTGTATAATTATAATTACGTATATGTATAATTATAATTAATTATACGTATAATTATAATTAATTATTCGTATAGTTATAATTAATTATAAAAATAATTAAAAATCGTATAATCTCTTTAAAATGTTGTGCAACATTATATATGCTACTAATAAAGTTCATCAAAATGCATATTTCAAAAATTATAAAAATTGAGTTAGTAAATTAGTTGCAATTTAATTCGAAGAAATTTGAAAAAAATATTTTTTGAAACTTCAATATAAGATTTTAAACCAAAAAAATACGAATTTGTAACTCAATGCAAAAAAAAACCCTTTTAAATATATTGCAAATTTTTCGGACGTTAATATAAAATTTCGAAAGACGGCTATTAAATAGATCAGGGCTGTCCAGACCAGATGAGCTTCATTAATTCATCTTTTACAATCCTCTTTCAATATCAACATTAATATTAGTTGTTGCCAGATGCAGTGCGTGTGTAAGGGAGTTATCTAACAGTGAAGATCTATATTTAGATTTTATAAAATTCATCGTGGAATACGCACTTTCACAAAGATAGGCACTGCCCATCATCGAACCCATTTTTAAGCCAAGTTTGGTTAATTTGGGAAAACGCTCACCAAGGAGCTTAAAAAATTCTATTCCAGACTCCGTTCTGTCCTTGTAAAGGGGGTCTGATAGTAAGTCACATAACTCCAATTGATAATCAGTCTTTACATTTTCAATTGCAATTGTTAATGGATAAGTGAAAAGTGATATATCCCTCTCTAATTCTTTAAAATCGGCAAATCGCAGCTCAAATTCGACAATTACATCGTCAATATACTTCAGGTGATATTTAAAGGTACATCCTTCAAAATAAATCCCATCTCTGTGTAATGTTCTTTGCAACTCGGAAAAAAAGAAAAATTATTCTGCTCTAGTGACGTTTTGAACAATTTTAGTTTACTTCTAAAACCATTCCCATATTCATACAAATTGGCAATATTATGTCCTTTGCCTTGTAACTTCAAATTTAATTCGTTCAAGTGTTGTGTCATGTCAGTTAAAAATGCAAGATCAGCCAGGAATAAAGGATCTTGCATACAGTTTTGCTGTTCAGAAGTGTCTGGTTTTATTTCATTTCTTAGAAATAAAGGTACTTCTTTTCGTACAGCAAAAAAACGTTCAAGGCACCGCCCAGCACTAAGCCATCTTATTTCGGAGTGCAATAACATATCTCCATAGGTTGCATCAATTTCACTTAAAAAATCTCGAAATTTTCTATGAGTCGAAGCTTTGTTTCCGCCTCTAATTAGATTTGTTATTCTAACAATAATGTTCTTGGCATTCGTTTGGCGCAAAGATTTTCCACATAAGGCTTCCTAGTGTATGATGCAGTGAATCAACGAGCAATTAATGCCATTTTCTTTAAGAAGTCCCGCGAATCCTGTCGCTGTTCCCGTCATAGCTTTTGCCCCATCAGTTACAATGCAAGAATATTTTTGAAATCCTCCGCAGTCTTTGAGAGTTTTATTGACAGCTAGAAAGATATCAGCGCCTTTAGTTGTTCCGTGTAACGGTATCAAATTTAACATTTCCTCCATAATAGTAAAATCTTTTGAAATGCAACGAATAAATATTAATACTTGACTGATATCTGTCTGGTTGGTACTTTCATCCAAACGTATTGAGTAGTATTCGCAATCTAAAACGCGATCACATAATTTTTATCGAAACACTTTCGCCCATATCATCTACTCGTCGCGCCACTGTTTGGTGAGATAATGCTACAGTTTCAAACTTTTCCGCCAACTTTGGCTGCATGAAGCGTTGAGCCATTAAAACTGCGCATTTTTTCAATAAAATCCCATCACTGAATGGTTTTTTTTGCTTTGGCTAATAGTAGGGAAACTTCATAAGACGCAGCCAAGCTTTGTTCATTATCTGTACTCTTACTTTTGAAAACATACTTGTTTGATGCATTAGTTTTTTTTTTTATACTCGGCTACAATAGTTTTTCTTGCTTCACCGATAATTTTTTTTATACTTTTCTTCATGTAAAGTAGTATAGTGCCGTTTCACATTGTATTCCTTATTCACCGACAAAACCTGCATACAAATCATACACTGAATTTTATTGTTATTGTTGCAGATCAGATAGTCTATATATATATATATATATATATATATATATATATATTCCCATTTTTCATTAAATGCATGATTTTCAACACTTATTTTTCGCTTCTTCACATGCATAATGAGGTTTGTTATTTTGCAATAGAGTTCTATTAATTAAATCTCAGGTTTAAATTGACAAAAAAAATAAATAAATAAATAAAGATTACTAAATAGTTAAAAACACAAACTCGTCGCGTCAAATGACAACCAATAAATAAACGACAATCAACGGCCAGTATACGCTCGGCAATTTGGTGAACCTCTACGATTGACTAAAACTAGTTAAAAGTGAAATTTTCACCGTAAACAAGCGTACTGTCGTATTGTCGTCAAATGGGCACAACAGGCGCAATAAATAAACGCCAGCAATCCTTCTCAATGAAACAAGGCCAGAGGGCTGCCCGATTCCCGAGAATGGCAGTTCCTCGACAAGAATTCCCGAACGTCGCGGAGACGGACAACCGCGATCTGGCGAGAAGGCCTAATTTTCAAACTAATCAAATATGATTTCACCCCCACTAATCAAACTAATATCCTCTTATCTAACTGACAGAAATTTTTCTGTCAAGATAATGATACTCGCCCGACCCACGGAAGCGGGGAATTGATACGCATTTATCTATCTAAACGACATCCCGATTCACCACAACACAACGCATGTTTGCGTCAATAACCCAAACTAGTGTGACACCTTCTAGTTTTAGAGGAAAATGGAAAATTGCTCTCAAAAACGGAAGTCTTCTTTACTAGAAAAACACGATTAAACTATCCAGACGTTTACTTACACAACGAAAGAATCCCTTGGTCTCAGAGCACCAAATACATTGTGTTACGTTAGATAAAAAGCTCACTTTCAAACAACATATTACACGCATACGTGAGAACTTCATCAAGAAAGCGTTGTCTTAGTCTAAATTAAGGAAAATAAACTCATTTATTCTTCACAAGACCAGTCATTACCTATGCCTCTCAGTGTGGAGTTTTGGCTAAAACACACATCCAAAAATTAGAAGTACGCAAAAACAAAACCCTGAGACAGATTCTCAAAGCCGATTGGTACATGAGAAATTCTAGTCTCAGGAATGCCGAACTACAAAACAATTAAAAACTTCATGAGAAAAATAGCAAAAACATTCTTTACAAAAAAATAGATAACTCAGATAACATCTCGATCCAAAAGATCGAGAAATACACTCCAACGGATCCACACAGACCTAGAAACATACTAATTAATTAAAACCTAAATTTTATTTCTCATATTATTTTAATTCTTAAAAAAACACCATTTATTTCTGTAAATACATTCAGCACTGAAACAAAAATCTGCAAACAGGGCTACCAATCGCCCGATTGCCCGGTAGAATGGCAGTTGCTGACTCCTCGACGACGGGGGACCGAAGTCACCACATTAACGCAACAACAAATCAGAAAGCTCCTTCTCGCAACACGGGAGGGAGTTCATCTCATCTCATTCAACACAAACATAAAAAAGCTGCCTCCCCATTGGACGGCAATCAGCCATCCTGAGGTCCCTATTGGCGAAGAGATTTGTAACGTTTATTCTGATTCTTAAATTTAATTTTTCTGTCTTTAAATTATTCTTATCTTTAAATTTTTTAACGCGAAATTGAAAAGGGCAATGTTTTCAAAGTATCATGTCTCAATATTCTTTCCAGACAAGAGATGAAATAAGGCTCTAGCTAAACACGAGTCGGGATGGGACTCACAAATACGTACGCACGAATACGATTCAATATTTTAGTTATTTATTTGTAATACCATATACTATAAAAAAAAATCATTTCTACGAACAAAATTTGAAAAAAAAATGGGAAAATTTATTCTTCCGTTAAAATGTTAAAAGCACACCGCGGGCCACGCTTTGGACAGCCCTGTACTAGATAATTGATTTGAATATATAGTGATACCAAAATAATATAGAGTTAGCAGCTCTTAACAAGCAAACAACAAAGACTTAAAGCCTGAATAATTTCCACAAAGCATTTTTAAAATTAAGTTTCAATCTAATTAAAATATGTTTTATTTGTGATTAATACATAATGACTTTAATCCTCAATCGTTTAATAACAACGAATACAAATATAAAATAAGAGAAAAAACAAAATCTTGGAATAAAAAAAAATTAAGATGCTGAACATGAAATGCGTTTACAAATTACATCAATAGGTACAAAACAAGCTCATCCAATCATTAAAATTGAAAATTTTGTTTATATATAATTTTGTTTTGTAATAGCTTTTTCAAATTTAATTATAATATTATAAAAGAATAAACGTTTTTTTTTTCATTATATGTAATACCTAGAATATTCTATTATTTATGATACACAGTTCCACGAAATAATTTTATGCTTGCTAGTGCAATATTTTGCAGAACTGAACTGTTTTCTAATGGGAAACGCGACTTTTTTTCGTTTATAGATAGAGGGAGAGAACAAAAAAATCTGTAATGAAAGATTTGAAAAAAAAAAAAAAAAACTTAGTTCGTTCGAGTATTAGGATAAATCAGATAATTTACCAGTGAAGGAGAAGGACTAGTTTATCAACGTACGAAAAATTCAACATCAAAAAATCTACTATATTTAAGTAAGAACAGCTATCAATATACACAGGGATTTCTCACACCGTTATAAACATTTTAATGCCATTTACAACAACGTATTTATGGGGGAAATATTTCTCAATGAGTGGCTACAAAAACAAAATATAAAAACAAATTAAACGCTGAACATCAAATGGGACTACAGATAATTACAATAAACCTATAGACCTCGAAAGTTTGCATAAAAAAACTCCAGTAAATATAAATATCCCAGGTACAAAATTCACTATAAGGGTAGGTGAGCTAAAACCTAAATTAATGGTATTAATGAATAAGTTATCATATTAGATTATAATTATTAACGTTATATTAAAAAATTAATAGCAAATGCAATACATTCCTTTAATTGCCTTTACATAAGTTGCACATATTTATCTGCATTAAAGATTATATTAAAATATATACTTTAAGGATGGAATGGGCTTCTCTGAGAACACCGTAGGATTTCACGAGTCGGAAGTTTGAAGACCACTGATAGAAATAAATAAAATCACAAGTAGAGAAAAATAAAGCTATTTTGAAGTTTAATTTTTTTATGCACTGCGACCAAACATTTAATAAAAAATAGCGATACTTACGTATTTTCGCAACCGCATAGGCGACATTATATGAATCGAAACAAATGGTTGCCATTTCAGCGTTTACGACACATGCGAAATCGGGATTACCGACTTGGCGAGTTATCTTGAACGTTGACATTGTTACGATAGTACGTAAGTACCAAAATGACTTTTTCTCGCGTATCTCTGGATAATTACTGTAATGGGCTTAATTGATGACAGTCACATGATAAATGTAAACACGTGTTCCCTAATGAATTCAAAACTTACATTAGTTTTATACGTGTTGTTTTACTTATAAAATTTAGAAATAATTACAAATTTGATAATTGGGTAAAATTTTCCAAGTATTTAGATTCTTCAAAATGTTTTTCAAAGTTGAACAAAAAAAAATTCTTTTAAAAATTCTTGTCCGTATTTTTAAATCACGTGCATTTTGTCTTTCTATGTGCGCTGTTATTGTTGATAAATATATATTTTTATAATTAAATTTCAGCAAAAAGTAAAAGTTGACAACGTCGAAGAACGTGAACTGTGACATGTGATCAGTGCAGGTTTATCTTTTGGGCGCTTGGGGCGGGCACCCAGGATTCCGGAAGAGCCCAGATAAGCTGGACTACCCGGATCAAAGAGACCCTCCTTGAATCCAACAGTGCCAATGGGGCCCGTAGATCTTCTGCACCTCGGGCCTAAAATGAGTTTCCATCGGCACTGCATGTGATTCAGTTATCGTAAGACTATGACGTCACATGAATTTAGCCCATTGTCAACCGGACGTTGTATTAATTCTTGATATTACAATTCAATAAGCAATTTGTATCGATATTAAAATTTGCCTTCACTATTTTTTTAGAAGTAATGAAATGTTCTACGGATATTTTCAATAAATGCAGGCAACAACAAAAGGAAGTTTTACAATCTATTATTTTTGAAAATAACCTTCTTTTATTAGAACTTGCTCGTATTTTTTCTGCTTTCTAAATCATGTCTACGTCATCGAATCCTTTTTTTTAAAAATGATATACAGTAATACTTCGACTTACGAGAACCCAGAGTTACGGGATTTTCAAATATCGCCAATTCTTCTTTTGTTCGAAGGCTACACAAATTCATGTTTTCCTGTTTTTTCATCCCTGAAACTCAGGCGGAATCAGTGCTAGAGCCTGATGAAACTGATAATGTTATTGAAGGAGTTAAAGATATTGCCAGGCAAATAAATTTAGAAGTGGATAATGAGAACATTCAAGAACTGTTAGATTTCAACAATCAGGAGCTGAAAATGGATGAGCTCCTAAAAATGCATGAGCAAGAGCAAGACATTAAAGAACTTGAGTCTTTAGATCCAGTTTAATCAGATCAAATGACGGCTGGGAATTTGACAGAAAGCCTCAATTTAATTGAAAAAGTTATAAATTTTAGAAAATATAGACGTCAACGAATAGCGTATTTTTTCAAACAAAACAAGGGGGGGGGGATGAATTATTAGCATGCAACGAGAGACTTTTGCAGGAGAAATAAAAGAATTTTTGAGCCAGCAAACAACTTCGTAAGATTTTATGAAACCTACATCACACACAAAATAACTTTAGCTTACGTTTTTATAATTGTGTTATCTAAGATGTCATCAAACATTTAATTTTTCAAAAATATTTTTTTTGTCTACAACCCCAACTAAAATTAATTTATTTGTTTTTTTATGCGAAATTATACCTCCACTTTTGCGAATTCGGCTTACACAGTTATCACTCAGCCCTACCTTATTGCATAAGTTCGAGGTATTACTATATTACTTTAAACTGTCATATTTTTTGCCTGCAACAATTTATAAAAAAATCCTTCAGAATTTTCTTATCTGTTCTAAAACTTTTTTTCTTCTCTTCTTCATTTTTTTTTTGAAATTTTGAAATTACTAAAATATATTTTTCGAATTCTTAACGAATTCTTAATTCTGACGAATAAAATTAGTTTCAGTTCAAATGCATTGCAATAAGAAAAATAATCGCATTACTTACAAACATTTTGTAAAAAATATATTTGAAACTATATTTATGTACTGCATAAAGCTCCATTCAGAGAGCAAATATAAGACTTATTTATCACTAGGTATTAATTAGTATTAAAACAAATTTCCAACATTAATTTGTATTTGTCCCGTTATTTTTTCAGAACTGTAACATCATAGATGGAACTAGGCATTAATTGATTATCAGTGCTTTTACAAGAAATGATAAGCGTTAATTTATATGTCGTTAAATATTAATCGTCACCGAAACTGTTGGCCTTTGCTCCTTTCGTCATGCAGATTTATCTGTGTTAACTGCTAACCGTATCTGACGTCATTGCAAATCGTGTTCGTTTTTCATTGGTCCTGACGTCAGAGGCGGTTAGTATATGCATGTATTTTTCTTTATGGAATCAGGTGAGTTCCAGATATGTATGCTACCAAGGCAGAGGACTTTAAATTAATTGGTGGAAATTGTTTTTTTGTTATATTATCGTATTTTTATTTATGCACCAAGTGATAGTCTACGCCTTGTGATGTTGAAATATTTTAATAAACTTAAAAATTCAACAACTGCGTGCTTCCCTACAGAGTCAAACCACACGTTACCTGCAAACTTCAGGTAACAAAAACTCGTCTTTAGCTGAATACCGATAGCAACAAACTGTTATGTTGACGATTGATTCGACAAATAAAACTATTATTCTTATATTCAAATTCATATCGTATCTTACATTCTATATGAAATTTATATAATTTACGAACTCGTATTCCTTTGAGTAAGGACTCTGTTTCACTATAAAACGGCCTGTCACACACAATCATCTAGTAGATATAAAAAATATTACTGGTTAGGCTTAACTATTATAGAATACAACATATTAGACCAAAAGTATTTGACATCTAATTATCTGTATAAATTCAATACTGCGATCAAGAATTAGTTCATTGAAATACAGACGCATACTTGCTTGGTTTCTGTAAATAAAATAAAACAAATTTTGTGTAAAAATAAAGTACCTACGTATTATCGCAGTCGCATTGGCGACATTATATGATATGAAGCCCATGGTTACGCGAGTACGATACGTGCGAAATCGAGGTTGTCAACTTAGCGAGTTTTCTTGAACATTGGCATTGTTGCAATAGTACGTAAGTACCATACATAATTGTAAAAGAACAAGAAAAGAAAAAAAATATACATACTGTTTCGATATAAATCACACTGACACCAAATATTAACAAAAGCAAGGAGCTCGACATTTCGACCATATGAGAAATTGTGAATTCTAACTGAACTAGTATCAGTGGCTTGTCTTTTATACCTTCTAGTTTAATTAAAACACCAATTTATAAAAATTAACAAGTGTTTTCAAGTGATGTATAGAACATTTCTTCAAAGAAAATATACAAAATTGCAGCTGCTTTTCTTCGAATAGAACATTGTTTTTTACGAACGATAAATCTGGATTGCAAGATGTTTTTTAACGTAAAACTGCTACCTTTATAGTTAGGGATTAAATTTCAATGGAAGTTTGTTAACGAAACGAGAAGCATGTATATTTGTCGTTTTTTTATTTTATAGTATTAATTATTTTGTACTCACAATGCCTCCTCCTGTGAGTGTGTGTTGCACAAATCTTCAAATTAAAAACTTCTTTTTATACTGAAATTTGAAATGAAGAATGCACATTTTTAGCGCTTATTTAAAAATATTGTGCAGAATGTTCACTATTTGCATTTTAATTAAAATATTAGGGGGACCGAGAAATTATGTTGTTTTTTTACAGTAAATTCTAATAAATAAATTTCTTACAAGTTTTTCTTTTTAGTCAATGATGTAATCATCCTCGTTGGCAACAACCTTTTACCATCTAGTGTGCAAATTTTCAATGCCGGATTGATAAAAATCGATTGGTTTTTCAGTAAAATATCTGGAGATGGCATTTTTCATATCATTCAAATTTTAAATTTTTTTGTTTGTTAAGAAGTGTTGCATTGAATGGAATAAATGGAAATCCGTTGGCGCAATGTCAGGCGAGTATGGTGGATGAGGCAATACCTCCCACCCCAATCCATTAATTTTTTCCAGCGTTTTTCTTGCGCAGTGCGGTCTTGCATTATCGTGTTGCAAAATTATGCCTTTTCTATTGATAATCGCTGGATACTTTTCAATTAATGATTGATTTAGTCAATCTAATTGTTTACAATAAAGGTCTGCATTAACAGTTTCTCCAGGTTTAAGCACTTCAAAATGGACGATTCCACAAATACCCCACCAAATACACAAAAGCGCCTTTTTTGGATGCAAACCTGGCTTAGCAGTCCTTCGTGGCGGTTCATTCGGAGAGAGCGACTGTCTTTTGCGTTTTGGATTATCATACAGGACCTATTTTTCATCTGCAGTGATCAAGTGATCAAAAAACGGTTCTGTATTGCACCATTGAAGCAATAAGTTGCATATCGTAGATCAATTAGCTCTGTTTTCTTCAGACAGATTATGCGGAACCCAAACACCTGTTCTGTTTGTTTTACCAATGTGTTGCAAATGTTCTTGGATGGTCGACCAAGGCTGGTTAAAAGCATTTGACAATTTCTCGATTATCTGACACGGATTTGCTTCCACTTGCGCCCTTAATAACGTCATTGTCTAAAGTTGTTGGTCTTCCTGATCGATGTGAGTCGGAGAGATCGAAATTACCGGATCTGAACTTTGAAAACCACTTTTGGCATTTACTAGCATCTAAGACACTTGGGTAAACATCGCAAATGTTTTGGGTAGCAACTGTTGCATTACTATCCTTGTGAAACTCCAAAAGCATGCAATGGCGGATATGAATCTCTTCTGATATTTGGCTAGCCATTTCACTCAAAATGGGGGAAGAAAATTTAAGGTTTAGGTTTTCACAACTAAACAAGTCACTTTAACTTTGAAATGTCTCTGGCACAACTATTCAATAAACTCATAAACGGTAAAACAGCATTGACATGCTCAAAAATGACATTACTATTCTGCCCCCCTAGTAGTAAGCCACAGGGAAAAGAGAGTTCAATTATATATTTTAAATTCCATATGCATTTTTTTTCCATGTAAGTTTTTAACTTTTACTGTCAATAGTAAAAGAAAAGAAGAATGAAAAATGTGACATTTATGATATAAGCGCAAAAAGTTTCACATTTACATTTTATGATAGTAGGGAATATAAAGGAGAAAAAAGTGACTCACACAACTCACTCATCACGATGTCTCCGGAATTATTAGATCTACAGATATAAAATTTAGTAAGCGTGTTTCTATCTTTTGTTCTGTAGAGATGCGATGAGGACGGGTTTTGTGAAAATCGATTCTCAAGGGGAAGTTTTAGGGGTCCTTAAAGAAGAAAAAAATCCTGCTTTTGAAATATTAGACTTAAAATTTTGAAATTTGACAAACATACTCATCTGTTGGGTAAAGATACGCCAACTACGTGTTTCGTGATATTCGACCCCCCAAGGAAAAATGGATAAAGAACCAATGAGAGCTAGTATTTATTTACATTTTTTGTGTCTATTGTGTGTTGTCGCCTATAAAGCCTGTTTGGCGACACGGAAAAGTACAGAAGTTGTTTATATTAAACAATAATATCTTAAGCAATTTAAAAGTGTGAATGCTATATTTTTCCTTTATTTCATAAGTTTGCTGTCATCTAATGTTATCTAATTACTAAAATCACATAATGAACTGCATTTGAAGTCTTTTTAATGAAAAATTATCAAGCCAAATAAATAAGAAGAAATTATCTAATATCTTAGTAATAATTAGGCAATATAATATTATTCTTTACTTTTTATACCGTTGACCAATTTTGCGGAATGAAAAGACGCCACCAATTCAAAAAAATGTCGCCGCCGTTATTATTATGTTTAACATGCGTGGGAATGATTTTCTACTAATGGCTGCATATCGCGGCATTTGGCGACGTCTTTTAAATTGAAGAAATTGGGATCGACCGCATAGTGCGTGAATACCGCATTTATATAAATATCTTATATATCAAGCAAATGTTTTTTGAGGCTAAGTTGATTAATTCTTTTCACCATCCTTGCTTGTTTTATTAGTTACTATTTTAATTTTAAGAAATATATTTAAACTGGAAAAGAAATTCTTTTGAAGTTTTTATTGTATTGAATAAAAATTCTCAAAAATAATTACATATTTTTTTTATCCATTAATGCATTGTATCAATTTATATTTAATCAAAAATCAATGAAATGATTGAAAAGTTAAATTATTCAAAATTCTAAGACAATTGTGGTACCGCCAATTTTTTTCTCGATGTCTTCAAAATATTTCACTTGGCTTCAGCCATTTGGCTATTTTGAAGCCAAAAAATTTCATATTGCAGTGAATAGTTAATACTTTAGATTCCTTAAATTATTCTTCCTATTCTTTTTTCACCTCAAATCTTCAGAGGAGCTGAATATGTTTTTCATGCTAATTTTTTTCATCAAAATGTAAAAAAATTTTGGTACTTTGCGTTACACAGTAATGTTCACAAGATCACGCGTGTAAGCGCCAATATGGTAACCATATACCTAAAACAAAATCGTAGATTTCCCTGCGAAATCTGATCGTTTGTTACAGTGGAAAGTTTTATTTTTAACTTTGTTAAAACTGGAATTTTATGGTAAATAAAAATTCAAAATAAATTTTAAGAAAAAAAAGGTTTTAATTATTTTTAAGGTTATTTTTTCTTTCTGCCGCATTTCAGTTCAAAATTTTTCAGATACGTATTTCGAATTCGTTTAAATACTAAATATATGTATAACGAACCTTTTCTTTATTTATTGATGTATTAATTATGCCATTCGTATTCCGAAAATTTGTTTCTGTGTTCTTATGAATTTATTATAAAATTCTTTACTGAAAACAGTTCAAATAACAAAAGGAATAAACTGTAAGTAACCTTTCTTTTTTTTAAAAAAAAATTAATTCTCTTTTTTAAAATAAAATTCCATTATAATGTTATTTGAACGTAATATTTAATTCATGGAATTAAGTATCATTTCACCGTTCGAAACGAAATTCCGAAATTTTATTACAAATGCTATATCGAATTTCTTTTCCGAAACTCTTCAAAGTATACAAATCTCATTTTAATCTTGAGCCAGGAAACGAAAATTATTTCGAGACGGCTTTCAATCGAAAAGTTTTTGTCTCACAGTCGACGATAAATTCTAAAACATAACAGGAAATTATCGCAACAGCTCTATCCAAGAGCATGCGCAGAAACCCAGTAAAAGAGTACCTGTTGAGTGAAAAAAGAATTTTTTTATTTTGTGTGTTAAGATCATTCTCCATTTTAATGATAGCATTAGTAAAGTTAAAAGAGAACCACTTGTTTAGTTTACACCAACTAAATACGTCTCAAACGAATTATTCCTTGGAAAAATATTAATCACATAGTGGCTAATTCATTCATCTGTTCGTTTTCCGGCTTAATTGGCGTTTTTCTTCTAAGGGGAAATTCCCTTTGGTACAGCTTTCGCAAAAGATATCTCACCGCGCGTGTTCGTAGCTGATAGCGATAGAACCCCGAACACGTGTAGGGTTTATAACAGATTTAGGATAACAAATGTCATCAAATAGTGAGTATTATTTTGATGTAGTATTATTTGAATCAAGGAAGAAGTTAGTCAAGTTTTGATTTATTGAAAACTATTATTCGATTTTGTAAAAAGATACTTGTTGCATCAGAATTTTGTGGGAAGCATTTAGAACTCTAGATTATTACTATTTATTACATTTGCTGTAATTTTTAAAAATGTATATGAATAAGAATGCATTTTTTTGTGTTTGTAGTGTAAACCAGTTTGCTTATCTAATACAGAACTGAGATAAATAAATAATGTGTTCAAGAGGCATTTAAACTTCTTAAATAACAGGGATAATGAATGTTTAATATATTTTTAAAAATTTATGTTTGTTGCGATTGAAATGTACAAAAATAATTCATCAAATTATTTGAAAGTATTAGTATTTTACATATATGTGATAAGTATGTGTGCTATGAATATGCTATGAATGGTTTAATTTGGAATCTATTAAAAAAACATACTTCAAACTTTTTCTGTATTGTATATTTATTGTATAGTGAATTTATAGTTTATTTTGACATGATTTTTTAAAGATAATTGTTTGAAGTATGCTCAAGAATATTGAACAAAAATTGGAAAATATAATGAAATAAATACTTAATGGAAATTCTTTCATGTGAGGAAAAATTTTCATTAACCTGGTAGACTCATTAAAAGGATTCTTAATTTTAAGTAACTTGTATACATTATCTGGATTGAAAAACTGACATTTTGCTATATTAAAAAATGTTAACGTCTTATGACTGAGCATGCAGTATGTAAACTCGCACCCACACATAATGTATGGATTGTATTACTTTTATATTTTTATCGATCTTACGAAAATATATTTGTGCCTAGAATATTTTGCGCTTCGTCAAACATTAATTATTTATATATATATGTAGTGTACTGACATGATGTTTTTTTCTTTTGCAGAGTAATATTCTTAAAAATTATGAATGTAAATTTAATGCTGGTCGAACAAATTAACAAATTATGAATCGAGTATTTTTGTCTTGCATAATGAAGATAAAAAAATGTAAAGAATTCTATTATGAAGAATTTTAAGAATAAAAATTGATGATAATTGAATAACTTTTATCAAATTTACATTAAATAAAAATTAGTTTTACATGATATTTATAAATGCAAGCTACACCTCTCCCCCCCTTTTTTTTTGCATTTTGTGAAGTGTCTAGATACGAGAATGATATAAATTAAAATCAATTTTCTTTGCTCGTATGGGGAATGAATGCATTAACTTTCTATGCTACTTAGTATCAAGAAGTACTTGTAACCTAGTAAAATGTCATCTTATTTGATCAAAAATCTTCTGGAAACTTTTTTTTTTTGTTGATGGGTATAAAAACGTGAAAATAAATGCATAAAAATTCTGGAACACAATTATTTTGATTTACATGGGTATCTGCTTAAATCAGTGATCCTCAGTCTCAGCTTGTGTCGCGCCAAATTCTTAGGGTTCCGCCTAATTTTTTTTTTAAACTATGAATTTTACTCTGTGAAAAAAAAAAGAAAAAAGTCCGGAACCGAATCATTCATCCATTTTATAGAAACAAACTAAGAGGATTCGTGGTATATTTAACTTATACTTTCTTGGATAGATGGATATAAAATAATTTTATCGGATTCGTAATCCATTTGTGACAACGGATACATTTGTGTACGAATAAACTTATAAGAGGAAAACTAATTTCACTCAGCAATAATCGAGATCTTTAATTTCAAAACATTCGAAAGAGTCAATTAATTCCTTTAATATTAAAATTTGAGGCGATTATAACATAATAGCATAAAAGCATTAGAAATATTGTTACAATTTTCTACATCATATTTGCATGAATTCGGATTTTCAGTATTAACAACTGTAAAAATGAAAAAAAATAAAGAGAATTTTTTAAATGTAGATGACGAAATGAAAGTGACATTATTTTTACAACTAAATATAAACGAAATTATGAAAAAAACATCAAGGTCATATTTCCCATTAAATGTATTCTTATAATTAATTTGTAATTAAGTTTTTATTAATCATTTTGTTGTCTTTGTCGTGCGTATTATTTTATATAACATTGAAAATTATTGTCATAAACTATTTTACATAATGTATCTACAGCTAAGTAAAATTATTTTAAACTTAATTTAATTGTTAATGTGCCGCCAAATTTCGAAATTGTTAAAAGTGTACCGCAACAAAAAAAAGTAAGATAAATTTTTTTTAAGTCGATTTCTACTTTGAATGGATGAATAGAAGATATTTTATTAATGATTGAGAATTTGAACAAGATAAATTTATATAAATATCGTGAGAGTGTGAGCTAATAGTATGAATTGGAAAAAGTCTGAGAATCAATGACTTAGATCAGGGGTGTCCACTCAAAAAAATTTTAAATATCAGATTTTTAAAGTTTTTTTTTTAATTTGAAATTATTTGAGGGAATATATATATATATATATATATATATATACAATGTATTTGCCTGTTACCTGTTCTTGTTTTAAAATAAATCCTTTTTGATAATAGAAATGTCCTTTAGATTAAAATAGATTTATATTTTATCAAACTGTTACATATTTGATTTTACTATAGTAAATTACCTTTTTAATAAATTTCGAATTTCATTATGTATATCTTTTACTATGGATGGTACACATGATTCTCTATGTGTGCGACTTCCGTTTCTCCTCTTTTTCTGTTTGGAGTGCCCAAAAAACAAGAGACAGTCTCTCTCTCTCTCTCAGGGATGGTTTTTAAAGAATATTCAGGACGGTTAAGATAAAGGACAATGAGAAAACTTAATATTTGCGAATGACAACACTATCAAATTTCAACAATGAGTAACGAAAGATCAATACAATAGGAACACCTTAATTTTCAAGAAAATGGCAACTGTAATATTTTAAAAATTATTTGATCATTGTTTTATTATATATAAACATTATTATATTTTCTATGTCTGTATACATGAAAAATAATGATAACAATAATAATAATCCATTCTGTTTTAAATTTTCACTCCAATAAATGTTTTTTGTTTCCTAATCTGAAATAAAGGCACATATTTTTATGTGCGGCCTGCGAGATAGTAATGTTTTTCCGAAGTGGCCCGCAAGGTCATTTGGGTTGGACACCCCTGGCTTAGATGATAATTTGTAACAAAAATAGTCAAGCATAGAGGTTTCAGTTGTTTACTGAAGTTTAAATATTGTATCTGTGGTTAAATATCTTATACCATTACTTTCTGTGAAAATAAAAAAATGAATTAAAATTTTTACTGTGTTAATGATTAAGTAATTTTTGAAAATAAAATTTTTTTATTCTAATGTTAAAATCGATGGATGAGACAAAATTCAGGACATTTTCTCTATAATGTACGTTTTCTGTTTTGCCCGTAGATTAAAAAACAACCCCCAATGCTTTATATCAGTAACATTTTTATAAGGATGAACGCCAGAAGTGCAAAATCTTGATTTTTGCAATTATTTTAAATTTAATATATTTCCATTACTCATTAGACACACTGGGGGATCTAGATGAAATGTTTTTAAAAGTAATTTTTTTTTTTAAATAAAGAACTTCTGTATGTAAAGTTTTTTATGGATTTAAAGGATGAAATTTTTATGATATAAGTTTGAAAAGCTTCGCTGACGAATTTATTGATGACTAAAACAATCTTCTTATTGGCTATAAAAATTAAATACCCTTACTGTAGTTTTTTTATTACTATATTGCTATTTTTTAGAATACACAGTTCTTTTTATTTTTGTCTACAATCAGTTACTCAAGTAGAAAAAAACCCCTAAAAGTAATAATAAAAAAACCTGACTTTTAATGCTTGAAGAAAATATGTATTTCCGGTATGAATAATTTGTAACTTGCGGATTGTACCTCAATAGAAAAAACTGTTTATCCTCAAAAAATATAAATACATACTGCAATTAGTTTTGAAAAACGAGAGAGAGAGAATGCATTTTTCTTATTTTATTTTCTCTCTCTTTTGCTTATATTTTTGCACTTGAAAAAAAGTAAAAATCACATAATTGATCCTTAAAAAAAGCTTAAATGTTTTCAATTTCTGAAAAGGTTTTTTACCCTGTCTGTCCACGGCTATTATTAATTAAATAAAACATGTATTCTCAAAAACAAATTGGATTAGTTCCTGGCTGTGTGTAACATCCTAATATCTAGTCTAGTCTAGATATCTAGATCTAATATATATATTATAAATGCGAAAGTTTTGAGGATGTTTGTGGGTCTTTCACGCAAAAACAACTGAATGGATTTTAATGAAACTCTTTACAGTAATATAACTTATACATCAGAATAGCACATAGGCTATAATTTATAGCATAGACTATAATTTATAAAGATATTGTATGAAGTGTCCAAAATATAACGATATTTGTCGAGTAAGTTGGAAAAAATTCTGACATCTACAACCAATTCTGGCGTGCGCTGCAAAAAAGCCCACGTCAGCATACATCAATCTTTTGTTTGGGAAAGAACTCTTTTTGTTTTGGCTACGCAAGGTGCTCGCTTCTAATTAATTCCTGTAAACAGCATAATCCCTAATTTTTTTTTATTTCAGAATAAAACTAAGTTTTGAAGAGAGAGGTTGTTATAAATCTCTCTTTATTTTAATGTTTTTTTTTATGATTTTATTATGCACATTTGTGGTAGTAAGAAATTCATCTGTTTTCCAAGTAAATGCTTTTATCAGTTCTGATACTTAAAGGAAATAAACTTTCTCTTTCACACTGCATCATTTGGACAAATTTTCAAAATTTGTTTGTGATTAGTAGTTAACTATAACGCTATAATTTTAATTGAATAGGCAGATATAATTATTTTTATGCTTAAAAACGCAATAACTATTGTACTGTATTTTTTGGAGTGCGAGAGTGATTGAATATTAATGTCGCACTGTTCAGCTACACGAGGGCTTTTGGCAATGGATCACGTAATTTTGAACCATGGTCAAGTGACGTGGACGACACCTGAGCTGGCACCCTCTTCTCCTAACCACCACACTCTACCAATACTTAGCAGGAATATTCTTTGAAGTCCACTCTTCCAGGATACACTCAGGAACATTGAAAATAGCGACCCAAGAAGGAAGCTAAGTACAATCGCGAAAATTTGCAAATAAGTACAGCGTAATGTGATATGCAAATGATCCAAGTTTTGTACCAATACACATGCCCATACACGCCGAAGGGGCGCTACAATCAGGAAGAGGGTGCTATATAAGCCAGCGCGAATTCGAAGATTCATAAACGTGACAATTACCCGCCGATTGTAGGAAGACTTTGGTAAGCGAAACATGCCAGGTAAACGCGCGCGCGTGCTAGAAGACATTTCTCAAAGTTAACCGAGTTTGAGAGAGGCCTGATCATCGGGATGAAAACTGCAGGCTGGTCGACGTGCCGTGTTGCTGACCAGGTGGATCGTTCGGAGTGTTGCGTTAAAAATTGTTGGGAACAGTGGACACGAAAAGGTACCCACACGCGGAAAACCGGGTCTGGAGAGACCAAGAAGACCACGAGGAGAGAGGATCGAATGATCGTGTGGCAAGCACTTTTGGACCCCACAGTGACTCGTTCAACGATACGAGCTGACGTAGGCGTAGAAATTGTTTCACAAACAATTTCCAGACACCTTCCAGAAGCAAATCTTAAATCCAAGCGCCCTTTCCGTGCACCCACTTTACCACCTGACCATCGGCAACTGCGTCTACAGTGGTACCAAGCCAGATTAATGTGGAATGTCACAGATTGGCAAAAGGTTGTGTTTAGTGATGAATCCCGGTTTGTTTTGGGGACAGATGATAACCGTGTACGAGTGTGGAGGCGCCCTGGTGAGCGGTACAATTCCCCCTCACTGTTCTACGTCACACTGCCCGCGCAGCTGGTGTAATGGTCTGGGGGGCCATAGCCTATGATAGCCGGTCCACTTTAATTGTGATGCGTGGAACCTTGTGAGTGAGTGAGTGAATATTAACGTCGCCCTGTTCAGCTACACGAGGGCTTTTGGCAACAGACCACGTAATTTTGAACCATGGTCAAGTGACGTGGATGACACCTGAGCTGGCACCCCCTTCTCCTAACTACCACACCACACCAACTTAGAAGGAATATTCTACCCATACTTAGCAGGAATATTCTTTGAAATCCACTCTTCCAAGATATATGGCAGCACGGGTTCTATGATGAGTACTTCGGCGGGGAAGGAGAATAGTTTTGTAGCAGAAATTGTGTTTTCAGCTGACGGCGTTTTCAGCGGAATGCAAAGATAATCATTTTTGTCCCGAAAAAATTGTTAATGTCAAAATTTAAGTGTCTTATGTTTTTGTATGTTAATGAAGACATTAGAAAACGATTTGACTATTTATTTTAAGTGAAAGTTGTATATAATTAATTTTACAGTGAATATCTTTAATTAATTAATCAGCTGTAATGGTTTAAATTTCCCAAAGTTGAGTATTTTGTTTATGTATATCTCTTGTTTTTCAATGCAGTGATTCCCCCCCCCCCCCAAAAAAATATTGCAAAAAAAAACTGCAGTAAATCATAATGCGGTAGATAAAGGGTTAACGTGTACTTCTCCCCTACACGGCGGGTCTTTCAAAGTTTTAATAAAGCTCGAGCTATGAAAGTAGCTAGACATTTTTGCCAACTTCATTCTATCGTCAACATTTCCCTATGTTTTTCATTGAATCGCCATTATAATTTAATAAACGGCGTTGCTTGGGAATATTACAATTTTAACATAAAATAAATACAACAGATAATAATATTAATGTATTACACTTTCAGGTATAAATTATTTACACTATTTTAAACGTTCATTACACAAAACTTTTAAAATTGTGTTACTTTTGTTGAACAGAGATCAGCTTAAGGAAGTATTTTCAAAAATCGACCCTCAAGAGAGTTACGGGGAGTTATTAATAAAAAAAAAATCCTTTTTAGCAGCTATTAGAAAGCTATTATTAAAGACTTAAAATTTAACAAAGGGGTGTTTTTTTTTTTGCCTTTCTTTTTTTTTCAGCTGAGATATGCAAAAAGCTTTTTTTGTTTAATTTGCAATTGACGTAAAATTAGCTCATTAAAAACTTTTTTTTCTTTATCCTTCCATCTGTGTTGTTCAATATTTAAGTTCACCCGTGCGAAGAACGGGTATATCAGCTAGTAAATATATATTTCAAACAAAAAATATGTGTAACATCTCGTTCCACTTAAGAATAATTGTAATATTGCACTCTTCATTTCAATCTGATGTTTTAACAACATACTCGTATGTTAACGAACTCTTTTAATTTGAGATTCTTTTAATGTTTGGGAGGCATGTGTAAAAGACTTAATAATCAAAATATTCACAAAACTTTTATATATCTGGGTATTTTATACTAGTTGTAATATAAGTTTCTTAAAATTAGAAATACACTGACGGAAAAAAATCCCTACACCAAGAAGGACTTGTGTTGGATAAACGAAATTTGGTAGACGTATTTATACATTTGAAAGAGATGACATCGATTCAAATTTCGCGTTAAGTTTGGCACCAGTAGCATCACTCAGAACTTAGCAAATCAGGGCTGCTTTAAATACATGTTATAAAGTTCATGATCGTTATTTGTCTGTCAAATTTGACGTATTGAGTTGGTATTAGCCAAGAATGCCTTTAAAAAGATGAAGAACCCATTATCAACAGCTTACCGAGTTTGAACGAGGTCGTGTAATAGGGCTACGAGAAGGTGGACTTTCTTTCCGCGATATATTGTAGAAAGACTTGGCCGGAATGTATCCACTGTGCATTATTGTTGGTTGCAGTGGTCAGGAGATGGTATTGCCTCAAGAAGATCTGGCCTTGGCCTCGTGGCACTACTGAGAGAGAAGACCGCTGTATTCGACGTACGGCTGTGGCGCATCGTACTGCTTCTGCGACAGAAATTCGAGCTACAGTTGGTACCACAGTAACATAACGAACTGTCAGAATTCGGTTACTTCAAGGACAGCTCCAAGACAGATGCCGTGGCCGCGGTAGCCGAGTGGCATAGGTATCGGATCGTGGTTTGCCTTGTCACGAGTTCGAGCCCAGTACCACTAAAGACCCGCCGTGTAGGGCAGCGATGCACGTTAAATCTGTCGAGAGCTGAAACGTCCCGTTGGTGTGGTGTGGTAGTTGTGACAGGGGGTGCCAGCTCAGGTGTCGTCCATGTCACTTGACCATGGTTCAAAATTACGTAGTCCGTCGCCAAAAGACCTCGTGTAGCTAAAACAGTGCGACGTTAATATTCAATCAATCAACCAAGACAGATGCCCTGTAGCCTGATTCCACTGACTCCAAGCCATTGCTGTTTTCGGCGCCAGTGCTGTCAAACCAGAGCTCATTGGAGGACTGAGTGGAGATCTGTTGTGTTTTCTGATGAAATGTTCTGTCTTGGTGCCAGTGATGACCATGTGTTGGTCAGAAGAAGGCCAGGGAACGTCAACAGAGCCAAACTGTATGCAGCCTAGATACACTGGACCTACACCTGGAGTCATGATCTGGGAAACAATTTCCTATATGACAGCAGGAGCACTCTCCTGGTTATCCTAAACATACTGACTGTAAATTTGTACGTCAGTCTGGTAGACCTACCTTAAGTACTGCCATTCATGAACAACAATAAAGGTGGAGTTTTCCAACAGGATAATGTTCACCGTCACACCTCTGTTGCGACGTAACGTGCTCTACAAAGTGTTGACATTGTACCTTGGCCAGCGAGATCACCTGATCTGTCTCCAATTTAGCACGTATGGGATATCATTGGACGACAACACCAGCAGCATCAGCAGCCAGCTTTGATTGTCCCAGAATTGTCACAACAAGTGCAACAAGCATGGAATTCCTTACCACAAATTGACATCAGGCACCTGTATGTCACAATGCGGGCACGCTTACATTCACACAAAATTCTGGAGGTTATAACGGCTGTTAATGTAACAGTATTTCACGTTTGAAATACTTGAGCTTAAATTTAGGCCATGTGTTAGGCCAACTCAGGTGTCGTCCTCGTCATGGTTCAAAATTACGATGTCCGTCGTCAAAAGCCCTCGAGTAGCTAAATGGCGTGACGTTAATAATTGCTCACTCACTCCAGCCCGGCTGAAGTCGATAGATTTTCTGGACGCGAAAATCGTAGGCATGCATGTCATATGATTATGTGGCATGTGAAAGATCCCTTGAGTATCAATTTGGCTCTGGTACTATCGGCAATATTTAGCATCCGACGAGAGCTTGGATTTAAAATTAATTCATCAACGCTACCTCATTTGGTAGCAATGATGTAACCATGAAATGGCTCTCACATTCAAGGACTTGTGTCTGCAAAGTAAAATGTAACTCCATTGTGGAAAAAAAACATTTTTCAAATCATATGCTTGTTTAATGATTTTTACCAAAAAGTGCGAAATGATTATTAAAAATTATATATTCATCCTGAGATATGTGGACAAAGAACTCAAAATATGTTAGCCTTTCATTTTAGTTTAATCTTCGTAAAAATTCATTTTGAATATTTCAATATATAATAGTTTATTTATTGTATAATGCTTTGTAATAGTTTATTGTATAATGTTTTGTATATTGCGATGTATAGAACATAGTAAATAGTTTTTGAAAAACATTTGTAATTTTGTGTAATTATCTAATAATTAAAAATTTCACCTTTTTCTGTACATATTATTCATTCTGATTGAAAACAATTGCTCTTAATATTTATATTAGTACATAAAATAGGACTAGTGTTTTATTTGAAATTCTTTTAAAGGAGTAAAAATATGAATTTAGCTGTAATTTAAAAACTAAACGTTGAATATTTTCTTGTTGTAAGATATTAATTATCGAAATAGTCGTAAAATATTTAAGTAAAAGAAAAAAGTTTATAAAAATTATATACAAAGAATAATATGATATAAAAATTTTTGTTTATGAAGAAATGGAGGATAAATGCTTGTTTCCAAAATTTTGAGGCTTCGAGTGAAATTTGAATCGCAAAAAGCTTTTTGAATGCAAAAAAATTTCATGTTGTTAATTTTAATGTTAATGTTAAGTTGAATGTTAATTAAAAAAAAAACAATTGAAAGAAATGAGTACCCCTTCCTCCATATTATTCTGGGGAGGGGGGGATATTGAAAAATAAAAGTGCTCTTGTTTCGAATAATTTTTTCGTTTATATGATACGTAATTGATTGCAGTAATTTTTTAGAGTTAAAGATCATTTTTCGTAAATCCAGCCCCTGGCCACAATTCCTAGATAATTGGCTTTCTGAAACATCAGATTTCTCTTGGTTGGTTAAATAACAAATTTATGATGATTTAAGCTGTGTAATTCAAAAGTAAAGCCGCCGATTCATGTTAAAAATCTCAACACGAACTGAATAAAAGAAATGGAGATCTAGCCGACCGCGTCATTGACCGTGTTTTAAAGTTGAGTTTTATTGCTTGTGTTAAGCGGGCATTATAACGGGGCAGAAATAAAACGTTTAATAAACCAAAACCAAGTTAGATAATATTACTAGGTCATGATACTATATCATCGTTTAAATCCCATCTTGTTCCAATGCGATTTTGAATCACTAAAGAAACGAAATGTTACGCCCTTTGTTATATTTTTCTTTTAGTAATGTCTGTTTAATTTCTCTCATCTGTGTGACAACCTTGAATAATTTAAATAAATTTAAATGTTTTTTTGTTTAAATTTGAATACTTGACATCGCATTATAAACAATGCGATCCAAAAAATTGGGAATTCTTTTTGGGTTTCAATTTCATAATGGCAACAGTTTGTTTGAAGTTAATAACTGTAACTCTTTAAAAAATATTTTCAATGTTTACTAGATTAAATTTGAATTAATTGTGAAAATGCCTTTTATGTATAGGATTAATCAGTTAAAAGCAAATTTGGAAAAGTTCCTCTAAATATTTTCACATCACATATAACGGTTACGTATTGTGAAGAGGACATTTCAGTTTCAAAGATTTGGTTTTTGTGGTTTGTTGCTGATTATCTAAAGAACAATTCTTTGTTATAGGTAAATATTAGATTAAAAACTGTTCAGTCTAATCGCACTAATTGTATAGTTGTAAATAATATATAAAAATTTTCATTTAGTTTCAATGCATTACTTATAAAACTTTTTTGTAGGCACGATGACTACTGCTTACGAAGATTGGGGTTTTTTGGCCGAACTGCAAGTTAGGAATTTGAAAGATAGCTTCAAATCCTACGACTTAATTGAAAATGCCGCACAGGATTTCTTGACTCAAACTTCAATTACAGAAAAATATAATGGTCTTGAAGAGAAGCAAAAGGCAGTTTGGAATTCTAATTCGGTTGCGTTTAGCTGCAATTCACCTCTTGTAACAGAGGAAACGAATGATTCTGAAGATCCATCTTGCGAGAAATCTCTTTCACCAGCTGAAATATCTGCCATGCAAAAAGTATTAAGATGCCACTTGCTGGAAAGTGCTCATGAGGTGGAAGTATTGCGAAGGGACAAACGATCCCCTCTTTATTCAGTGAAGTCTTTTGAACAGTTGCAGTTGCCACCAAGCTTACTAAAAGGTGTATACGGCATGGGCTTTAATGCGCCTTCGAAAATCCAGGAAACCTCTTTGCCTCTTCTGTTTGCCGATCCACCTGTGAACCTTATTGCTCAGTCTCAGAGTGGAACTGGTAAAACAGCTGCTTTTGTCCTTGCCAGTTTGGGTAGAATCAGAGTTGAACTGAGGTATCCTCAAGTCGTGATTTTGTCTCCCACGTACGAGTTGGCCATGCAAATAGGTCAAGTTGCTCAAAAAATGGCGCAGTTCTGCAACGGAATTGAATTCCGATTCGCCGTAAAAGGTCAAAAGCTTCCCAAGGGTTATAACATAACAGAACACATTCTGATCGGTACTCCTGGAAAAGTTTTCGATTGGGGAAGGAGGTATAGCTATTTCGATTTTCAGAAACTTTCCATCTTTGTAC
Organism: Trichonephila clavipes; assembly: GCA_019973935.1. Lineage (NCBI taxonomy): Eukaryota > Metazoa > Arthropoda > Arachnida > Araneae > Nephilidae > Trichonephila > Trichonephila clavipes. The sequence continues at coordinate 62,325 of BMAU01000311.1, read as the reverse complement.
TCGATGAGGCCGATATCATGATTTCGATACAAGGTCATCATGATCAGTGTCTTAGAATCCATCGAATGGTTTCGCCTAAATGTCAGACCATTCTTTTTTCTGCAACTTATTCCACGGAAGTGATGGAATTCGCGGAAATGATTATATCCGATCCCATTATCATTCGATTGAAACGAGAAGAAGAGACGCTGGAAAATGTTAAACAGTATTACATTGAGTGTAATTCAGCCCATAAGAAATACTCGGCCTTGATCAATATTTATGGTGTGCTATCAATTGGACAAGCAATTATTTTCTGCAAAACCAAACGTACGGCAGCCTGGCTAGGCAATAAGATGTCTGAAGATGGACATTCTGTGGGATATCTATCCAGTGAACTTAGCATGGATGATAGGTTAGACACCTTAACACGCTTCCGCGAGGGCAAAGAAAAGGTAAGTATAGAAAATACTTAAGTGTAATTTCAGTGTCTTGATGTTTTTCACATGAAATTGATTTGATGTTATGATATACAGTTGACTACAAAATTTTCGTCACTTGCAATTTCCAATAAAATTTAATGTTTTCGACTAGTAAAAATTAATGTATAAGAATTGTAATTTTTTTATTATATCTGCAACTTGTTTTTAATGGAATGACAATTTTTTAAGAATAGTATAACTATTATTTTTAAAAATTAATAATAAAAAAAAAAGTACTAAAAAATTACGCCACAAAAGTCTTCGTACACTTAATAAGAATATCAACATAGCTTTGAATATTGTATTTCTTTCTTAATTTAGTACTTGGTAGGATATCGTTTAGTGTCCACAACAATTTCTAAACGTCTTGGTCTAGATTTAATCAGTTTTTTGTAAATTCTGCATCGATTTTCTTCCATGGTTCTGTGATCATTGTTTTTACTTCTCATTATGTGTTTAAATGTCATGTTTTCTTTTTTTTTAATCAAATTTTCACCAAATGGGCTGCGCTGGGCTAAATAAAGTGATTGAGAGGTGTTTTCAGATTTTGGGGACTGTTATAGAGGCGCCAGCGACGTACATTGAGAGCAGTACTCTAGGCGTTCTTGCCCTGTTAAAAATGTAGTCGTCTCCAATATCGAAATTTTGGGTGGATAACTTAAAATTTCCTTTTAAAATATTTATATAGAGCTCATAGTTCTCAATACCATCAAAAAATACCAAATTACCTAATTCTGCAGCCTATTTACACCACCACGCGAGAACACCTCCATTCTTCAGCTTGGATATGGAGCAGCTCTTGTTCCACATAAATTCATGGTATAAAGTTTCTCATTTTATCATATACAAGCTATTATGCCCCCATCGGAACCAAAAATGTTCAATTTTCTGTCATCATTGGCTCTCAATTTTGAATTTTCGGAAACTTAATCCCAAGAATCTGTTGCTGTTGTGAACGAAGTCAGATCGAGGCCCGCGAAATTCATCACGGCCTAGAGGTTAGAATTTTTACACCTGTCGTTAGTCTTAGCGTTGAGCACCATGCCAGTGACAGTACGATTTTGCTCGATTCCACCCCAATTTAGAGGGAGAAATCCATGGGGCTGGCCAGGGGCATCCCACCTCTCTTCCTCTTCCGCCAACCACACGAGAGGACTTGCGGCTCGACGGCTATTTAGAGCACCCCTCATGCCGCAAAGGCACTATACATTTACAAACATCCATGTCTTCTCCGGGATTCGAACCCAGGCCCTACGGCACCGCAGTTAGCGTCGCTAACTATTATACTGGTTGGGGGCGACTTCAAGAATCTAGTTGAATCAATGAACCATGGAGGTGGGAGTGTTCCTGCGTGGGGGTGTAATTCGGCTTAAAATTAGGTAATTTGGTACTTTGTGATGGTATTATGAAGCATGAACTCTATTTAATAAGAGAAATTTTAAATTATCCACGCAAAATTTGGATATTGGAGACGATTTAATTTTTAACGGGATAACGACGCCAAGCGCACTGCTCTCAATGTACGCCACTGGTGCCTCTATAACTGTCCCCAAAATCTAAAAACACCTCTCAATCACTTTATTTAGCCCAGTAGAAAATATTTGGTGAAAATTTGATTTTAAAAAAAGAAAACATGATATCTAAACACATAATGTGGGAAGTAAAAACAATGATCACAAAAGCCTGGAGGAAAATCGATGCAGAATTTACAAAAAACTGATTAAATCTATGTAAGACGTTTAAAATTTGTTATGGACACTAAAAGATATCCTACTAAGTACCAAATTGAGAAAGAAATACACTATTTAAAGCTATATCGAGATTTTTATGAAGTGTTTGAAGACTTTTGTGGCGTAATTTTTAGTAGCTTTTTGATTATTAATTTAAAAAAATAATAGTTATGCTATTTTTAAAAAATTAATTCCATCAAGAATAAGTTGCAGGTATCGTAAAAAATTACAATTCCGAGAGAGAGAGATATTTTTATTAATTTTATTAGTCGAAAACTTTAAACTTTATTGGAAATTGCAAGTGTACGAATACTTTTGGGGTCTACTGAATATAGAATAAGTTTCATAAATGAAAAAAAAAATCTATTAGAAAAAAATTGTAGGGTTTACATAGCGTTACGTAAATTTCGGACTTAGTTCTCTTTTCTGTTGTAACGGTATTGTAGTTTGAAAGATCATTGGTACTTCGCCGCCACACAAATCTCGCCAAGTTGGCTTTATAGGCAGCAACACACAAAAAATATTAATAAATATTTTTTTTTCATTCATTTTTGACTTTCAGAAAAAAGGCATTACTGATTAGAAAAGACTACCGAGTTTTTTGAAAATGTGTTGGTAAAAGGTTATCAGAGGGAACATTCCGTTTGGCATCGGTTGTTCATTTTTGGCGACTTTACCGCTTGCGCCGGTGAAATGGGGAAAGTACCAGATCATTTTTAGTTGAAGGAAGAGTTAAGTATCAATAACTTTAGTGACAGAATTAGTGACAAATTCGGTCTTCAAAAACGCACAACTTTGCAACGAATATAGATGTCTTTGTAAAAGTTCAGAAAGTTTCAGTTAATTTTTTGCCTAGAAAATGTTAGGTTTTCCTCGTAGGTCGTGTAATAGTTTCTAGTAGTAATATCGTACGACTGATTTTTATGTAAAATATAGAAATCGAGGTACTTACATATTATCGCAACCTATTGGCGACGTTATATGAAACGAAGTACCTGGTTGCCGATTCAGCGCTTACGACGCATAGGAAATCGGAATTGCCAACCTGGCGAGTTATTAATAGAGTTGGCGATTGTTGCGATAATACGTAAGTAACCAAATACGTTATGCGAATTTAAAAATTAAGGAATTTTTATTGGATTATTATAATGTGTTTTCCGAAGAGCTTGGCAGTTAAAATAATTATGAAGCGGTTTTGGCTTTAAAGGATGGCACATCGCACCAATATTTTAGTGACCGCGGTAACCTAATGGTTAAGGTCACGAACTCGTGGATGGCATATCATGAATTCGAGCCTTGCACCACTGAAGACCCACCATGCAGAGGGAGACGATGCACGTTAAATACGTTGAGTCTCAAACGTCCTTCTGTTGGCGTTGTGTGAATGTTAGGAGGGGAGGCCAGCTCAGGGGTGTTGTCCTCATCACTCGATTATGGTTCAAAATTACGATGTCTGTCGCAAAAAGCCCCCTCGTGTAGCTTTATAGTGCAACGTAAATATAACTTTAAAAACCCATTGTGTGAGTGGTAGTGTACCGCGCTTCCACTCCACAAGCCAGGGGCTCAAATCCTGGTCTGAACAAGGTCGACTCAGCCTTTCATCCCTTCAGTGGGTTGATAAATAGCACCAAGCTTGCTTGGGAACTAACACGGGGGGTTCGCGTCAAATTGACCATTTAAAAGAAACATCTGCACATACACCCCAGTGCCTAAGGTCATGTAAACTGAAATAGGCACAGTAGGCCTTGGCCCTTATGGGCTGTTGCGTCACTGAGTTCAGTTAAGTACAACTTTCACTCACTCACGAGTTTTGTTACCAATCGCTCTATCGTAAATCAGGTGTATCATTTGGTACTGATTTTACAAGAGATGGTTGTCATAACACATCGCAATATTATGAATATAATTTTTTTTTAAAAATCATTCTTATTCATTGCTTTTTTTTTTTCTCATAAGGTTTTAATCACGACCAATGTGTGCGCTCGAGGCATTGATATTGAACAGGTGACAATCGTGGTTAACTTTGACCTTCCAGTAACTGTCCGAAAAGAAGCCGACTGTGAAACGTACCTGCATCGAATTGGTCGCAGTGGACGATTTGGAAAACGCGGTATTGCCATCAACATGGTAGAGAGCAATTCAGATCTGCAAGTGTTGAAGACTGTTGAGGATCATTTTGGTAGGAAGATATTCAAACTCAATGCAGATGACGTTGATGCGCTGGAGGAATTGAATGCCTGATTTTTTTTTTCATTATTTGCATCTTATACAACAGTTCGACTTGTAGTTTCATTTTCTTGTTTCTTCTGTGAAAGTATCAATATTATACTTGTAAATAATTTTATTAATTTTTTGTTATCGTATCAAATAAAATTATAAATAAAATTATTGATTTTTAATGTGTTATGAGTAGAATTTTAATCGTTGATATTATTTTTCCTTGACTTTTGCTAGAATTTAAACAGTTTTAAATGAACCATTGAGAATCTAATGGATTTTTCTGTATTTTAAATTAACTAGAGGGTTTTTTTCAATTAGTACGGTTAGCTCACACTCTATATATTTATTTATCTTCGTGGAATTTTCAATCGGTAATAAAATACATTTTAAACTGCTGAAATTTTCTATACATGATTATTTTGGATGACAATACAGTAATTTATTTAACTATAATTAATAAAAATTAATTGACGGAAACTAATTGTTTAAAGAATTACACAGCAACGTTGGCCTTCGTTTTTTTAGCGACTTGCGTTAAAACTTTAAAAGATTTTTTTTTCTCACGTTTTAAAGCATTCAGTTGAGCTGAAATTTTATATACACGATTGTTTTTGATGACAATACGATACTTTAATGACTATTAAAAAAATTGAATTACCACTTAATGTTGCGATTCTGTCACATGTATATACATATTTATATATTAATCGTAACTATTTAATAAAAAGTAGCTGAAATAAAATTTTTCTTTGATCTAAGTAGCAATTGACTTAAAATTTTTTTAATATTACTTATTTAAATATATCATGTTCCAGAAGAAAACCATGTATTAAATAAAAGATACGGTATGGAATGAAAAAATGATTTTGTGTTTCAAGATTAATATGTGGCTTATAGTGGTTATGGTCATGAACTCATCGCCCACATGTCGGCGGCTCCAGTCTTGGTGTCACTGAAGACCAGTTGGGAGAGGGCGGCTGATGCACGTTTAATCTGTCGTGGCTGAAAGGTCTCACGTTAGCGTGGTGTGGTAGTTTCCACAGAGGATGAGAGCTCAGATGTCGAGGCGAGCGAGCGAGGTGTCAAACGAGTTCCGTCGCCAATCGTCCTCGGGTTTCTTTTGACCCCCCCTCATGGCCCTCGATTTGTTTCGATTGATTGTAATCCTATGTATATAGTACATAACATTTAATCAAGTATTTGTTATTAATTAATGCTAATTACTTCTTCTATAATTAATTGTGGTTTTCTGCTCCCGAAAATCGACAGAATCAAAAGGATATGTTGGGCGTCGTATTGAAGCATGATATGAAAATAGTCGACTTTGAAGATATGAATCGGATCGTGGCTTGCTTGGTCACGAGTTCGATCCCAGTACCACTAAAGACCCGCCGTGTAGGGCAGCGATGCACGTTAAATCTGTCGAGAGTTGAAACGTCCCCTCCCGTTGGTGTGGTGTGGTAGTTAGGAGAGGGGATGCCTGCTCAGACCTCGCCAAAAGCCCTGAACAGTGAAAAATTCAATCAATCAATCCCGCCCTTGAAAAATTCCTGTGTGCGCCGCTGTATGCCATTGATAATTGAGAGGCTGCAGGAAGGTTTTCAAATGAATCAAGTTTTTGGAATGTTTTTACATATGAAGAAAAATATTGTATTAATAAATGCATTAGTAAAATAAAAGTCAAAAATTTATACCATACTGTCGTTTTGTTTTTTAAAATTATTCCTTTCCTGTATAGCTGAAAATAAATTAATGTAATTAGACATTTATGTATTCCAATTGGAAGTATTGTTTACTCTTTATGGTTTAATAGAAAGAAAGGCTGAGAGGATTATCAACGTAATTAAAAACGAAAACTAACAGCATTATTTTAATTTTTTCTCCATCCAAATGAACATTAAAGCTCGAAGAACTATTCTAATGAAGCATTTATATACATATTCTATTATATATATATATATATATATATATATATATATATATATATATATATATATATATATATATATATATATATATATATATATAAGAGCTAGTATATGTATGATATTTATGGTTGGGGCCGCGGTAGCCTAGTGGTCAAGATAACGGACTCGTGGCTGGTACGTCACGAGTTCGAGCCCAGCACCACTTAAGACCCGGCGTGTAAAGGAGTAATGCACGTTAAATATATCGAGAGCTCAAATGTCCTGCCGTTTGTGTGGTTGTTAAGAGATGGGAGGGGGCAGCTCAGGTGTCGTCCTCGTCACTTGACCATGGTTCAAAATTACTAGGTCCGTCGCCAAAAGCCCTTGTGTAGCTGAACAGTGTAACGTTAGTATTTACTCACGCTATTTACGTTTAAAATTGAATTTCGAAGTTGCTGTTGAAAACGAAGAATGGTTGCAATGGTTTTGTTTGATTTATGTTAATGTGAATCTCTTATAGAAGTATTTAAATTAATTGTTTATTAATATCGCATTTTTAGAAGTATACAAGAATGCGCTATTGGTGAAGGACTTCGTAGTTTTGAATCATGATCAAGTAGCTCGGACGACACGTGAGCTAGCACCCCACGCCACAACATCGTGAGGAGTTTGAACCTCGACAGTAATTGGAAATTTTAACAGTCTCTTAAGTTCATATGTATATTTCTTCCATCGCATATGAAAAGAAACCCACGTCATCTATTAATACATTTGCGTTTTCTATAAAAAAAATTTTAAAAAAATCTTGTTTTATCTTTTAGAGTTGGAGACTACAAAGAAGATATACAAGTTGGAAAAAATCGACATTGTGTATTACAATTTAATTAAAATTTGTACATTGAGCTTTTGGGGAGGGGGATATAATTCGGATTTTTTGAAATGTTAGATCTTTCTTCAAGCTTCCTGCGTGGTTGCTTCGGAGGTTCCTGTTGTTGTTTCTTCGGAGGTTCCTGTTGTTTTTTCTTCGGGAGTTCCGGTTGTTTTTTCTTCGGGGGTTCCGGTTGTTGCTTCTTCGGAAGGTTTTTGTGTACTTGCTGCTGTTGTCACCATATCTGAAAGAGGTTTAAATAATACATGTTGGCTTGTTTTAATGCAAAAGTTTGAATTTTTTTTATAAATGCACGTTGTTCAGACATTTGCAATAAATGCATAAAATAAAATTTTAATTTCGACGAATGCATTTGAAGTTGGTATAAAATTCATACATGTAATGTTTTCTAATTGATGTTTTTATATACGAGGGTTGGGGCAAAAGTCATGGCAACCAACTATTCTTTTTTCTTGAAGATACCAGTCCGGTTGGAAAATGTAACATATACAGACGAAAGAACAAGGTGTTAACTACATGTGTGGACAATGAATAGCACTGAAATATTGTAACACACTAATTAATTACAGTAGTATGCAGGGCAATATGGCCCTCATTGTGCAAAAGAATGATAGTACAGTACACATAAAGTTGACATGACAAAACCTGGGCCTAAATGCCAGCTCAGGTGTCGTCCACGTCACTGGACCATGATTCAAAATTACGTGGTCCGTCGCCAAAAGCCCTCGTGTAGCTGAACAGTGCGACGTTAATATTCAATCAATCTCCCTCGGAGAATGGCTCGGGTTTCTTCCATCTCACACGACACTCACCAACTGACTGATTTCACAGCCCTCGCTCTGGTACTACCAGCTATTACAGAGACATCTGTTGTTCTGCATACACACACTATACCTGCAGAATTTCCGCAAGACACATATACGTTAGTGAACCGTTTACATATCTACAAGAAAAAAATATTTGCCACGACTTATGCCCCAACCCTCGTACAATGGAATGGAGACTGAATTTTAATGCTTTACTAAAAATATTTTAGTAGCTAATGGCTGTTAGATTTAAATAATAGAGGTTATTTTTTTCTAAAAGCCTTGTTTTTACGAAATATTTAAGAACACAATGCGGATTCAAGTGGTGTGAATCGATCTACCGTAAAGTCAGGAGGACGTCATTGAGAGCTGACATTTCTTCTATTTCTCGTACTACATTAAAAAAAACTTAAAGGCTTAGTTCCATATATATATAATTTTTAGTTTTTTCGATTTTTTAAACTTTCGTTTTTTTTTTAGATTGAACTTCTTGATTTTAGATAATTTTTGCATTTAACCCGGATCTCAAATATTTTTGATTTGAACTTTCGGATCAGGAATTTATCACCTTTACAACTATTTTAAAGATGGGTCATAGTCACATGACAATGATATTGTTTATATATATATTGCAATATCTTTCGGAATGTGATGGCGAATATTTTTATTTTTCAGCCAATCAATTTTTAATTTAAAGTATATATGATAATGAATTTTTAAATTTTTTTCTGATGTATTTATAGTCAATCATGTTCAAAAACTCGTGACGTCATAGTCACATAATAATGATATATAACCACGTATTTCTAGCCAATCAGATCAAAAACTCATGTGACGTCATAGTCACGTCAGAAAAGCTATCATGTGTTTCCAGCTAATCAGTTCATGCGCTTCGTTGTTGTCAACCTTTGCTCTTTGCAGAAACTTTCGCTTAAAAGTAGGCATGTATACAAAATACATTTTTTTAAATATACGTGCATAAAATAAGTTTTTTTTTAAAATTTAAAATGTTTTTGAGGCAGAAAATTTTTTTTATAACATTTAAATATCTTTATGCAATTATGAGATTTGAAAGTTTATCCAAGTTTTTAAACAGAACAAGTACAATTAGCTTAATATCTGTTATGAATTCAATGGAGAACACGCGTTTGTCTTTATTATGTGACCTTCATGAATTGAGCACATTCTGGTTGCCACTATATTGGAAGCTCGTGTCCATGACTGGTAGAAATCCATGACTAAATTTAGTTTAAACATCGATTTCAAAAATCTGAAACTGAAGAATTTCACTCCTTGTTTTCATACTTATTCTCGCCAATCATTCATTCAATCAGTTTCATTTTTTGAGATAGGTATCTGTCCGACCTCGCTTAGCTCAGTTTTCAAATGGTTACGATATTTTCATTAAGAGATATATATGTTTCATCATAACCTTTCTAGCAGATTTTAAAGGTTGAATCGAAATTTAAGATGCTTAAAAGTATTGAAAAATCAAGTATTCACAAATCTTCAGTTGCATTCACAAATTTTGAATAAATAAAATTCATTAAAATAAATTATTTGAGAATTAATTATTGTTTTTAAATCATGGACAATGGATATTTAAAATCAAAACAACAATATAATCTAACTAAAAATACTTGTAACAAATTGATTAGTATTTTAGCTTTTTCATGGAATTCAAAATGACCGGGGCTGAAAGGGAACCTTGATTGGCAAATTTAAAATTCATATTTTAACAATGACTAAAATTCTGTTGTTATATATTATATATATATATATATATATATATATATATATATATATATATATATATATATATATATATATATATATATATTTATATATATATAATATATATAGTTTTGATTTTAATTTTATTTCTACATATATATATTCATTTCTATATGTGGAACTTTCAATGAAAAACAAATTCAGACTCCAGACCGGAAGGCCTGGGTTCGATGCCCGATTCCACCTAATACCCTTCGAGTACACACGGAGTACGTGCTCGTTAAATCAGTGGGTCCGAAGTCTTGTGGTCTGAGTCACGAGCGCAGGGTACTGGAGAATATTTCCCTCCCCTTCAGTTCCATGCAGAAATTGTGGAGGTGGAGATAGGTGTCGCCATCTATCGTCCCTTCGGGGAATTTCGCCGAGCTAAATCGTATTGTCACCTGTATGGTGCTCAAGGCCAACGACAGGCGTACTTCTAGCCCCTTGCCACGATGTATTTCGTGGGCCTCAATCTGACTTACGTCAGACAAGTGGCATTAGAAACAACAACTAAATACTAATGAGGGTTCATCTGGTCCCCACGTTAATGAAATATATTCATATCCAAAATTAAGATCAAAAACATAAAATCTGTGTAAACTGATGAACTATTCACTGCGTTGCTACGAAATTAGGTACCTGATCCTTATAGCGTTGACAATACCCGCATGGAAAACATACAGTGGTGTACGACTGTCCAACATTATGCGTCTCAGACAAGGATTCATTGCCCAACAAATTTGTCAATTTCTGACACATAAGGGGATGAAGGCGAGCTCCACTTCCTCCCCAAATGAAGACTCGACGAGAATCATTCTGTCTGGTGAATCTCGACTCGTCGCTGAAAAGAACACGTCCCGGTTATTGTGGTATCCACAATTGATGCTTTCAGCTCCCGATTTTTCCTGTTGTATGCAATCAAAGGAATACACGCGACTGAACGCCGGGTGTAAAGTCCAGTCTCTGTTAGACGTCTGTAGACTGCTTGCCTGAAAATTCTTCCAGACACAGCATCAAGCTGAGGATCCGTTGTCTGAATTTGTCGTCGTGCGCTCAATGCCAAGTAGTGATTCTGTACAGGTGTCGTTTCTCTGTGGCGGCATTCTTGGTGGCACTACCCAGTGTTGGTTTATCCATTGGGCGCACAGGGACCCAGATAATTTGAACTCTCCTTGGATCCGACAAAGCCTGTTTATCCACTAGACGCTTGGGGAGGGCAACCAGGGTCCCGGATAAGCTGGACCTAACCAGATTTTCTGGTTATAAATTTCGATCCGCCAGTGCTAAAGGGGCTTGTGCCCAGGGACCGAAATGAGCTTAAACCGGCACAAACACTACCTCTGGTTTGGAATTAAATTCCACGGCCGAGAGACCATTTGTAACTGTCGAGTCAGATCTGCTTGAGACTGGCCAGCTTCAAGTCTGCCAACGGCTATCCATCTCAGTGAGTGAGTGAATATTAACGTCGCACTGTTCAGCTACACAAAGGGCTTTTGGCGACGGACCACGTAATTTTGAATCATGGTCAAGTGACGTGGACGACACCTGAGCTTACACCCCCTTTCCTAACTACCACGCCACACCAACGGGAGGACGTTTGAGTTCTCGACAGATTTAATGTGCATCGCCCTTACACGGCGGGTCTTTAGTGGTACTGGGCTCGAATTCATGACATGCTGTGGCGAATGTTGTTCCGGCACCATTTGATTATGTCGGAGACCAGAAGCGAATGATGTTGCTTCCTGAGGAAGTGGGGGAGAAGGGTTACCTGGAATCCCGTTCTCCTACGTCCCGGAAAGACTCGTCTAGAAAAGGACATGCGCGAGGATCGGTTTTGAGGGTCCCGACTGGAGGAGAAGGCAAAAACGTGGTCTGGATGTAAGATTGTTTTTTAGAATGTCTGTAAATAAATTGTACATAGTTATATCTCTAGCCTGGCTGTGAGTTTTCGTACTCAATACGCCACGATGCTTGCCATAATCCGATACCTTGACCACTGGGCTATCGCAGCCCACTATCCATCTCAAAGAATAATCTAAACGATTGTGAGATTTTATTATCACTGTAATCTAGCTAACTCAGTGCTTCTCAAAGTTTCCATATTCGCGACCCAATATTCCATCATAATTTTCATCGTGCTCCCCTCATATAATAACAACGTATTGAATTCAATAATAACATACTTTCACGCTAAAACTACGATACGACTTTCTTCACGTGTATAAACGTCTCGCTAAGCAAACGTGTTTATTTTCCCGGACCTATATATTCGTCTTTCTGAAGAACGATCTTTTCTGCACACTACTAACCATAAAATTTTTCCGAAGGCTTTGAAATGCAATAAAATGATCTTGACAATGTTTGGGAAAGATTTAATTATTTCAGATTATTTGTTTCTTTACAGAATTTTCTCTTTGTTGACTTCTACTTTTAACACCCTGTAACTTACAACTGAATGGACCAAACAAGAAACAACCAAAAAAAATTTTTTTAGGGTGAAATGTCACCTTGACTATGAGCTTAAATATGAAATTGTTTGATCGATACTTCACGAGATATCGACACTACAGCCATCTACCGAAACAATAGTGGATTTCTTTTTCTCCAACCTAATATATGACAATCAAATGGGGTCATTGGTTATTATTAAACTGATTCTTAACTTAGAGTTTGTTAAATTAATTGTGTAGCACTGCTACATTTATAAGTGTAAATGTGTATTTTATTTTTTATTACGTCAGAATATATTTTGTTTGTTTAGTTTCTCTAAATTAATAATATTTTTAAAATAGTCATCTGTTTTTAACTTTTCAATATGCTGACGCCCCCCCTTGTACAGTTGCCACGCCCCCAAGGGGGTGTGCCCCACAGTTTGAGAAACACTGAGCTAACTGGTTTGTTTAATGCTGTATTTACAAAATTGCAGACAAAAATCCCTGATGCTTAAATGATCTCATTCCAGTAATTCTTCAAAAACTCTCTAACGTTAAACAACTTCCTTCCTAAACCTAAGGTTGATACTGAACTATCCGCTCTTTTAGATTATGTAAAATACAAATTCTATCAATTTTACTTGTTGCAATTTAGAATTATGTCGCAAACCATATTTGTGACCTTAAATTTGGCCTTACATATATATAGATATGTGATATAGATACATTTTACATATATATGTGATCTTACATATATAGATAAATATTCTACCCTACCTGGAGAAACACATTGAGGAATTTTAGAGGGTGTCCATACGCCATCTGGAGAACATTTATAAACTTCTTCAGTTGGAGCTTCAAATTCTAAGGGAGTCTTGCATTTCACTTTGCAGCTGGTTCCATTTTTTGAGTGCGTGCAAACCCAACGGATCTGGATACCATTGGCCAGTTTTCGGATGTCGCAGTTTAAGAAATCTGGATAAAAAATAGTTTTATTAAAAAGGTTTCGAACTACAAACTATAAAAGTAAACTGGTTTTTAATTTTTGTTCATAAGAAGTAGTACCGGAGAGTACGGTTTTTTTTTTAAATATTATAAACACCGAGGAAAAAAAAGGTTCATCATTAAGATATATAACTATTTCTCATCATTTGCATTAAGGAAAAAAGATTCAATTTTTTTCATTTCTGCTTGGGGCATCGATTGGGATATGATTCTGATTTGAAAAAGAAGGAGCTGTTGAACAACAAAATTGCACTATACACTTTTTCCCCCATAAAGTTCCTAGAAAAAAACGTTTTGTTCTTTTCTTTACATAAGTATAAATTTTACTCATGATTGTTATTGAACAGCTCACAAAAAATATAAGAATTTTACTACTTAAAATAATTTTTTTTTTTTTTATTTTACATCGAAATGAAAAAATAATAACTATCTTTGTCGGGCCTTAGCTAAATATGGAAAATGTTTTACTAAAAATATTTTGAAGTAAGACAAAACATTTTTTTATTTACATATATTAAATAGAACAATACATTTAAATATATATTTCATTTTTAAGAGTAATAAATTTTATTTGTATAAAATGTGTTTTAATGTTATTTTGTGAAATATGTTTTAATGTCAAGCGAACTCTTGATTTTATTTGTTAAATTATAAAGTTACCAATGTAATCGCTCTTAGCATAATAACTTACTGTTCTAAGGCAGAAGCGTGCTTTGGCGACCACTTTTCTTCAGTATAGGCCAGGTGGGGAAAAAATGTCGTCTGTATGAAAAACCGTCCATGTTATTTTCCCATTATTTTTTGTTAATGATATGTATTGCCTTTGTGTAATTAGTTGTGTGCCACACACAACTAAGTTAAATTAATAAATAATTGTTACAATCAAGAGGCTTGAATAAAAACCCAAACCCGAATGTACCATCTTTAGTTTAATCTTTTAGTTCCAACACTCTACACCAGGGGTGGCGAACCGTTATAGTATAGACGTGCGGTTAAATAATTTTGATTTGTGATGTTGGGAAAATAAAATAAAACTAAATACTCTAACAACTTAAAACTCTTTATTTACTACGAAAAAATAAATTTTGCACTGTATAGTAGTAAATGTTTTAGTTATACGTGTCATCAGTGGCGCACACAAGGAGGGGGTCCTGGGGGTCCGGACCCCCTCCCAAAGCCCTTGATTTTTTCCCCGATTAATTATAATTCTAAGTATATAATACGAAAAATTTAATTAAGTATTTGTTATTAATGATTAATTTTATTAATCAATGCTAATTATTTATTCAAGAATTAGTTTTTTACTGTATTTTGTTCCCGAAAATCGACAAAATCAAAAGGGAACACGATACAAGAATCGTGAACTTTCGACCCCGGACCCCCCTAAAAATTCCTGTGTGAACTACTGCGTGTTATTCAAATTAAAGTAACATTAGTGTGACTTCTATTGATACAGATTAGATGACAAAAAACTTATATTAGGATTGTAAGATGTTACTTCTAGCAGAATGCTTGGTGAATTGGAGTTATCGTTGCAATTGTGCATGAACCAGCTTTTTCAATCAGTTAAATGTTTCTGGAATCCGTTTCATAGGCGATGTTCTGCGAGCAAATGTTCCAGAACATAAAACACATACCGCTTTGTCACCTATATTAATCATGCCATGTTTCTCGGTCCATCAAGTTTGAAATTCTCTGTTATACTTACTATCTTGCACTTACTGGGTTTTTGCTGAACTAGCCGTGTGAAATAGCAGTTAGAAACGTAAATATAACACAAGTAAACTTTAAAATACAGTTGTGTCAACGAAATTGACTATTACTATGCGTAGACAAACTTCGCATCATTAACAATTGAAGTCTACGACTTAACTAAGGCAAAACAATAACAAACGAGTGTGCTCCCTCCGCACTGCAACCAAACACTCGCATTTGATCGTAATACTTCATGGTGAACTTTGTTATTTTTAATTAAAATGCAAACTGTTTGGATTGGTGGCGTGCCCAAAATATTCTGTCACGTGCCATTGGTTCGCTATCCCTGCTCTACACCACTTATTTATGAACTTCTCAATATTCAGGATTCTCTATGGAGTTTTATATTCTCTTTATTATTTTGTTATTGCTTTTACTTATATACAGCTCATTAACTGAGTCCGTTACTGACTCTATTAACTGTGATTTTCACGGTCTGGTAGCACAACCGCGCGATGGCAGCGGCGCGCCAGCAGAAACATTTTGTATCCCGTCGAGCGGGATAATCCGTCCATCCATCGGTCGTTGCGAGTCGACGAGTCGCGAGCTGTAGAACATCAGAGTCTGAGAGGAGGCCCTATCAAATTCGGCCCTAAAAATAATGTTTAATTCCATGTCCTGGAAATTAAATTTTGTGTGTACATGGTTGTGTCCCGTGAGTGTGTATAGTAAAATCTCAATTATTTTTAAAAAGAGCTAGCTGTTGAGGTAGTTATTTTTTTGAATTTGAATAATAGAAATTTGGCTGTGATAATACTAAATGGCTTTAATTTTCAAAAAGAAATAACTTATGAATAAAAACAATGGAAAATTTTCTGATTCTCCAGAATAATTTTTGGAAGCCAAGTATGTGTTGGAGCATGTTCATTATCGACAAAAACTGGCATATATATGTAGTTGTCATATATTTCAGAAATTCATTTTTCATAAATCGTATTCAATAAAGTGTGTTATCTAGAATTCACAAATGTATTTCCCTGAATTATGCAGCATTTTACTGTACTTTTATTTTTACAACTACCAAAGTAATCTTTAATTTTTAAAACAGAACACAAAATGACAATGGTTACTTGTAAAAATAAGCACACCAGTTTCCAGGTGTAGAAACAAATTTGGTGTTAACATTATTTTTAAAATTTAACGAACGAAATTCCACTTGCAAACAAATTTGAATTATTTAATTAAATAATTTAGTGTAACCACAGTGAGTGTGTTAAAAATGATTATAAGATAGATATTTTGATTTAACTATTAACTATATATTTAGAGAGATTCGTGTAAGAGATAGAATTAATTGACTTACAAAATTCGCACTGAAGTCCTCGATATTCAGGTGGGCATCCGCACACGTTTGGACCAATGCATGTTCCTCCATTGAAGCAAGTCTTGTTACACACAGCTGGAATAAACAAAAAATTCAATTCACATTTTAAATATTTAAAGATATGTTAATACTACCGTAGAAGATACATGTCAACATTTATAAAATTAAATATTGTTTTTTCGTATAATTTAAAACTCTTTTCAAATGTATTGCATTTAAATCTAGAATCAACTTTTTTTTTTCAACAAAACTTTGTTATATATCCTATTTAAAAAATCTTCAAAATAGAAATATTCCTTCATTCTGCAATCGTAAATATTCACATTCTTATATGTGAATATAACACAGGCCTAGCTTAAATGATTCATTCGTTTCGAAAAGACTATATGTGTGTGTTCAAAAATATTACATGTACACATATGAATAATGCATGAAAACTGATCAAGTTTGCCTTTTTTTTCTGGGGGCAAGGAAAATCCATCTCCAGTCGTAACAATTGAAAGAGATTCGCCAAAGGTGAATGTTTTCAGAGTAGTGTCACAAACAAAGAAGTATTGGCCGTTTTTCTTCCCTGAACAAACTCACCAGTAAATGTTACCTGGATATGTTACAGTTGTGTTTGTTCCCGCAACTTGATGCTAACTTAGGTATTTTTTTTGTTTCAAGACGTCCTCCCCCATCATTGACTCAACCCAGTCCGTGACTATCTAAACCAGGGGTCGGCAACCTTTTAGCTGGGGCGTGCCAAACCAATCTACCAATGTGATTCAGCGTACCACGCAGTGGGACTTTTTTAGACAATTCAATTCGCGCGATATTGCATGCAGAATAGATGTCAATCGTATGGACTTACAGTTTTATGATAAATTAATTTTTCTCATCATTTAAAGATATTTCTTAACATAAAAATAAACAGCATAAAATATAATTAGTTCTTCAACAAAAATAAAACCAAATTATAATTGTACTTATATTAAGTACTTATAAACATTTTTAAAAAAAATTAATATAAGAAGTTGACAACATAAAATTTAAGTATTTCCCTTCATTATAATTACATGAAAAGATAAATAAAAATTTTAATGCGAGACCCTAGTGCTTGCACCTCTCTACTTTCATACCACAAAATCGAGGATATAATTTGTGACTTTCAACTTGACACGATTCAGAGCATTCTCAGTTCTTAAACAATTACTTTGCGGACTCGAAATATCTTTCATATAAGGAAAGATTTTTTTACTTAGATATACAGAGTTGCGAAAGCAGAGTATATGCTATTTTCTCTCTTTAAAGAATGAATTTTCTCCCGAAATGTGACATTCAGTAATTTATAAAATAGCTGCAAATACAGTTGTTATGACGAGCGTGTGAGTTATTGCTGTTGTGTTAAGTGGGCTTGAGTGTTGCATCATGTGGATTTTGACGGCTTGAGTGTGGCGTCATGCGTGTCTGACGGCTTTTGGTTGCTTTTGCGATGAATAGACTGCACCACGACAGCTGCGTGAAGGTTGTGTTATTTCAAAGTTCAGCCAGAGTCACGAATGAAGGAGATTAAAAATCGCAACCTTCGGATTCGTAAGCACATAACATATCCACTAGTAGAACCTGTTTTTGTGCGGTCCTTTTTCATGCGATTTCATTTTTGTGCGACCGCATAAAAAAAATTTTCGGCAGTATTTCGATCAATATATGTAAGAATTAATGAAATTTTCGAATATTTTTTGTGTGGTTATTTTTATGCGGTTTTTATCAATTGTACTAAAATGATCATCATAGTACAGGGGCTGTTACTGGCGAATATTGATACCACCGCCATAGGTGTATTGATGAGAATTATCTAGTTTCCTAGATCCCCTGTTTTAACAAGCTCCAACTTCTTCCTATAAAGATACGTTAAGGACCTGGTTTACCTACTTCCACTGTTGCAATCCAGAGTTGAGCTTCAAGAAGGCATCAGTCTGGAGATGTGCTGTATAAATTTGTTGAAACAATTGATCTTTCTGGACTATGCTACAAAATGTATGGTATGAGCTACAAACATTGAATATATCGTCTGGAGATGTGTCGCGTCGTTGTATAAATTTGTTGAGTTTAGATCTCTTTATATATCTTTCTTATGTGTGCATCAGTGGCGCACACACAGGGTAAACCACCCAAAACCAGACACCCCGAAAAAACACCGGAGACCTAATGATTTTTATTGATGATAATCCTTTGTATATAGTACTTAAAATTTAATTACTTATTGTTGTAAACAATTTATTTTTTTAATTAACCCATGCAATGGGTTAAAAATATTTTTTTTTTTTTTTTTATAAATTGCTTCAAAGTAACTGTAAAAATCCCTAACATGTCTGGAATACAGCGGTTAAGTGATTTTTTTAAAATTCGAATTCGTTATAAAGAAGCAGGTGTTAGAAGAGTAGCTGTTTGGAGCACTAAGTTAAGATTTTCATTGTTTCAATCGGACTTGAATCTTATGTGAAACGCGTTTTTCTCAAAACTGTGTTTTTCAAACTTTCCTTTATCGTATCTCAAGAACGGTTGGACCGAAAGACTTCAAATTTATAGGGTAGACTCAGCACATATATACGCTCCAAATGGACTACGGTCATTCCAAAATTCAAAATATTTCTATTTTTTTTATAACAAAAACATAACAAAAGAAAACCCCATGAAATTCGAAACTTTTTCTTCAGAGGTCTACCAAAAATCCAATTTTTGATATTTTCAATTGAGTATAATAATCCATTCTGTGCATTTAAGCTTATAGATTAAAACGCCGTTAATTTTTATTTCAAAAAAGCCAATCGGGCCGGAATCGTGGAGGAAGTGAGCGTCCATTTTTTGGAGGAGGGTGTGTTCAGAGCACTATAACCTTCGTTCTATTGGATATTTTTGGCTAAACATTCATATACATACTCTTAAAATATATATAGATAAATGGTAAAAAACTTATCCATCCTTTTACGAGTCGTCGAAAAATATTCCCTAAGAATGCTTAAAAAACAGGACGTCACATAGGTGAACCCCTTAATGTTAATTATTAATTCAATAATTTATTTTTTATTGTTTTTTGTTCCCCAAATCAACAAAATCAAACGAATATGTTTGGCGGCGTATTGAGGTTTATGATTTGAGAATGGTGGACTTTCGACCTGGATCCCCCTCCTTGAAAAATTTGTGTATGCGTCACTGGAGTACATGTAATGCTTTTGAAAATACAGCCTTTTCAAAATGAATGAATCATTTATGCTAACCTTTTACAACTTTAGTTAATTTTTGAAAATAATGACAATTATACATTAATGCTCTAAAAAAAATATTTCTATGAACGTGAAATAAATATTTCTTGGTATTTTTCTAAGTTCTTTTAAATATTAATTTCTGATAACAATAATTATTGTAATTCTTGTTTAATCTTTTTTCTTCCGTTTAAATTAATAAATCTGATTTTTCAAGTTAAGAACCAACATTCTCAAACCAATTTCGTTTGAATTTTTTTAAAGCGAAAGATCAACTCACCAATGTTGCTTATGGTATCTGATTATAGCTATGGTATGTCGAAAATGTTACTGGTATAAAAACACACAAATAATACTTTAAAAAAATTAAGCCAATTCCTACTTAGGTCAACAAAGAAAAATTTTACTTTAGTTAAATTTTATTAAATAGTTACAATTAATATAAATATGTGTATACATATGACAGAATCTCAATATTAAGTGACAAAATAGAAAGCGATTTTTGTTGTAATTTTCCATTTTATTTTCTACATAGGTTGCTGGACTATTTTTTTGTTTGTTACTATTTATTCATTAATTAAATTTAATTACTCTAATAAAATAGTTTAGTAAAAAGAAATCACGTTCTCAGAAATTAGGCCATCCCAGGTGAGATTCGAACCCACGACCTTTGGATTAGAAGTCCAACACGCTATCCATTGCGCTACAGGGACACAACAAAGGATTTTCTTTTCTATATATGCTGTTGGACTATTATTTTTCTTTGCTACTATTTATCCATTTTTTAATTTAATTAATGAATAAATATTTGAAAAAACTGTATTAACATCAAGTGTCATCCACTACAAGTTTTAAAAAAATGTATTTGAACTTGAGTTGGTGAATAGAAGATATTTTATCAACGATTGAAAATTTGAACAAGATATATATGTAAATATATATAGGGAGAGAGTGAACTAATAATAATTCTACATAAATCTTTTGGCTCCACACTTACGTTGGCAGTCAGGGAAGTTTTTCATGGGTTTCCATACGCCCGTGACGTGCCAGCATTTACTGGTCTTACTCGTTGTGTTGTCTGGATGAAGGTATCCTTCATCACATGTTACATCACAGTCCCTAAAAGAAAATATATTGGTATTGATAATTAATAACATTGCCTAAAGAATATTAACTACTTAATATAATTGACAAAAGAACTCTGAAATGAAAGTTCAAAAATAATAATCAAAATTTCAAAGCAATTCCTGATTATAGTTTAAACCAGGGGTGTCCAACCTAAATTACCTTGCGGGCCACTTCGGAAAAATATTACAATCTCGCGGGCCGCACATAAAAATATGTACCTTTATATCAGATTTGGAAACAAAAAAACATTTATTGGAGTGAAAATTTAAAATAGAACGAATTATTATTATTGTTTTCATTATTTTTCATGTATACAGACATGGATAATATAATAATGTTTATATAATATAATAATGCTGTTGGAATAAGAAATGGTTCGATCTTTTCTTACCTGACTTGTTGTTACTTAATTCGATTTGGAAAAACCATCTCTTGCTGCACCTGGAAATAGTTACTTATTTCTTAATAATTGAATTGGTCTGAAAAGAAATAGTATCTTTACAGCAATAAGACGACCACACCCGAACGAGTTTGAACTAGAAGTGTTTATTTACGCTAACGAATATTACAACGGAATGCGCAGAGCGCCATCTGTGGACTGTAAGATTAAACATACCGCCCCCTTGAAACACGGAGGGGTTTCAAAATTAATGAATTAACTTAAACACTAAGTTGTTAAACATGCTAATGAATTACGTATAAGAATTAACATACAAATTTACAATAAAGTACACTTCTAAATTAATGAAATTAAGCAATGAGATTTACAGAAGTATAGATGACCTCAACAATGCTGAAAGAAAAAATTAGGTATTATTCACAAATGTTCAAGTGTTTATAGGAAGTGGACACAGTTTAGCAATTGGTCTCACAAGTTCACTAGTTTGAGTTTTTACCTTAACCACACGAACCTTACCGTCCTTACCAGGGAACGTTTCCGTGACTTTCCCTAATTTCCACTGTAGTGGGGGTGAGTTGTCGTGTTTGATTAAGACAAGATCTCCGATGTCAAGGTTCTTTTGAACGATGCGCCATTTCGATCTTGACTGCAGCAATGTCAAGTACTCTGAAGACCATCTATTCCAAAAATGTTGAGTCATTCTTGTAAGCAATCGCCAACGGTCGCAGTGGCGAAGGTCGTCTGGAACTGTAGGTTGCGGGATAGCTGTTAATGCCTTTCCTATCAGAAAATGTCCTGGTGTGAGAACACAAGGATCATCTGGACTGCTAGATAATACACATAATGGCCTGGAGTTGAGGCATGCCTCAATTTGGCTTGATAACGTGGATAGTTCTTCGAAGGTGAGACTAGTGACTCCAACAACTCTGTTCAAATGAAACTTAAAAAGATTTCACTGTAGCCTCCCAAATGCCTCCGAAGTGGGGAGCAGATGGAGGATTAAAGTGAAAGGTGATGTTGTCAGTTACCAGGAATTGATGAACGGCATCTTCTTTCATCAACTGGCGGAACTCCTTTCTGAGATCTCTGCTAGCTCCATAGAAATTGGTTCCTTGATCGCAGAAGATCTCTGATGGTTTACCTCTGCGAGCCACGAATCTTTTTAAACAAGCGATAAATGCTTTTGATGTTAAGTCACTAACGACTTCTAGATGAACCGCCTTCGTTGCTAAGCAGACGAAGACGCAGATGTAGCACTTAGTATTCCGGCTTCCTCTTCCCTTGGAGCTTCGTATCAAGAACGGGCCGGCGAAGTCAATACCAGTTCGTTGGAATACAGAAGAGGGGCAAACTCTGGATTCTGGAAGATCTCCCATGATTTGTTCGGCGAATTTTGGACGATTTCTGAAGCATGAGATACATCTTCTCACTACTCTTCTAACTGAATCTCGGGCTGAAAGAATCCAAAATTTTTCTCTGAGAGCTGCTTGGAGAAGTTGTGGACCGGCATGAAGAAGTTTCAGGTGATAATCAGAGATAATCAAGTTCACAACATGGTCGGTTTTAGGAAGCAAGATGGGATGCTTCTGCGAGTCTGCAAGTATTGAATTTTTCAGTCTACCACCAACACGTATTATTCCGGAATCATCGTAGAACGGAGTTAAGGGTATAAGCTTGTTGGTTGACGGAAGCTGCTTACCTGTTGAAAGATAGGGGACTTCCATCGAAAAATGATCACGCTGGATAAACTTAACAATGCCTTTCACGGCTTCGCTCAATTCTGCCGTTGTTAAAAAGGACTTTCTTCTTTTACACGCAGAAAGAGAACAGTTCTTCACAAATCTTAAGCAATAAGCAACAACTCTTTTCAACTTGTTCCAAGACGAAAATTCTTGAAGGAACTCAGCCTTGAAAGTCGCATCAACCACGTTCAGCATAATCAGTTTGGATGTTCTTTTGGCTTCGGCAGACATGTGTTCTTGTAATTGTAGATTATCTTCAAACTCTCCAATCGGAAAAGTAGAACTTCTTAACCAGTCGGGTCCATTGAACCACAAGTTGCACTTTTCTAGTTTAGTTGGGGGTATCCCTCTCGTTCCACAGTCAGCAGGATTCTCCAGACCACTCACAAAGTTCCAGTGCACGTTAGGGGTCAGCTCTTGAATTTGTGCCACTCGATTAGCTACGAACGGTTGCCATCTTCTCGGATCGGACTTCAACCATGCCAGTGTGATCTTGGAATCAGACCACGCAAAGGTCTCGGAGATTGACACGGTTAGAGTTGGAAGGGTAGCTTGTAACAAATTGGCTAGAAGTAGGGCAGAACAAAGCTCTAGTCGAGGTAGAGACTGAGGTTTTACTGGAGAGACACGTGTCTTAGAAGTTAGCAGTCTAGATACTACGGTTTGGGTTGCATCCTTGGAACGAATGTATATAACTGCACAGTAGGCCTTTTCTGAAGAGTCACAGAACCCGTGTACTTGTACGTCTATAGCCTGTGGAATGAGAATGCAGCGTGGGATCTTGATATTTGTAAGTAGAGGAAGCTGTTCTTGAAATGTTCTCCATTGTCTTGCTAGAGAATCTGGTATCTCTTCTCTCGTCCCAGCTTAGATGGTGACTCCATAGCTCTTGGAGGAAGATTTTAGAAATGACAACTGATGGTGCCAACCAGCCCAAGGGGTCAAAGATTTTGGCGACTTCAGAAAGTACCTTGCGTTTAGTCCACACATCAGTCTCGTTCACGGTGATGGTAAAGGTAAACTTGTCAACATCTGGAAGCCAAGCTATTCCCAAGATCTTGACAGGTTGGTCATCCTTGATCGTGTGTTTGGAATCAACTGCCTTTAATTCTTTTGGAATGGTTGCCAATACGTCAGGGTCGTTAGACACCCATTTGCGCAGAGAAAATCCTCCTCTTTTCATCATCTCCTGCAGCTCTGACACTAGCTGAATGGCTCCCTTCTTTGTCGCACTTCCACTCAGCAAGTCATCAACGTAAAAATGACTAAGGGTAGCTCTTGAAGCGGCTGGATAATTTTCTTGTTCGTCAATGGCAAGCTGTCGTAAGGTTCTCGTAGAGAGGAATGGTGCTGAGGACGTACCATACGTAACAGTTGTTAGGCGATATTCCCTTATAGGTTCGGTTGGAGAATCCTCCAGAGAATTCTTTGCCAGTCTACGTCTTCCTCGTGAACTTTAATCTGGCGAAACATCTTTTCAACATCAGCGCAAATGGCTACACTGAAAATTCGAAACTGGATAAGAATAGGGAAAAGTTCTGGCTGCACTCTTGGCCCAACCATAAGCAGATCGTTGAGAGAGAGTCCAGAAGAAGTTTTACTGGAGGCGTCAAAAACAACGCGAAGCTTTGTTGTACAGCTGGTGTCCCTAACAACTCCATGGTGAGGAAGGTATAAACTTTTTATGTTATTAATTTCAGAGTCCGGAACAAGTTCCATGTGCTTTAGATCTAGGTATTCCTTTATGAAATTTCGATACAGCTTGTATTTGTCAGGATTAGAAATGAGATGGCGTTCCACGCTGATTAGCCTACGAATTGCATTTTGTTTTGAATTACCTAACCGCGTCGGAGGAGTGTGAAATGGCAACTTTACTGTGTATCTGCCATTCTCATCCCTAGAATGTGTCTTTACGAAATGATCTTCACAAGCCTCTTCTAATGAAGTTAAGGGTTTGGCACATGGCACAGAATCTAATTCCCAGAATTTATTGATTAGCTGATCCGATACTAACTGAATATGATTGACATGGAAAGAATTTTGACCACTAGAATTTGCCTTGCCTCCAATTATCCAACCCAATTCTGAACGAATGGCAAATGGCTTATCCTTACCCAAAGATAACGTTTGACCCTTTAGCAATGGCAAAGTAAGGTCAACACCAAGTAGCACATCAATTGGACTACTCTTGTAAAATGCTGGATCAGCCAGAGAAATATCCCCAAATAATTCACGCATTGAGGAATCTAAATCGTGATGTGGGATCATGCCTACAATTTTGTTGATCACATAGACGGACGCATGAAAAGAATTTTGAGATGAAAATGTGAGGTAAATTGAATCTCAGCAAGCCCATTTAGACGCGTATCGGATGCGCCCAAACATGATATACGCACATTGGCCTTTTCCTTTCGCAAGCCTAGCCTTTCAATACATTCATTTGTAATAAGCGAAGTCTGGCTTCCGCTATCCAGAAGACATCTACAGGTCTGATAGTTACCCCAAATATCTCTTACCTGAATTAGAGCTGTGCAAAGAAGAATTTGAACATCTGGGTTCACATCAGAAATACACGATGTAACATCCACAACTCTAGAATTTTCGCTTGGTTCACTAGTACTTGAAATAGGGACAGGCGAAAACACAGGAGCGTTGACAGAAAGTTCTCTAGAATTTAACACATTTACAGCGCCCTGTCTTCCCTTAGCACTAACATTTTCAATATGAAGTAAACTGTGGTGGGGTTTCTTGCACTTTTTACATCTAAACTTGCTTTTGCAAGTTTTCACACTGTGAAACTGAGTTAAACAGTTAAAGCAAACATTATTCGTTTTAACGAAATCTGAACGGCCTTGAACTGACAATTTTAAGAATGTATCACATCTCGACAATGTATGATCTCCATTACATAAAGGACATTGTGACTGGGCGTTGGACGCGACCAGAGTCACCTTCCTTTGAACATTTCTCTTAGTAGTTGAACTCGTAATGGATCTCGCTTGTGTTGCAAGGAATTGCAACAATTCGTCTAACCTTGGGATGACATCTGTTGAAAAGGTTCTCTCAAACCAAGTTCTGGAATTCGGATCAAGCTTAAACAATATCATATGCATTAAGAGTGTATCTGTAGTTGGGTCAACCATGTATTCAAGTGACTCCAACATCCTTACAAATTCCTTAGTGGAATCTATCAAATTTAGAATTTGTGTGGATGATTCTCCACTCAAGGGCGTTATGTTAATAAACTTTTAATTAAGGAGGACATAATTTCTCTTTATTAAAATATCTATCCTTTAGCAATTTCCAAGCGATTTCGAAATTATCATTGGTAATGGATAAAGAATTAATGATTTTTAATGCATCGATTTTAAACTGCCCTTTAAATATTGCAACTTTTGCGCTCCCGTTAAATCATTATTGTTGGAAACTGCAGCTTCAAAAAAGATCAGAAAATGCAAGCCACTCCTCAGTTACACCAGAAAATATAGGTAGGGATAATGTAGGAAGTTTCACTTCAGCTGACCGAGCTGAGACTAAACTGTGACTTGAACCTTGGTTTTTAACCTCAAAATCGGAGTTTACTACAGAAGGCATAAGCTGAGTGTCTATAGCGACAAGTATTTCTTCTAAGGTATCTAAAATGTCGTCCTTTTCCGTACAATAAGTTTCCTCGTCCTTTTCCTCGCAAATACTTATAATAGAATCCAAAATATCCTTTATTTCAGTTCTAAATTCCAAGAATCTATTTTTCCGAGCCAATAAACCAACATTATTTAATTTCTCAATTTCCTCTTCTGTTTTGTTTTGCAATTTTGTAATCGAGGATTTGACGTTCTTTTTTTTCTTCAATAAAACCTCAATATCCATTTTAATATAGCAAAAAGAATAATTTAAAGAAAAACAAATAATAAAAACGCAGCTGCGAATGACTAATTGTTTAGTCGAAAAAGATACGATTCCTTTGGCGCCGCGGAAGAGGGGAAAAGTGGGGAGAAATTCTAAAAAGAATTACTACGGAACATACGAATAGGAAATTTAACACACAAATGAGGTAAAACGAAACTGAAGTTTCTTGTTACATATGATACAGGAATGACAATGGCAGAAACACACAAATAATTTACCACTTAAGAATGATCGCACAACAATCAATTAAACATTGAAATAACCATATATATAAGAAGATTAAACTTTTGAATATACACATGAATTTGAGATATTTCACTTCGAAAGTTTCTTTTTAAACTTAGTACACACAAAAAAAGAATTAGAATTTTTCATCAATTGAATTATGACAATATCTTTTAGAAAAATATTGCCGAAAGAACAACAAGCCAGAAGTTTTGAATTAGAATGTTTCACAATATTGAACTCCGGCTCGACGGACCAAAATGTTGGAATAAGAAATGGTTCGATCTTTTCTTACCTGACTTGTTACTTAATTCGATTTGGAAACGCCGTCTCTTGCTGCACCTGGAAGTAGTTACTTATTTCTTAATAATTGAATTGGTCTGAAAAGAAATAGTATCTTTACAGCAATAAGACGACCACACCCGAACGAGTTTGAACTAGAAGTGTTTATTTACGCTAACGAATATTACAACGGAATGCGCAGAGCGCCATCTGTGGACTGTAAGATTAAACAAATGCAATGATCAAATAATGTTCAAAATATTACAGTATTGCCATTTTCTTGAAAATTACAGTGTTCCTTTTTAATTGATTTTTCGTTACTCATTGTTGAAATTTAATTGTGCTGTCATTCACAAACGATTAAGTATACATTGCCCTTTATCTTAACAGTCCTGAATAATTTTTTTAAACTTTAAAAAACATCTCTGACTGCCTCTTGCTTCTTGGGCACTCCAAACGGAACAGGAGGAGAAATGAAAGTCGCACACACAGAGAAGAATCATGTACCATCCATAGTATATGCATATATATGCATATCCATAGATATGCATAGTGCAATTCGGAATTTATTAAAAAAGTATTTTATCATAGTAAAATCGAATGTAACAGTTTGATAAAATATAAATCTATTTTAATCTAAAAAACATTTCTACTGTCAAAAAAGGATTTATTTTAAAACAAGAACAGGTAACAGGCAAATTCATATTGTAGATTTTTTCATATATATAAATTTCCCCTTAAATAAATTTCAAAATGAAAAAACTTTAAAAACCTGCTATTTAAAATTTTTTTAAAGAGTCGGCGGGCCGCAACTTACGTTCTGGCGGGCCACGTGTTGGACACCCCTGGTTTAAACGATTGAACTTATCTTCTAGTACAGTGGGTCTCCAACCCCCGGTCGGTGGATCTGTACCGGTCCGTGGATCAAATACTACTGGTCCGCACAAGAAACATTAAATTATTTCCCTTATATTTACTGTAGTATATTTTTCTTGGGTTTGGGCTACTTTTTATGAAAATCTCTTTATATTCCTTGCTAAATCACTTTATATTCATTTTTTGGTGTGGCTATATTTTATTCTGAAGTCACGATTAAATACAATTAAATTAAAATTATTAAATCAGAACGGTCTAAAATATAAACAATTAGCATCCTCTCCTTGAACGGACCGCGGTAAAATTAACAAACGTTGACGGGTTCGCAGCGATAAAAAGGTTGGGGAACACTGTTCTAATTCATTTGTACTTTTAAAAGTATCCACTGTTATTTTATCCTCATTTTAACATAGGTTTTTGATTGTATTTTTACTCGTAATGAATATTAAAACTGGACTGCTATTCTTTATAATACACTGCTGGACAATTGCTAAGGACGGATCACAAATTGCTATGTAGCATAACATTTAGCGAGACATGAGGCCTAGTATTATAAAGTATAGTTGCCACACTGTTCAGACATTAGAATAAAGAATATTTATTGTTCTGGAAAGTACAAAAACTGTGAAACATCTGAAAAAAAAAATGTTCATTTGATCTGCGTACGGAGAAATGGAACAATGCATCTAAAAGTCAGCAGGCACCTTAAAGAAAAGTATCAGTACGGGATATGTCCACCGTGGAGTGTGATGCAACATTCCACACGTCGTACCATACTTTGCACAACATTATCCAGCAGCTGTTGAGGCAATTTATCCCATTCCTCTGTGAGTGCACGGATGAGGGTGTTCTTGTTAGTCGGAGGATAATTTCGACCAGCAACTTGCCTCCCCAAAGCATCCCACACATTTTCAATGGGGTTTAGATCTGGAGAACGCGCTGGCCATACGAGACGTTGAATACCCTCGCTGTCTAGACAATTCTGAACAGCGAGTGTTCGATGACATGTTGCGTTGTCGTCCATAAAAACAAATTTATCACCGACAGCACCACGGAAAAGACGAATATGAGGAAGTAGAACTTCATCAATGTATCGTTGGCCCGTCATAGTCCCATTCGCAACCACATGTAGGCGCGTGCGGCCATTGATCATGATGCCGGCCCACACCATGATACTGCATGTTGGATATCGGTCCATTTCCTGGATATTTTCTGGACGATAAGCAGTACCACTCTCGCGCCAGATCAGTTGGCGTCTACAATCCGATGACAGACTGAACCTACTCTCATCTGAGAATAGTACGCATGCCCAGTCCTGTTCAGTCCAATTGTGATGCTCACGACACCATTGCAAACGGGCAGTACGGTGCTGTCTGGTCAATGGGACACACACAACAGGTCTGCGTGCGTATAGTCCTCCTCCCCTCAAACGTCTGGCAATAGTTTTTCGCGAAATCTGCTTTCCTGAGGCAGCAAGAAACTGATTTGCCACCTGCTGAGCTGTGGTGCGCCTTTTCTTTTTTGCTGATAGGACGATATATCTGTCTTCTGCAGGCGTCGTACTTCTAACACGACCTCCCCCGTGCCGTCTACTACACATTCCAGTAGTTTTAAATGACTTCCACAGCCGTGACACAACGCTGTGAGCGATGTCGAACTCCCTGGCAACATCTGTTATTTTTCGCCCTTCTTCGATCTTTGCAATAATTTGGCCACGCATAAAATCATCTATGTGATGTCGGGAAGACATGCTAAAATTTTTAAGTTCGCCTATTAAATCTTTCCTGTAAAACTTTGACTTGAAACAACAACTGTCCATACGCGTCAAAACCTTTAAAGCTCTTATGAACGCGATCACATGATGAACAGACGTGGAAAAAAATTTGCATACTCATACTTCTTCTTACTAATATCCCGCACTTATTCTAATTTTCCACATTTTGCTTCCTTTCATTTTGTGGTTGCTATGGATGATAGTGTTATCCGTCCTTAGCAATTGTCCAGCAGTGTATGTATTGTAGTATGTATGACTTTCCTTAAGGTATCCGCCTACGTTCGGAACCGTGATTTGCAAAAGTGCATAAGTAGATAATTTTCATGATAATTAGTGTCACTTAGATTAGGATACATGCATAAAATTGTTTTAAGGACATTTTGAAAAAAAAAATTTATGTAAATGCAATATTTTGGCAAAAAATTAACTTAGAATAAAAATTTTTCCAAATGTTCTCCTTATGTGAAAAATGCTTCGATTAGAATAATATTTTGCCTGTATATAGCTCAGTCCTCTGTGCAGAAGCTCAACTAAAATTTTTGAAACGTATAACTTAGAAATGGGTTTATTCATATTTTACGACATCAGAAGGGAACAATTTTAAGAAAAAAACGCGAATAATTATTTCAATGGGTGGTAACTCTGAAAACAATGTGAATTTTTCAAATTCTTGTTGAGCCTCTGTTGAGAGGTCTGAGCTATATACAGGCAAAATATTATTATAATAGAGGTATTTTTCACAAAAGAAGAACATTTGGAAAAAAGATTATTCTAAGTTAATTTTTTGCCAAAATATTATATTTAAATAAATTTTTTTTGACATAATGTCCTTAAAACAATTTTATGCATTTATTCTAATCCGAGTGACACTATATATCATGAAAATTATCCATTTATGCGCTTTTTTAAAATCACAGTTCCGAACGTAGTCGAGAGAATACCTTAAGATCCCGTCTATAGCATCATTCTGAATATGTAAATTAATGTTAATGCTATGGAAATTCACCTTCCCTCTTCACACCTAGATTAAAGCAACATGAGGGATGTAGGCAACAGGCCTCGTAATTTGCCCAAGCTCAAGTAACGAGGACGATACCTGATCTGACACAGGCTGGCCGCAAGCTCGTGACCATGACCACTCGGCTACCTGGACCACAAATGCATCTGAAAAAGATAAGGAAGGTTTTCGAAGGAGAAAAAATGATGAAAGTTTCACTCAAGTTACCTTTTTATCTCCATTTCTGAAAATATTTTTTGGCTATTTTAAATCATTCATTCACTTATTTTCAGACTTCTAAAAAAATTTAGAAATACCATCGAACCTCCATATTACGAGCCACTATATTGAGAAGTTTTCTCTGTAGCGAACCAAGAACATTTCACGATTTTCTTCGCAAAATAACCTCCTAATAGCGAAGTGCATTTTCTATATAAGGCATTTTTTTTTTTCCAGTGATTCAATTTTTTTCTTCCGATTTTTAAAGTATTTCTGGACATTTCACACTTTATTTTAACACACTTTATGGTGGTCATAAATCTTGAACTGGTTTTATTAGACACCTAACTCGCCAAGAACAATAGAATTCATTGCGTTTCATTCAAGAAGTGCAACCTAAGCCCTCATTGTCCAGTTAACTGTAGCATCTTCGATATCCCCTTTCACCCTCAGTGGAGTTGTGTAATGTCCGTTCATTTGTAACGTTGATCAGTCGTACTGGTAGCCTCAGTTCTTGTTACTCGAAAATGTTAAAACGTAAGTGCTTGAGGATCAAAGAAAAACATTTAGTTCTTCAGGAAGTGGATAAAGGCATCAAGAAGCTTTCCTTGCAGTTTTCTTTCTTTCTTTCTTTTCTTTTTCTTGATGGTAAGATATATAAAATAAATATATATTAATTTACAAAAAGGTGAGAATAATTACTTTTTTAATATACATATATAGTATTAATGAATTTAAAATTTGTTTTATGAGGTTTATAAAGAAAATTGAAAGATGAACCTCTATATAACGAAATTTTTTTCTGGATTTAGTGACTTCGTTATATAGAGGTCCGACTGTATTTCCTAACAACTATGGAATTTTTTCGTTCTTTCGAAAGGACTTCATTGCATTCACACCGGTATATTATTTTAATTTGAAGAAGAAACTTGAATTTCTATAGAATTGACATTTCATTCAGGAATTCAAAATGGCCACCAGATAAGAACCTTAGTATACGAAATGGCTGACAGATCTTTAACAAAAAATTTATAAAGCAAGCTAAAATTTTATAAAGCATAAAAAAAGGTTGTACTTACACTTCTCCACGTGTTGCATTGCATACGATTTTACCATTTTTGGGTGCGATAGGTCGATTGCATCTGCCAGCTGGAAGAAACATTTAATCATTAAAAAATTATTTCGTTATACAATTTCATGGCTGATGCACAAACAACTTTCCTAAAATATAATTACCAAGCATATCTTTAAAGCAAAATCTATTTTATAAAAATAGATATTTTGTACCTATATGAGATTTTGTTTACTTTTTATCAAATTACTACGTATTTTGGATAATTTTCTATTGTACATACATATAACCAGACACACTCGTTTTTCTTCATTCTTAGCTGGTGTATTTTGGTTTTCCAAGGAAAAAGCTGAGCCAAACTGAGATGCATTGCTGCCAAAAATTCGCCAAGACCAAAGGCCCAAAGTAATATAACGGAAAATCACCATGTTTAGTACTTGCAGAATTTTTATACATATGATTTTTATTTGAATCAATAAAGAATTATTCATTTTTTAAAAATATTTATATCCAATACAAGTATTAATAGGAATCAAAGAAATAAAAAAATATATTAATTCAATTATGTTATTTTCACTAATCAAAATAAGCTTATCTTTGCCACATTATTTGTATTCAGTTCTGACTGTTCTTAATCCTAATATATTTCACCATAATTCTAAATTTATTTTATTAAAATTTTAAGTTCAAAGAAATTTTAAAAGTAATCAAACCTTTCAAGTACTTTCAGATGAAGAATGAAAGAACATTGACTTCGTAACATATATATATATATATATATATATATATATATACAGTGTGATCCCCAGAGAAGTAAACAATTTCCAGGTTAAGTAAAACAGTAATAGTCAAAGACATGCACTACTCCACTCCACCCCCTAACAGAAGTGACGTAAGCAACAGTGGGGTGACGTGACTAATCAGTCGAAATGACGGTGTCTACGTCGCAGGAAAATGATGAAATTAGGAATCTCATCAAATCCCTAAGGGAGATGATCACTTGACGGGAGATGTTAAAATAACGTCTCTTCAAGGTCATTTCCCTGATAAAAGTAAGGGATTTGAACGATATCCTGAGCTGTTTCAGTGAAATGATGAAATAATACTGTCAAGAGTTTAAAAGTGTTTATTTAACAAATATGGTGCATTATATATTAAACGTAGAAGTAAGTAATACAACAATAGTTAATAAAAACAAATTATTTATTCGAAACTAATTAAAATATAATAATAAAATTATGCTGGTAATCAATCCCTATGTTAATCCTATGGCGCCATTTTCTTAAAGATATGGTTTGATGTAGTACTACCTGTATGGTTAGTACGTACAAGGACTCGATCCTCCAGGTGCCCCCCTGTATAGCATTTTGCCAACACAAATCCTAACTATTTAATTTCATCATTTCACTGAAACAGTTGAGGGATTTAATAAAATCCCTTACTTACAACAGGGAAAGAGACGCTATTTTAACAGGGAAAAAACCTCAAAGAGACGTTATTTTAACATCTTGAGTGAATTGATCATCTCCTTTAGGGATTTGATGAAATACCTAACTTCATCATTTCCCTGCGACATCTACAGTGGAAGAGGCTTTTTATGTTCCTCAACTTAGCAAAATGAAATCCACAGCTGCTGTGCAGCAGCATTTTTTTTATCTCGATTCGGAAAAGCACCTTCAACTCTAAAATCTATCCAACAATGGTATGACGATGATGTCGTATCCATGATGGGGACTATATCAGACAGTATAATGGGCCAAAATGACTCTTCGGGCAATATGGTAAACATTATCCAAATAGAGGTTTGTTGATGAAAGCAGGACCCCTATTTCTTGTAGGGCAGCAAAACTAGCTGGACAATCAAAAGTATGAGCAGGTGATAGCTCTGTATCTAAACAGTTATTACAATTTCTATAAGTTCTTCTGCCATCCCTATCAAACTTCATTCCTCTATGATGACCCGTTCTTAGCCTAGCAATCGTTTTTGTGATAAGGCGGTCTCCATTTATGTAACATATTTGATGCTTTACAGGGGAATTGACTTCTCTCTCAATTTGAAATTTGTGACCGGTATAAAAAATTTAAAACTACGAGCAGTTGATACAAAAGTAAAAGCCCTGGATGAAGCTCAAACAGAGTATGACAGCCACTATCGATGTAGTTGATACCTCAACATATGTTTGGCCGGAAAGGGAGCGTCGTGTCTCGATGTGTGTATTGTGAATAAGGGTTCACACATAGAACATTTGTGATTGTCCCTAACAGAACTTGAAAAAATAGACCCATACAGGTTCTGTTACATGTTGCATTCAATATATCTTACATTGTTCTTAATTTAAATTGCACCCAAACTGTATACTTCTTAATGAATCACCCTACGTATAAATAAAATGGACTCTTATAATGCGATAAGTTATTGTGTTATTATTTTAGTTTTATTGATCCCTCTCACTCTTGAAGTGTCCAGAAAATTCATTCCTCAAGCTAATTGTTTATCACTTTTTTTTTTCTTATTTCGCTCTTTAAATCGCTTCTCTGATACTTCGGGTTCGTGTCGTGTGTTTTCCCCGTGACTTTCATAAACACCTGTTCATTGAATATTTGTTTTTCCCTATTTGCCCACGCTTGGCTTTTTTTTTCTTTTTTGTATAACGTTCCAGATCAGATATAAAACATAACAATTTTTAATGCATGGATTCCTGTTTATACTGTCGGTTTTCATTCTGTTTTCGTCTAATAGCATAACCATTCAAGTCATTCATTTCGAACAAAATACTTCAAATGGCGATGATTTTCATAAACAATTTTAAGTTTTATAATAGTAAATCTATGTGCATGACATATTTCAAAGAGAAAAATTTATTAGAATTATTTATTAAAATTTATTATTTATTAGTTTCTTTTCAAAGAAACTATTTCTAGGATTGCATACAAGCTTGTTAGCTTTCTGAAGCACTTGCCAACATTCATTTCTATCTTATGCATACATTTTTATATAACGTTTAATTTCTATCATACATAATGTCTAATTTTCACTTATTTAAATGAGATTAATATTAGAAATGAGCAATGCACACTTCACTGTAATATGTCGTAAAAATTTAGAATAAATATAACGTCAAATATATTACACACACACAATACTTATATTTTTAAAGTAATAAACAAAAGAACACTTACCGTAATCATTATTATAAATATCATAATAATGACTATGACCATAATGGCCGTAATGATAATGATGATGATGAAAAGGACTTGGTAGGAACATTGGCATATATCCAAATCTCGGCCTGAACAGCTTGGGAGTCTTTTTCGCTGCCATATACGGAAGTATGGTATACATTGCTGCTTTACTTCCATGCTTACCCATAAATCCTCCTCCCATACCACCCATACCACCTGCAGCATAGGGGCTTGGTTGGGATCCAAAATACTTATTCTCTTTATTTTTGTGAGATCCCATAGACATTAAAGAACCTATAAATCCTTTCTTCTTTTCTGGCTTTGTATACATATTGGCTCCTGTAGGCAACCCTCCGTAATTCATGTAAGCAGGTGCTGGTCTGCCAGACTGTGGACTCCACACATTGCTTCCTAGGGAATTAGCGGGGTATGAAGTGTACGTTTGTCTCGGGTAGTTAGCACCTGGAATGCCGCCTGGCTGCTGAAAGGTTCCTGGTTGTCTTGGATAGTTTGCTCCTGACACACCTCCTGGTTGAGGATAATTTGAACCTGGCATTCCTGGTTGTCTTGGATAACTGGCTCCTGGAATGCCACCTTGTTGAGGATAATTTGCACCTGGCATTCCTGGCTGTCTTGGATAACTGGCTCCTGGAATGCCACCTTGTTGAGGATAATTTGCACCTGGCATTCCTGGCTGTCTTGGATAACTGGCTCCTGGAAGACCTCCTGAAGGACTATAAGGGGGAGGTGCCTCCCCAAAAGTAGGTGGCCTGGCAGGTGAACCTGTAACATCAATATAATCGATATTGGTACGAAATAAAGGTATTAAAAATAATATCGAATGAAGTACGTACGAGAAAAACAGAGACATTGAGAGATAAACTCATGATGTTACGTTTATATTTTTACTAAATTGTTAATGTATTGGTTGAATAATGACATGACTCGACATTGGGTGCAGAGTGAATTCTCTCGTTCAAGCATGATTTACAAATATGAGAGTGACATGAATACCCATCGATATATCTAGAATTATATTTCAAAAATATGGAAACATTTATAAACAACACGCACTTTCACAAGTGTCGG
Source organism: Trichonephila clavipes (assembly GCA_019973935.1). Classification (NCBI taxonomy): domain Eukaryota; kingdom Metazoa; phylum Arthropoda; class Arachnida; order Araneae; family Nephilidae; genus Trichonephila; species Trichonephila clavipes. The sequence continues at coordinate 25,879 of BMAU01000311.1, read as the reverse complement.
AAATACTGCTATTATTAGCTTTCTTTATATCTAGATTTTTGTATTATGTAAAGGGACAAAAATACCTTAACTGAGAATAAGAATTATATCGAAATATCATGAAGAATAACAAATTATATTGGATAGAATCCGTTTGCTGTCTTTCGAGAGATGTTTGAAGTAATAAAGGAAACTTTTATAAATTATAAAACTGAACTTTTTATCCGAGTTAATCAAATATCAGACTGGTAGATTAAAAAAAAACAATCAAGAATTTGTTATTTTACTATGGTTTTTTAGTATATTATTAAAAAGTTGGGCATTAAATTTTCAGTTTTTAGATTTGTATCCAGTTGGAGAAATTTGCTGATTTTTTCATTATTCTTTATACTAAAATATTTATCAATGTATTGGATACGCGCGTCGCGTTTAAGGACATTACTAGCAGGCACAATATCAGAATTTAAAAAATCAACAAATGACGTGAAACCCAAAAAAGCAACTATTCAATAAAACAATTATTCATATATTTAACTATATACGTAGAAACTCATCTTTGACTCTGAGAATGAGTGTATCAATCTTCTGGAATCTCAATCTCAATCTTTTTCCAGAAAAACAAAACGCTGATTCAATTAGGTGATACTGAAAGACTCTCTCAAGTCTACTTAAAGTGGCATTCCAGACTACTCTGTCAGAGAGAGATCCAAAAAAAAAAAACATTCTTTTAAGTTATCTTGATCGCGAAACACGTTATACATTTATCTTAGCACTTTCATCGCGAGGGACGAGATAACTTGTCTTCCTGGATCCACAAATAAGTTATTAAAGTGAGAATTATTATTGATTGCAATTGATTATATATTTTTTTCAAAGTAAAATAAACAAGTTTTAAAGGAATCCGTATTTTGTTTCGATTTTAGTGCTGCGGAAAGCGGCGTAGACTCTTAGCGCAGAGGAAGAACAAAGGCGCGCCATTTTCGCGATGAAAGTGTTAGGAAAAATGTTTTTTTTAATAAAAGAAACTCATAAGCATGACTCTGGTTGAGTGACGCATACATTGTGTTCAGTTCCATCGACGTTATTGGCTTAGATTTCTTTTGCCCCTTGTCTTCTCTTTTTTTTTTTTTATCCATTACTGTGTGTTTCATTCTTTTCAAAAGTTTGTGCCCGCGGTAGCCGAGTGGTATAGGTATCGGATCGTGGCAGCTTTTGTCATGAGTTCGAGCCCAGTACCACTAAAGACCCTCCGTGTAGGGTAACGATGCAAGCTAAATCTGTCGAGAGCTGAAACGTCCTCCCGTTAGTGTGGTGTGGTAATTAGGAGAGGGGGTGCCAGCTCAGATGTCGTCCACGTCACTTGACCATGGTTCAAAATTACGTGGTCCGTCACCAAAACCCCTCGTGTTGCTGAACAGTTAATATTCACTCGCTCACTTTTCAAAAGTAAGTTTAGGAATCCTTGATGAGCGTTTGCAGATGGCATTATTACACCTATCAACATAGCTTGATTTTCTTCAAGTGATTTTCTCCGAAAAATAATGTTGTTCTTTGGGAACTTACTTCCACTCGGGTATCTCTGGACAGCATATTCATTTATATACAAATACGAAAAACAATCACGTATACTGCACACAGCAAACTAATCTGACCAAAAACACACAGCAACAGGTCAGCCAGATAACCCTGTAGAAGGAATGCGTGGGAGTGAAGCAGGAATACCAAGCGTGGGCGGGTCACACAATTATCCTTCCGCCAGAAAAAAATAGTTCACTCGCTTCACCCCAACAAATAACATTCTTGATTCCATGCTCTACCTAATAGACTTCGCCAACAGAAAATTATTACACTCTTTAATATATCATTTAGGCATTTAGTATCAGGTATTAAATTGTTCTCTTACACATAATATGTTATATGTTTTTTTTACTGTCCCCAGGGACTTACTCTCTTCAGGTAAATATAACTACGAGATGCTCGAATTACAACCCTAAAGATGTCCGAGCAGTGGCGCACACAAGGGAGGGGGGGCCGCCCCCTCAAAGCCCTTGATTTTGTTCTAATTGATTATAATTCTAAGTATATAGTACGTAAAATTTAATTAATTACTTGTTATTAATGATTAATTTTATTATTCAAAAATTAGTTTTTTACTGTGTTTTGTTCCCGAAAATCGACAAAATCAAAAAGAGCATGATACAAGAATGGTGAACTTTCGATTCCAGACCCCCCCCCCTGGAAAATTCCTGTATGCGCTATTGTGTTCGAGTGATCTTATCCCTGTCTCACATAGTTTGTAATCTAACTAACTCGAATAAACGCACCACCTCTGAACAGAGACTTTGAATCACCCCCTTTTCTTTTTTTCTTCATTTGCAGAGTTTGTTTGAATCACAGATGCACGTTATTTATCATAAGTTAATATGTATTTAGCACAGCTTGGCAAAATAGAGCCATTATGACCATAAAATCACAGAAGTAGCCATTGTTCCCTTAACAATTGATAGCGCGGTATTTATCAAATTTTATGACGAAAGATTGACCTTGGACTTGGACTAAATCACAGACTAAACAGCTAGCCATCTTTGAGCGAAAAGTTTATAGATATAGCTTTGGTGTTGTGAATGAAAATGGAGTGTGAAGACAACGACATAATTTTGAGTTATAAAGGGTGTTTTTTTTTAGAGGTATAGAACTTTAAATTGCAATAAAACAACGATGTATGCCACAAGATTATCCTTCGAATAAAAAAAATTCATGTCAATCGAATAATACATCGTTTTATTGCAATTTAAAGTTCTATACCTCTAAAAAAACACCCTTTATAAGCTATTTAAAAAGAAGCAGATGTCATTAAATCCATCAAGATCGATCGTTTGAGGTTTGCGGGCGACATCTGCCGTATGGGCCCCTCATACTCGACGTTCAGAGAACTTCCAATTACGAAAAACCTATTGGAACTAGAACTAAGGGTAGGGCCCATATTGAGATGGGCTGATTGTGTGGAGGGTAATTTTAGAGTTATAAGAGTGACTAATTGGGGGGAGAACTGTTGCTATGCAGAGATCGGAATGGCAGAGGGTTCTTGAGAAGGCCTTCGCCCACGCAAGGCTTTTGTATCAATAGAAGAAGAAAAATTGAGCTGTATGGGGAATGGACTGAGACTAACAAGTTTAAAAGTAACAATAAAATGCAAGAAATTCCTGTTGAAATTCATCAAAATTATACTGCATTTATAAGATTTTACTTTCATTTATCACGAAATTACGGATCTCATTGAATGACTTCATGTCATTTTCAAAGCATATTTTAATCAATTCATGTGTAAATTCAATGAATTCTTATATATATATATAAAAACTTTGTCTTTCACATTCCAACCCAACCTTTAAACAGGAACATCTGAAGGTATGGGCCAACTGGACTTCGGCCTTGATAAGGAAGTGTCTCGTCTCGTTTTCGACTTGACCTCAGTAAAATCATGATCCGAATAGTTTTAAGCGTCAAACGTTCTTCCCTGACATATTTTCCAAAAAATTTGGGGCTTTTAAACTTTATGCAACCTGGCAACAATGATAAGATTGCATTATTGTGGCATATGTGTTATCTAGGCCTACCACCACATATCATCGTAACTCATTTAGTCGAAAAGCGACAGTCGGTCGTTCCTATGTTTGTGAGATTGGGAGCCTCGCACATTTATTTGTTTCAGGTTACCATTTGAATGAATATATTTGACAACGCATATACTCTATCTACTGAAAAGGGTCACAAGTAAGGCCTATTTTTGCATAAGAAACCTGGGCCTTAAGAAATTTTAAGATGTTTTTAATTTTAAGATGGGCCTCGAATGCATTTGATAATTTTTGTTTTTGCCATTCTCTGATTTCTAAAGGCCTTATCGCACACGCATGTCTCGGAACAACTCGAGTCTCTTTCGAACAACTGTTTCGAGCAGCTGTGAGGGTGAAGAGTTGCTTCAAATAAAACGATACGCTCTGACATTTTCCGTGCCCCATCTTCGCATTGAAAAATTACTCTTCGATTTTTCTATTTCGGGAAACGAACATCCGATATTATTTCTTTTATTCCGCTCGTGATTGGTTGATGGTCGTAAACAGAAATGGAACGTCATTCTGTTTAAAATATTATGTGCCATTTCTGATACGTTTGACAAAACCGAGGTTGTCATCTTGTTTGGGGTAGGGAGACGAAGAGCCCCATTGGCTGGAATTTCAAATGATTCTTTCAGCTCACTAAGACAAAGTTGTTCGAAGCCGTTGCTATAGCAACTGGGTAGAAATTGCTCAAAAACGTTGCTTTAAAGAAAAACTGGTCTTAATACGTATGCATGTGATAAGGCCTTAAGTATTCGTCATCCTGTCGCCCATCTGGTATAGTGGTTAGCGACGCTGACTGCTGTGCCGTTGGGCCTGTGTTCGAATCTCGGAAAAGGATGGATGTTTGTAAATGTATAGTGCCTTCGCGGCATGGGAGTACTTTAAATAGCCGTCCAGTCGCAAGTCCTTTCGTGAGGTTGGTGGAAGGGGAAGAGAGGTGGGAGGACTCTGACCACCCCCGGGGTGTTCCCCCTCAATTTTGAAGGGGACGAGTTAAATCGTTCTGTCACCTGTATGGTGTTTAAAGCTACGTCTAACGGCAGGCGTCACTTAACCCTTTGCCATGTTGAATTTCGTAGGCCTTGATCTAGCCTTTGCCAATCAGGTGGCATTAGTAACAATAACATAACAGTGCTCTTCATTGCTATAAACTTTCTTAACTTTTCATTTCACCCAAACAAAGTAAATTCTGTAGACAGACGAAATACGTCAAATCAAAATTGAATTTAATGCTAATCACTATCTAATTCAATTTTTTTTCCTTAAAAAGATTTTAATTTTTTCGAGGAATCGTACACTTACCTGGACTATAAGGTGGAGGAGCTCCTTGGTTTGTTCCGCTGGGACTGTAAGGGGGAGGACGTTCTCTTGGAGAATAAGGCGGTGGCTGTTGATTGACTGAAGGGTTCGATTCTCTGTAATTGGGATTGTAAGCGGGTTGTCGAACTTCTGGAGCTGAGGGTGCTGGTGGTCTTTTTGGCGGTGGGGGAGGAGGTGGAGGTCTGGGAGCCGGCGCTGGAGGTCTGGGGGGAGGTGCTGGAGGAGATCTGTCTCTACTTCTGTCTATTGTAGAACCTCTGGAGGAAGATGTTCTAGAGGAACTGCTGGACGAACCTCTAGAAGAACCACGACTGCCGCCTCCTCTGCTTCCACCACCACCTCTTCTAGCATTCCTAAGGTGGAAAATAAGTGTTCTAAATGGTCTCATAGATTTAGAATTATAGTTGCTTTTGAGTAGTGTTAGAGAAAAATACGCAAATCGGTAAAGAAAAAAGAATGCTTTTGTTTCAATTGAAATGTAGCTAGAGAATATAAATAAGTAATTTCTTTTGATATGCGATATTTATTTGTATTCTAGCAAATCCATGCTTTATATATATGTTTAATATTTCGTTCTTAATTGTTAATATAAGAAAAGCGTTAAAATTTTAAGAACTTAATGGGTGTATGTCTTATAATAATGTTAAAATTAGGTATTTTTAAGCTGCAAAAAAGGAGTTTCCCCAATTTGTTCTTTTTCTCTTCCATTTGGCAAACGTAGTTTTAGATGTTGGCTTTAATAATTGAGTCTCTCGTTCTTCTCTTCTCTAAATCCCATCCCCGAAAAGATATGTCACGAGTTTATGTTTCGCTAATCGTTGAAACCGTTTGCATTTACCTCAGATTATTCCTTTAGGGAACATTCAAAGAAAAAAAAGGCGACCGCGGTAGCCTAGTGGTCATGGGCACGAGTTTACGCCCTGGTACCCTTGAAGACCTGCCGTGCAGAGGTAATCATGCACGTTAAACCTGTCCCTTGCAAGCCTTGGTAAAAATCCCCTGTTGTCGTGGTGTGTTAGTCTGGAGAGAGGATGCTAGCTCAGGTGTCATCCTCGTCACTTGGCCGAGGCTCAAAATTATGAAGTCCTTCGCCAGTAGCCATCGTGTAACATCATGGCGGTACTGTAATAAACACTCACTCAAAGAAAAGAGGGCTATCATAAGAAAACGCAGAAATTTTCAACTTGATGGCGTGATATGGAAGTTCGAGGGGGGTCAACCAATCTGGTTGACCAAAGGTCAAAATTACCATTTCTGTCGCTGATATAAAGGTTTGTGGAGAAGACAATGAAGGCTGCTGCATGTAAAATTCAACTAGTCTCTAAATCTTTCCATGACGTTATATGGAAGTTCGAAAAGGGATTCTGTTAAGTTCAAATATTTTCCTTGTGTCATTGCATACGCGCATATAGAGCGAGGAAGAGAAAAGAGAAAGAAAAGGAGGATAGAGATAGATAGAATGGTTTAATAATGTAATTATAACGTACATTTTTTCAACAATATGGAAATCTCTGCACATTCTCTGAAAGACTTTTTCGATTAAAACATTTCATGATCACCCAACACGCACAAATTGACAAATGATTTTACTGCTGATATTCTCGAGTTTCTACCTTCGAGATCATACTGCATTCAACGCTTTCTTTAGTGAATCTTATTTTTATAAACATCTTCCTGTAATCAGTTGTTGTTATGGTTCTACAATTTTCGACATAGTTTTCTGAAACGTATGTGAATTGCGCTTAGAAATAGATAATAAGACGATATCCGTAAAACAAATTTATGTAAATATATGATTAGCTAATACAAGGTTCATGCTTTTGATTTTCGTTTTTAGCCTAAAGATAAAATTTGACAAGCGCTCTTCTACAATATAGCATGATAAAAAAAAATAAAACTGTTGAGAATAAGTTGTGCTACTTATTTGAAAGCATATATGTGAATGAAAGTTTTTTTTTAATTCGAATTCCTTTTTGTCTTAGTAATAAATACTGCCCTTATATATTATATATTTATTATCCCTTAAAATGTTTATAGAAGGAAAAAGTTAAATTTTCTCTAAATATTGTTTTTTACGATTAATACCATTTTCTCAAACATTTGTTATTTTACACAAACTGCCGTTATAGGATTCAATAGCCCCATTGCTCTTTAGCGCTATTTTTCACTTCAATAACAACTAATTTAATACGAGTATTTTTCTCTTTATTGTAAAAATTTGTGATTAAATGCAATCTGAAATTAGGATTACATTTTCTAAATATCTAGCCTGTATCTGTATTTTCGTGGCTCCTGTGGTGTTATTTCAATAATGCTTTATCTTAGTATCCTCAATATATATCCAAGAAAATTAATTATTATTAATTTTCTGATGTGAAATCAGCAAGACAGCAGTTAAATAAATTTTAATTTAAAATTGAATATTAATAAATGTTGTAATTACTTGTTTGCTAAAAAAGTATTATGTAACATCACCGCAGAAAATACATAAGAAAAATATTCAATTTACTCTGGAAGTCGCCTTGTAACGGGATCTCTCCGCATAATCCTCTACGGCAGGGGTAGCCAACCCAAATGAACCTTGCGGGCCACTTCGGAAAAACATTATAATCTCGCGGGCTGCATATAAAAATATGTACCTTTATATGAGATTTGGAAACAAAAAACATTTATTGGAGTGAAAATCGAAAACAAAATGAATTATTATTATTGTTTTCATTATTTTTCATATATACACACATAGATAACATAATATATAATGTTTATATAACAATAATGCAATGATGAAATAATGTTTAAAATTTTACAGTGTGTGTGTGTTGCCATTTGCTTGTAAATTACGGTATTCCTTTTGAATTGATCTTTCGTTACTCATTGTTGAAATTTGATTGTGCTGTCATTGGCAAACGATTAAGTATACATTGCCCTTCATCTTAACCGTCTTGAATATTTTTTTTTAAACTTTAAAAAACATCTCTGACTGCCTCTTGCTTTTTGGGTACTCCAAGCAGAAAAGGAGGAGGAGAAATGAAAATCGCACACACAGAGAATCGTGTACTATCCATTGTAAAGGATATGCATAATTGAATTCGAAATTTATTAAAAAAGTAATTTACTATAGCAAAACCAAATGTAACTCTGTTTGATAAAATATAAATCTATTTTAATCTAAAGGACATTTCTATTATCGAAAAGGATTTATTTTGAAACAAGAACAGGTAACAGGCAAATACATTGTAGATTTATCTATCTATCTATCTATCTATCTATCTATCTATCTATCTATCTATCTATCTATCTATCTATCTATCTATCTATCTATTATCTATATATATATATATATATATATATATTAATTTCCTCTCAAATAAATTTCAAAATGAAAAAACTAATCTTAAAATTTTTTTAAAGTGTCGGTGGGCTGCAACTTACGTACTGGAGGGCCAAATGCGGTCCGCGTGTTGGACACCTTTGCCCTACGGCAACGGTTCTTAAACTGTGGTCCGAAGATCCCCGGGGGTCTACAGCACTTTTTTAAGGGGTTCGCGGTTTTTCATCTGATGTTAAGATTTCTCTCTTTTACAAACTCTAAAAGACCTCGTGGAGAAATTGAAAGATGTGCCATTCTAGACTAGATCACTGATCGCAGGCAGGGACGTCTTAAAAAATGGGCCTACTGGGCCCAGGACGCAATGGGGCCCCTTTTTGTTCTCAGCTCAGTCTTAATAAGATCATTCGAATAATTTAAACGATCGAATGTTATTTCTCGTTGTACTATCCGAAAAATTGGCAATTTCGGACGATATGTCAACTGGCTACATGTGATAATCATCGTCCACGTACAGTTCTAGGCCTACCACCCTACACCATCATTACTCATTCATTTAAAAGGTGGCAGTCGGTCGAGCCGGTTTGTGCGATTAAGTCATGTACATCTATTTATTTCGGGTTATTTATTGTTTATACAAGTATTTGACAACGTATGTTATATACTGTCTTCTTTTAAAGGTCATAGGTGGAGCCTACATTTGTGTAGGGGCCCAGGACCTCAGGAAGTCTTAAGAAGTCCCTGATCGGAGAGTTGATTCGCAGCTCGAAACCCTTTGAGTGAGCTCGATTTTCCCAATTAAGTAAGTAAGGAATGCTAGATCACTAAATTGTACTAAATACAAATATTTACAAGAACATGACTTCAATCAAGAATATTAATTTAGTTTTTTGCAACTATATAGCCATTTTTAAAATATAATATTTTCAAAACAAAAATTATAAAAAAAAAAAATTCTGTCAATTCCTACTTAGATTAACAAAATTTTTTTTATTTTAGCTACTTTTTATTAAATAGTTACAATTAATATAAATATATATATATATATATATATATATATATATATATATATATATATATATATATATATATATATATATATAAACATATGGCAGAATAACAACATTAATTGGCAATTAAGTTTTATTCATTATCATTAAAATATTGTATTGTCATCCAAAGCAATCGTGTATATAAAATTTCAGTTCGATTGAATGCTTCAAAACGTGAGAAAAAAAAACTTTTCAAGTTTTGACACACAAGTCGCCAAAAATGATGCCAACGTGGCTGTATTTGTAATTCTTTAAATAATTAGTTTAATCAATTAATTATAATTAAAGTATTGTAGTGTCATCCAAAATGATCATGTATATAAAATTTCACCTCAATTGAGTGCTTTAAAATGTTTTTTATTAACAATTGAAATTTCAACCATGAAAAATAAATAAATATGTATAAACAGAGTGTGAGAGTTAATAGTAGGAATTGAAAAATGTATAGTTGAAGCACATGTGCAAAGATTAAGAACTGAATTCCCACAGTGCGACAATATGATAATTGCGTCCATTTTGATTTCCTGATGGAATTGCGTCTACATTATTTATTTATTTGAAACTATTAGTTTGAAATTCTTTTATATACATATATAATTAGATGCTCACTGTTTTGTTCAAGAAAAAAAATTTCGCTGGTTACCAGAAAAATGTGGAATATACTTACTCATCCTTAAACTACGTTTTAAGATGCATTGAAACATAATTCAATTCATAACAATACGTGAAAGTTTATAAAAAAAACGCCAATTCAAAGAATAACTTCACGGTAAATAAGTCGTACTGCTGTAGCTACATTGTTTTAGGTACAAGTTTTTTCTCGTCTCGTTTCGCATTCTTCTAACGTTTCCTCTCCTGTATGTCCCATATGTATATGAGTTGAAGCATTTAAAGGTGGGCTTACGGTCGTATTAAGTTCAATATAAAATAGATTTAATACATTAGTTGAGTTATTACGGAAGTTTTCATGTATTTTCTTTTGTATATTGGTGTTTTTTAAGACAGGTATGATCTTAAATCTTAACTATGTGCATATTTTCTTTAATTTGACATTTATTGGGATAAAGTAGTTTTTCTTTTCTAAATTTCTTCTCTTTATTATTTTAGATTTAAATAAATTAAATTCATAGTGAATGAAAAAGAAAAGCAAAAGAAAATTCTGCTTTTCTTTAGTAATCAAAAGTATTGAGAACGATAATAATAACATTAATAGTGCTTCACCTAACCGTGAACTGATCAATAAATCAGACTTAAATCAGTGATTTAAAGTTTAAATCACACCCAACCATGTATACAAAATTTTGGGGGTCCGCGAAGGCAGGCTGATGCATAAAGGGGGTCCTCGGAGATCAAAGTTAAAGAACCACTGCCTTCTACCAACAGGAGCGAAGATTCGCTTCAGCCTTCCACATCTTTTCCCAATTACAACATCCGTGAAGGATCTATGATAAAAATAATGATTTCCTGTTACCTAAGATGCGACACATCATAATCCTCTCTCTCTTCTGACTTCGGACAAAACAGAATATAATTTTTTTCAAAATATCTCATCATTCAAATTGAAATATTGATTCTAAAGCAATGCAAATATTAATGTTGGTATTAACACGAAACTGACATTTCATTTCCTGTTTTCAAATTTTCTTGGCTTATATTATTAAAAGTTCTACAACAATCAGGGCCGTTTTTAACCTCCCCGGTGCAGTATTCACTTCAATAGCCACGCTCCCTTATTCCCACATCACCCCCCTCCCTTCTGTTCTTACTTTTCCTGTTTTGTTTCGTGAGGGTTCCCTTAACTTTCTTACTCTTTTTTCCCTTACTTTGTTTTTTCTCTTTGAATAGTCTTTCCATTATCTACCACCTATGGAACTGCCATGTTATGGACTGACAGTGGTAAGGAAAGAATAGTGGTATGGTTTGTCCACTCTTGTTCCTTTCTTACTTTACAACATCACGGATTATCCACCCTTTTGTAAATTAGTACAGTAGATTAATTAAATCGCTTACAATTACAGTATAGAGTGTTTACATTGGAGTTATTATTGTATGAACTGTATTCAACTTTTTTTTTAAATATCCGCTTTTTAATCGCTTATCGCTTTGCTGTGCTTTACTTGGTTGAGTCACTGTTATTGTAAAGGGTGTTTTTTTTTTGAGAGGTATAGAACTTTAAATTGCAATAAAACAACGATATATTATTCGATTGACATGAATTTTTTTTACTCGAAAGATAATCTTGTGGCATTACATTTTAAATATGATTTCTGGTATAGGACTGCCACGGCTGGCTCGGATGTAGTCCAATCTGGACGTCCAATTTTCGATGACTTTTTCCAACATTTGTGGCCGTATATCGGCAATAACACGGCGAATGTTGCCTTCCAAATGGTCAAGCGTTTGTGACTTATCTGCATAGACCAATGACTTTACATAGCCCCACAAAAAATAGTCTAGCGGTGTTAAATCACAAGAGCTTGGAGGCCAATACACAGGTCCAAAACGTGAAATTAGGCGGTCACCAAACGTGTCTTTCAATCAATCGATTGTGGCACGAGCTGTGTGACATGTTGCGCCGTCTTGTTGGAACCACACAGCTCCTGGACATCATGATTGTTCAATTCAGGAATGAAAAAGTTAGTAATCATGGCTCTATACCGATCACCATTGACTGTAACGTTGTGGCCTCCATCGTTTTTGAAGAAGGATTCCACCAGCCCATAAAGCGCACCAAACAGTCAGTTTATCTGGATGTAACGGTGTTTCGACATACACTTGTGGATTAGCTTCACTCCAAATGCGGCGGTTTTGTTTGTTGACGTAGCCATTCAACCAGAAGTGCGTTTTATCGCTAAACAAAATTCGCTTGTGAAAATCGCGACCATTATTTTCGAAATAAAATTGCACAATTTGAAAGCGTTGTTCAGGCGTGAGTCTATTCATGATGAATTGCCAATCCAAACTGAGAATAAATCACTTGACAGCTGTTAAATCGGTCGCCATCTTTGAAAGTAATGCCAACTTAAACTTCTATACCTGGAAAAAAAACACTCTGTACTTGTACAACGACGATTTTCTTCGAAAAACGAATGGTTTTTCCCCCCGAGAAAATCATTAATAACTTCACTGTAATCAATTTCCATTGCAGTATCATTTTGAGTACATAGCAACATCAAACTGTTAAGCTTCTTATTTTCAATAGTAGATCTGATTTCAGTCTTTACTCTCTTGAGCACAGAAATGTTTCTCTCGCGATTCGCCAGGCGGTGGTACGCGCGCGCGCGTTCTCTGTAATTAAAAATTTTTTTTTTTCTCTTTCCAATTTTTTGTGCCCTAGGCACGTACCTAAGCGGAAAAGCGACCCTGAGAACAATTACTTCAGTCACAAAGAAATTTCACTCAATTGCTTGCTTCTTTTTTTTTTCAATAGATTACTCATAAGAGAGTTCTTTTGCAAAGGAGGTCTCGCCTTCAATTTTCCTGTCATCCTTCCTTTCGGTGGCTGATAGAGGAGCTTCAGTCTTGAGGACATATAGAATCAGGGGGATTCCGCTAATGGAATTCAAGATTTTGTATAATGTACGATGAAATTTATGTCATTACCATCCTTGTCATTTATCCGCGTCTAGAAGTTCTTAAGTTTGTGATAATCCCCCCCCCCCTGGGGTGATTATCTCTTTGAGTATCAGCGTGAGCTAGAGGTGTAGGATTAACGGAAGAACTAGCCGCATGCATTATCTTAATATAGCTTTATTAAGATATTAAACTTAATCCTATAACAAATTATATTATAATAATATATATGAGAGAATCTGCGGTGGTTAAACACTCAATATATATATATATATATATATATATATATATATATATATATATATATATATATATATATATATATATATATATATATATATATATATTACCGAATTGACCTAAATCGAACCACTATAAATAACTGACTCGCCTAAACACGATTCTAATTCTGTTACATATTCTAATATTAAATAGTCAATCTTACCTTGCTGTAGTATCAGTAAACGATCACAATAATTTTAAATGATGTCTTGCGATAACTCGTTTGCAATGGTATGCACCTTGATCAATGGATCTCTATCACGCATAATTACTATTCTTCGCCACGTAACGTTATCTAAAACTTCTTCGATCTAGAACCACGAACTTTTTACATTCCTCTAATTGCCACTGCACTTACTCTATAAGTTCCGATATTTATAAAAGAGCTTGTTAATTTGCAATTTTCATTCACACTTCACTTTTTGGATTTGGTTGGAAAAGAGTTGCCATTAATTCTGTCCCCAAAGAACCCCAAGGACATGATAAAGAAAAGACGCGTGAGCCCGTCACACGTTCTTTGTTTCAACAGCTCTAGATTGATATTAATTAAAATTAACCAAAAGGGAACATTATCCACAAGGACGTTTTAAGACTTCTCGAAGCTCTGGGCCCCCACACTAAAGTACACAAATGTAGGCCCCGTCTATGATCCTTAAAAGTCGACAGTACATAGCATCCGTTGTGAAATACTCGTACAATTAATGACCCGAAACAAATAAATGTGCATCATGACTTACAATCGCACAACCCGACTATCGTCTTTTGACCGAACGAGTAATGATGGCGTATGGAGGTACGCCTAAGCCTGTACGTGGATGACAGTCATCACATGTAGCCAGTTGACATATTGTCCGATATTCCCAATTTTTCGGAGAATACAACTGGAAATAAATTTTGACTGTTAAAATTATTCGAATTATGATTTTTCTAGGTAGAGTCGAGAACGAGACGAAGCCCCCATTGCAGCCGAGGCCCTAGGCCCGAACCCAGTTGACCGGTGCCTTAACAGTCCCTGACATTATCAGTGATTTGTGAAAAAGTTTTAATGTGATATTAACAAATATAATTACTACAACCCTTTTTTAAAGCATATCAGAAAATTTTATGTTTGAAATCTAAAGCAGTTAAAGTTATCGTGTTGTTTCTGAGTTGCTTTAATATCAAAAGCAAGTTAAAATGCCCCTTTCTTTGCATTGTCAATCTGATAAGACTTTAAAATGCCTCAGATTAATTCAATCCGCCTTTCCTTTTGAAAAAAAAATTATTTTTTTCTTTTCTTGCTTTTTTTACTCTTTCTCTTTCTTTTAGCTATTCGGAAACTGTGTTCTCTTTTTGCTGTATTTCAACACAATGTAGGGGATGCGGTAGCCCAGTGGTTAGGGTATCGGACCATGGCAGGTATGTCATGTGAGTTCGAGCCCAGTACCACTAAAGACGCGCCTTGTAAGGCAGCGATGCACGTTAAATCTGTCGAGAGCTGAAACGTCCTCCCGTTGGTGTGTGGTGTGGGGGTTAGGAGAGGGTGGGTGTCAGCTCAGGTGTCGTCCACGTCACTTGACCATGGTTCAAAATTACGTCGTCTGTCGCCCAAAGCCCTCGTGTAGCTGAACAGTGCGACGTTAATATTCAATCAATCAATCAACACAATGTATCGAAAACAATTTTTTTTAACAAATTTATTATCTAAATATTTTTTACTTTTTTTTGTATGATATCCTTTACCGTCTTACACCTTCAAAACATTCATTTATTTTCTGAATTCTTTAAAGAACTTTTTTTCCAAACGTTCTGAGGTACACATTTTGAGGTAAAGTCATACTTGTCATGTCATTAAATAATCTAATACATTTTAAAATGGTACTATAAATCTTTCTTGCATTTTGTCAATTAGACACTTCTCTGAGGTATTCGAGTTATCTGTCTTTCTTCCTATATGGTTTATTGTGTTTTGTAAACATGGGTCATCCTACCTCAGGATAACCTTGCGGTCTTTACCCGTTTTTATATTTACCTATTACCCTTTTCCCTTTCATCAATTTTTCTTTTTTCCTTCATTTCATGTTTAAATTAGATGTAGATGTTTGCAACGCTTATTTATCTTATAGACTGAGTCACTAGTAAAGTAACGAATATTTTGTGCAGTTTGGCTAATTATGGTGGTTGCACCAATAAAACGAGCCCCCCTAATCAACCTACTCCAGTACAGGAATTGGTTTAGTTATTTCAGTGCACAATGGAAGAGTGTAGTAATAATATTTTTCTTAAAATTTACCAACATCACAATATAAACAAATCCCAAGCTAATTTCGATGTATGGCTATAAAAATAATGTATCCTTTTCCCCCCTTTTATGGAAGAATTTTATTTTCAGAAGTAAAACTTCAAAAAAAAGTAATAAGAGTGGAAAAGAATTTTTCCTTTTTTTTACGTATAAGGTAACTATAATCATAGTTCCACTTTCAAAATGCTTTTTTTTTTTAAAAAAAAGAGCCACTTCTCAGAATGGCTTCAAATTCGAACTGAATATACTTGAAAAGGGGGAAACAGTATGGCATAAGAAAAAAAGTTCCTAAAAGTATCAATACATAGCGCTGTAAGCAGCATAACGGAAGTGGATTCGGCTTCAAATGGCATTTTAAATTGAATTACGACGACTTTGCATGAATGGTACTTTAAATCCACTGTACTGCTTAATGTGTGATTGCTTCATTTTTTCAACGAATAAGAGTGACTTCCAAGTCATTCAATAGTTATTGCACTGTCAGAAAAAATCCTATCCACCACGACAAGGTCGTACCACATTAGATGGGAAAAATTGGTTTTTATTGTCCATGGTCCAAAAACCCTATAAAAAGCAACAATGAAAACGCCAATGATTTTTTTCCCCTTATGCCATACCATTTTCTTCTTCTCCAGGTATATCCAGTTTAAATTTTAAGTCAATCTGAACAGTGGTTCTTTTTTACAGCATTTTGAAAGGGAAATTTTAGTTGTAATCATCCTGTATATGTAACCAGTATGTTTTATTTTTCTGTTACTCTTTTTTTTCTGCAAATGTGATCATTAATTAAAGTAATAAATATTTTTAGATTTATCTGCAAATATGTATTTATTTCCAAACAGAATTTCGGGAAACTACGATATGAACAAATGCTTCGGGCTATTTCCGGTTTCTCGAGTAGTGCTTCCGATTGCAAAAATCTAGTGTTAAATTACAGGAAAACAATTGTAACACTCTTTCCAAATAAGAAAAACACAACATTTAAAAGGAATCCGAAACAAAAGTGTTTAAACTGCTATAAATTCAAAAGAGTAAGAGAATTATTTGGTAAAACACTCCAAACAAAAAGTATACGAATTCAATTTACAAAATTAGTAACTACTATAATTAAGGGCAGTTTAAAAATGTATGTTATTGACTTAATGAAAGCTAAAAAAAAAAATGGAGATTTCTTCATTATTTATCTGTAATAAAAAAATGATATGCACGTTTTATTACATGCATGTTTTAAATTAACAAAATAAAGTATTAATTTTCAAGTTATTACTTAACGAATCAAAGATTAAAAATTTGTTCTATTTTCTCACAATAAAAATATTTTTTTTTGTACCTTTAATATTTTCACTAAAACTGAACATGAAGTTTAATAGAATTTAAAACTGAATAGCATGACGTTTCATCAATTGTGGTTCTAAAAATTGTATTTTAATTTCTTAAAAATAATCTTTGAAAAAAAGAACTTTTAATTTTTGCAACTGAAGAAAAAAATTAAAAAAACAACAATTTTTTTTCATTTAACGAGCAAAATGTCTTAATTTATTGCTGAAACAACTGCAAAAATGCTGAGTACTGCTGCAATAAAAAAGCAAATTCTTTTCAAATAATACAAATTTCATTTTTGTCTCGTAATTTTGTATCAGCTAAATCCTTTATGAATTTTTATTACAAATAATACATTTGTTTTATACAAAAGCTCTTTTGAATTTATGGATTTTTTTTTTTTACTTCCAACGAGGAAATTGAGCAATAAGCATTGGTACATGTGTATTAAGAATATAAAAAAAAAGAAGGAAAGGAGAATAAAAAAAATTTTTTTTATAGAATTTCCCGTTGTTTGCGCTTTGCTTGACAGTTAAATTATTCAAATGGCGTTAAAAAAAAATTCGTTTATTAAAAGTATTTACTCCTTAATTTCATTTTTTCAAAAGGTAAAAAAATTTTTTAAATTTAAAATTTGTTTTTTCAAAACAATAATTTACTTATAATTATTTTATTATTGTTATTATAAAATCATTTTAAATGACGAAATGAGAAAAATTCCGCCTTTTTCTATTCATCGCATGAAACCCAGAACATTGCACATTAAAAAAAAAATGGAATTATTTTATTTTTATTTTGTTTCGAATTCAATCAATGCTAGCCGAACAAATTATTCCAAACATGTCAAACATTTTATCTCAAATTGATTAGATTTATCTATGATGCATTGCAAGAACATTTTAAAGTTTTAGTTAAAGAATACCAGGACTTTTTTTTTTTTTGAAAAATAATGTTTTATAAATATTTTTTTAAAGAACTGAAATGAAGTGATATTAAAAAAAAAATAGTTTCTGTGTTTTCAAATACTACCAAAAAAAATTCTCAATGTATTTTTAGAAGAACTGAAATGAACTGATGCTAAATAGTTTCTATGTTTTCAAATGCGACTACTAATCGATGTAGAAGCAAATCAAAACACGAAAACGGTAGAAACATGAACATATTCACTGCTGACGAAAATTTAAAAAAACAAAACTCACGTGATTAGAACGCAGGTGGCGATGAGAAGAAAGAACAAAAGCCATTTCGAATTCATTAGTAGCCGCATTTTTCGGCCCAAATCCTATTTGAAATCGGGCTTGTATCTATGGTCGAGATTAGGGATCGTATGAGCCTTGAATTCGAAAAGGAAGCGATTTCGCAATCAGTTGACGCCCACTGCACGCAAATGGCGACTCTTTGTGCAATTAAACAGGATGCTTCGTGACGTTAGAGAGGAAAAATCTTGATGCCTAGGCCTGTTCAAAAGCGTCGGTTGAATGAAAAAAGAATCATTAATCGAATGACAAACTTTATAGAATAAATTGATTGAGCTTCCGAGTTGTGTTCTAAGTTCTTCTGAAAGCAAATGACATTTCCACGAGCATTGTCAAAACGTGCTAGTTTGGAACAGTGAGTGTTATATTAAAGTACACTCTTATATGCTTGGCTTCCCTAGTTTTATCTACACAAATATGCCAGTCTGGTAAACAAGAAAACGATAAATTCGGAAACAACGAACCGGTTTGGATAAGCGTTCGACCTCAACTTTGGTTACAGTTTCTAGGGGGAATAATTATTAGTTTATACTTCGGAACCCCATGGATTCGCTATTTGAACACAATAGTATGATTTTCTCCTTCATCGAACAAATTTATTCGTGTATTCTTCGAGGGATTCATAATTCTCGAGTTCAACTTTATTTATTATTAATTATTTCAATTCTCATTATCAAATAAAACTTCTAATAGAACTTTCTAATCAAATATCTTAAGAATTCTGCAACACACACACACACACACTTTTATTTTTGTTATGCACGTAATTTGACATTTAGTAAAGTGTATTTCTTCTCATTATTTAAATACTAATATAATTATATTAAGATTTTTTTAATAGTTTTTAAATCTGTGTTACTCTTATTCCAGTTTCTCACACCTATAATGTTTTCAAAAAAGGTATCGTGATGCAAATAGTAAATAATATTTTTAAAATGCTGGAAAAAGGTCTTGTTAAAAACACTCATATAAACTTGAAATTATATTCTCATCAAATCAAGGTGTAAGTGAGGGTTTATTAACATCGTACTTTGAAACTACACTAAATCTATTCGCGGTGGAACTCATCATTTTCAACAGCTGCCAAGTGTCGAGGGCAACACCTGAGTTGACACCTCACTCTTCAAACTTCCTCATTACGCCAACGTGAATTTCTTTTTGGAACACGTACTCAAAGATATTGCTGTTTGTTTTTGGAAATGTTTTGTTCTTCTATAAGCTTACAGATTAAAGATATATTGATTATAATAATAACAAATTAAGAGCACATTTTTTTGGGGGAGGGGAGTATTTTCAATGAGTTTGTAACTAAATAAGATTCTTTGTTATTGCATTTGAATTTTAAAAGAGCTGTTCTAATTTATTAACGAGTTGAATTGTAAGAGATAATACTGCTTTGAACACACACACGTTTTATTACAATCCATTAAATTTCTTTACCCAGAATTTAAAATTCATCCATAGAATTATAATGTAATGAAGCATTATAACGACAAGTAATACCAACGTTAAATTAACTATCTTTTAAATTTTATTTCATGCACTTCTATTTTAGAGGAATTTTGGCATCATAAATAAATTACAAAATAAAAAAATTGAGTTACTGTATTTATTTGAATCTACATAAGTCGCCATCGATTCAGCCGCACTCCAGTTCTCAACACATTTTTGTGATAAAATAAATTGTGTCAAAGGGTTTATTTCGATATGCTATAAAAATTAATGATAATTAATAAGACGTGAATAATTAATTTATTTTACCAGTCTTAAAATCTTTTAAACACACACATGAACCTGTATTTGCTCTGATCGTCAGCAGAATGCTCATTTTTCACCATCCAACGAATTTTTCCGCCATCGATCCTAAGCCGCACCCTGTTTTCAATAAAAATTTGTGGTTTAGTTTCTAATAAACATGGTAATATGAAACATATCGAAAGATATTACTGAAAAAGGAATTTCTTAAAAGGTTTTCTTTAATCATTTTTTTGAAGTGAAACAAAATAATAAAATGGAAGATATTCCCTCTGAATTAATAAAAAAAAAAATACACTACTGTGTATTCGCAAGAATTGAGATCATCCTGTAAGTTACTAATGTGTCTGAAATTACTCTCTCTCTCGTTGCAATTTATTTCATCAGTTGTGTTGAGTAATCAGCCTAGATAGTGTGTTGATAATCAACCTAAGATATTTTTTAAAAAAGTTTTAAATGTTTCAAAATTGTATTATTTGTAAGCAGATTTATGAATTAATGCTGAAAATTCTACATGAAATTGTCAATTATTTTAAATTTTATATAATAGACTAAAAAATACTCACTGGATAATTCTAGAATGTAAACAGTCAGAAGGTTTAAAAAAAGGGAATTCATTTACTAAATTTGTAATTTAAGAAATACATTTTTAAAATATTTTAATTCTTTAAAAAAAAAGTAAAATTACCATTAATTTTTCTCAAGTCAAAAGTTAAAATGGTAGCATCAAAATTAAAATTGATATAAAAGATTTAAAAATTGCATTAGACAACAAATAATGTTGCATTAAAAATATGCATTTCTTTTATAATGGCACCGTTTTCAAAGTTAATGTGCTAATTACAAAGAAAAACGAGATACATCATTTACAAGAGGATATATTCTTAAAATATGCGCTTCAGGCATGCAAACACAATTCAGTTTAATTAAATAATCAAGTTTTTTAGTGACCAAAGTGAATAGTTTCGCTTTATAAATGTATAGTTAAAAAACCTTTTTCTGTGTAATTGTCTCTCCACAACTCGAATTTCATTTGCGATTTATTTCTATAGGTAATTTCAGATAATAAGAATATGAAAGAGGAAATTGTATTCATTAAGTCTTTAATTTGTATATAAATGAAAATAGAGTAATACATGTTATCAATGATGTACTAATAATTTTGTTTTAATTCTCGTATTAATCTTAATTATCACAAGATTCTAAATAACTTCGTAAATGAGAATGGAATTTGGAGAAAATAATATTTTCTTCGTTATGGAGATAATAATATAAATATAAGAACTCTTTTTCTGCTAATATATGAAAATAATGCTCTAAGTAAATGAGAAAAATAATAATTTGAAATAACCGACTTTTTTACAATTTTATTATTTTTAAACACCATCCAGTTTCTAAATATATGGAAGAAATGAATTAAATAATTTAAAATATTAAGATAACAGGTTTTTTGAAACATTACTAACTAAAAGCAATTTAAAAGAGCAATAAAATTATGGTTATTATTTATAGTTCTTATTGAACGTCTATATGAAGGAAGACGAGTTCATATTGAACGTCACAATTACAAGGAATTTTTTTTTCTAAATTTTTTTTCTGATAATCTGGGTATCGAATTATTTTTTATATACAAGATTCAATATATAATTCATATTGTAAAAGTTTTAAATTACCTTTTATGGCTTAAAAATATGCATAATAATATTTAAATATTGAGATTTGGAGAAATATTCTATATATTCTCTAATAATTCGAAAGATTAAAAGTCATACATTTAAATGATTTCATACAGTTACAAGTATATATGTTTTAAAGTAACTGATTATTTTTATTCAGTATCATATTGTAAAAGTTTTAAATTGCATTTGATAGCTAAAAAAATATGTATAATAATATTTAAATATTGATTTTGGGAAATATTCTAAATACTCTTAATAATTCGAAAGATTAAAAGTCATACAGTTATGAGTATATGTTTTAAAGTAACTGATTTATTTAGTTTATTAACTTTTTTAAGTATTCTGTATACTATGCCTTTAAGTTGCGAAATTCAACGGAATTATTTAGTAACAGAGTAAAGCCAGAGAGAACATAAATAAAAATTCTTTTAAAAGACAACGAATAATTGTTAAAAACATTAATTTTTTCAATTAAAGTACACATTTATCAGTTAATGAATTAAAGTATTGTTATATCATTTTTTTTTCAAAAATTTATTTTTAAAGCTTTAAATGCATTTCAAACGAACCAGCTAATGGTAATTTTATGCATTGGTTGTTGAAGATTCGTATTGACTGAAGCTCACGTATTCTAAAATCAGGAATTAAAACAGTTACAGTTACATAATCAGAAATCCTTTTTGTTGATTTTCACAGTGACTATCAGGGGTGTAGCTACAGTCGTATCAGCCGTATCAATGATACGGGGCCCCCAAGCTATAGGGGCCCCAACATGTGTAACTACAGTCCCATTAACAGGGTTCCCATATTTAAAAAAAGGCCTCGAAGTAATTTTGATACAGGGCCCCCTCAGAGCTAGCTACGCCAGTAGTGAATATACTATAAATTTATTTTAAGGTAGATCTTCAACTACAACAACGCATTTAGACTGAAGGTCATTATGAAAATTCTGCACTTTCTTCTTCCTCCGGAAATAGTAAATCAAACATAAATTGCACGATAAAAAAAGCATTTCATGACTAAACATGGAATGTGAAATAATCATGAACATTTAAAACATGTACTTTCATAAATATTCCACAAAAGGAAGAAAAATATCATATTCTCAGATTAATTTAAAACAAATAATCGAGATATGATGACAAATATGTTCATCTTCCAGTTAAATTTTCGAAAATAGTAGAGAATTAAATTATTTTTATACTCTGGGCAATGTTAGTTTCTTGCGTAATGGATATGATTTTATTTCACGAATATATAATATAATTATTTTACTGTGTCAGATTCAGAAATTATTCACATGTATTTTATCTGTACTCATAGAATCTAAAGACATTCATCTAAACTACTCTACAATTCATTGCTCCATATTCTATAGATATACCGTCGAACCTCCACATTACGAATCTCTATATTGCGAATACTTCTATATAGCGAACTTTTTCCTGGAACCAAGAACATTTCAAGATTTTCTTCGTAAAATAAACTCCCAATAGCGAAGTGCATTTTCTATATAACGAACTTTTTCTCTTGTGATTTAATTTTTTTTCTCCTTATTTTTAAACTATTTCTGGACATTTCAAGTTACTCTCTCTTTCAACACGTTTTATGTTCTTGGTTCATAAACCTTTAACTGGTTTTATTAAGTGCCTAACTCACAAAGAGCAATAGAATTCTGAGCATTTCATCCAAAAAGTGCAACCTTTAATCCCTTTTGTCCAATTCACTGGAAACATCTTCGGTATCCCTTTTCACCCTCAGTGGAGCTCGTGTCCTTAAACTAGTTTCCGTTCATTTGTAGTGTTAATAAGTTCTTGTAACTTCGTTTCTTGTAGCTCAAAAATGTCAAAATGTAAGTGCTTGAGCATCAAAGAAAAACATTTAATTCTTCAGGAAGTGGATAAAGGCGTCAAGAAACTTTTCTTGAAGTTTTTCTTTCTTCCTTTTTTTAATAGGCAAGATATATAAAATAACAATATATTCATTTACAAAAAAGGGGGAATAATTACTTTTTTAAAAAAATATATAGTGTTTACGAATTTAAAATTTGTTTTACGTGGTTTATAAAGAAAATTGAAACATGAACCTCTATATAACGAATTTTCCATATAACGAACTTTTTTTTTCGAGATTTAGAGACTTCTTTATATAGAGGTCCGACTGTATATACAAGCAAGTTTCCATGTGAAAGATATTTCTGCGCATTGGGCACAGCAGATATCTAACAGCCTACTGACTCACCAACTCTCATGTGGCTTCTGTTCCTCCACCTCTGGGAAACTGCACAAGTACTTTGTCTAGTGGCACCATCTGGTAGTTGTGATTTTAACAAATGATACTCTGGTAACAACAGTTTATATTTTTAGGATAATTTTTAAAAAGAACAATATTCACTGCATGAAGTGTTGTAATATATTTTGTGAACTGTTTATTTCACTTTGATTAGCTGAATTTATTTTGAACGCGCGAATAGTTTTTTTTTCTAAATTTCCTGTTCTTCCAAACAATATTTGTGTTAAGCCGAAATGTTTCTTTACATTTATTATATTAAATTTGTGTGATTTTCTGTTTAGCGTACCATCACAAAATTTTTATTGTTCAGCTCTTTTTTTTTTATATTTTCTTTATATTTTTCATTATTTCATGAGTAAGCATAACAATATGAGAAGTTTAAATGCAATAAATTGTGTACACTGTTCCTTAATAAAACACATCATCGCTTCAATAGTTAATCCCCGTTGCATATCTCAAAAAGATACATTTTTTAAAACAAAGCTGAGCAGTTTTTAAAACCACGAATCACAAAATTGTTATGTGAATCTAAAGTAATGCATCCAATGCAAATATAAGATTTACGCGGTGTAATGCTCAATAAATATTAACAATCAACTACGAAAAGGAATCTAAATCCAGATTGCTGCCTCTTCAGATTGCCAGATCCTCTGCAGGATGACCCAAACACTTGCTGGTCCAGTGCCAGGAGTAGTTGGAAGAGTGTAAATGATAGTCCTGGCTTTACAAAGGCATTTCAGACTTTACTTAAGAATACATACAGACTTTACTTTACTGACTTTATAGCTTAGAATATTTTTAAAGAAAAATAGATCATAAACAATAAAAGATAATTGAAAAATTCATTTCCATATTTCAAAATATGTACACAGTTTTTAATTCTTAATTTTGAGCTGGCTTGTTAACCAATTTGTCACATTTATAATTGTTGTGTTAAGAATGTGTATCCAAAACTACGAGAAGGTGGAATAAAAAATAAACGAAACTGTTTCGAGAGATCTTTTTCCCCCCCTGAAATACCACACTTCAAAATTACACACCAAAGAAATATTTTTCTATAGTATATCTTCCTTTAAGATTTACACATTTTTCCCAACAAATTGGGAGTCTATTATTATTATTTTATTGCTGTATACCAGTGGTTCTTAAACTTTTGATCCACGATTCCCCTTTATGTATTAGCCAGACATCGCAGATCCCCAAGATTTTGAACAACTTTCCTTGATTCCCAACACACGACTGAGTGATTTAAAGGTTCGTCAATAATTCTAAGACTGCATTTACTACTTATAAAATTTTTTAACACTCCTTTTTTTTCTTTAAGAAAACAACAAACATCTAATTAAATATTTACAAAATACACTAATTTCAAATAAATATGTCCTTAACTTTATTATTAAAATTTTTAATGCGAAGGATGGTGCTCGATTTCTTTTACAAGTGCTGTTACATCAAGCGTAGTATATATTTGAAATTTGATCTTAATATTTACATTAAATGAGAAATCGTAACATTAAATCAGAGACCTTCGCAGATCCCCTAGAAAAAAGATGGGGACCCCCGGGGGTCGCGGACCACAGTTTAAGAACAACTGATGTATACTAACACCACGCATGCTAGCCTATTTCGCTGTGAACGTGAGCGTGTACTGTGCTTTTTTTCGCTTTGATACTTAATACATATTTCTACAAGACCCGCGTGACGGATTACAAAAAACGTGAAAATACGATTTCGTTTCCTGCATGCGATGCGTTAAAAAGAAGTCGGAAGTGTCCAAAACCAACTGCGCACAAAGTAATTAACTTCTTCATTCAATCAAAATTTGTCTCTTATTATCGCTCCTCTATGGGTAGACGTAGTACGGTCATTTAAAGGAAGGGGCCAACTGGGCTCAGGGTAACCGTGGCAAGGGGAAACTCATCTCGCTCTTGACTCGTTCTCAATCATAATCCGAATAATTTTTATCGTCAAATATTATTCTCTGAAAAACTTGGAATTTCGAACTATACGTGAACTGTCGGCCATGTCAAGACCGCATTATGTCTAGACCTAGGCCTACTGCGACAGTTGGTGGAATCTGTTCATTACATTGTGAATAACGCCAATTTATTTGTTGCGGATTACTGTTTGTACGAGAATTCA